>CAXAMN010024695.1:1686678-1725564 GCA_963970005.1 Durusdinium trenchii | reverse complement strand
TCAGTCTTTGGATAGCCAGCACGCACTATGGTTGTGTTTGATAGGACAAGAAACTGCCTCTTCATCCCTTCTTAATGGCCTTAAAAAGATAGGAGTCACAACCCTTGTGGACAGTAGGCACCCTAACCTCCATTAGGCACCCCTTTGGAACTCTGGTACAAGGACCTGTAAGGCTATAAGGAGATAAGCCAGGGGTGTTTTTCTTTTTTGGAGACAGTCACCTCAATGACCTCATCGTTGCATATCGTTGCGACATGCAAGCGTTCCTGCTGCCGTGCCCCGGTGACCTCTGCAGTGCCGTCTACTCGGCCTTGCGTCCCAGGAGCAACTGAGGGAGGTCCAGACGATCCATGCGACACACGCAGCCTTTGCGGCGATCCGTGCGAGTGGCCAGGCCACGGGTCGAAGGTGGTGGCGACGAAGGTGAGACCACGTGATGCCACGTGGCGTGGTTTCAGCGAGAAATCCAAACGGTGAGAACTGTGGGATGCAATATTCGCCGCTAGGTAGAAGTTAGTGGTATACCCATTTATAAGCATAAATTGTGATTGGAATATAAATTCTGCTTCTTCCCTATCATAATTAATTCAATTGTAGTATGTGTCGTTGCAGGTATTATGAGGGTTATACAGAAGTAGGTCACTGATTGGACCCACCGCCGCGTTCTGACGGTTCCGACGTCCACGTGGGGCCAGCGTGTTCTGACGGCTGAGGGTTCCGACGGCAGGTGGTGGCTTGGGGGCACCGAGACTATGGTGGTGAGGTGCCCAGAGATCTCGGTCACCGAGGCGTTTCAGAGCTGCAGGCGGGTAGAGCTGCGGTTTGGCGGTCGGTCTTTTTGGTTGATATCATGTGGGGGTAGATGGTGGGAGATGGATTGGATTGGATTTTGGATGGCATGGGATGGGACGGATAGATCGAATGGGGTGGAGGTCAGCTCACCAGGTCTTGCAAAAGACATCTTTGACCGGTGACACTGGGCAGGGAAACCGGGAGTTCCACCACCCAAGAATCCATGAAGATCCAGAATCCATCTAAGACTCCAAAGGAATTGGTTCTATGGGAGTGCCCAATTGTTGGTTTCTTCCAGCCCAGGGTCATGTGTGTCCAAAGAGGGCCAAACTGTCCACTTGCTTGGGGATCCATTCGGTGCCTCACTACTAGGCCTCCTTCGGTGCCTTTGCTGCGATCTTGGGCGACGGAGAGGAGACTTGGAGTGGACACTCTGGAGAGCGGAGCGGAGAACACCGAGGTGTTGAGAAGGATTGTGGAGAACACCGCTAGCGCCGCTAGCCCTTCTCCATCCGGCTCAGGTTAGATGCCCTTCTCCCTAATTAGGGTGTGAATAGAACATCATGTTAAACTGAAAGACGGATTTTTGAACCATTTGGGGTTAAGTTAGACACTTGGTGGCTGGTCGGGTTTTAAGGAGCTCTTCATCTCTTTGTAGCCCTGGCGCTTTGGGGGTCGCGGCGATCAAGGGGCCGGGGGGCTTTGGGGGTCCTGTTGCAAACATCATCCACGAACAAGTCACGTCCCAGCTGCTTCTTTACAGGATCACTTAATAGACACTCCTACACTAGATGGAGGGTCCCTATATATTCTACACTTATAGTCCCTGTGGATCCACATACCCTCTGAGAAGGTGATTGGGGACACTTTTATCTAGGCTTGGAGGGTCCAATTACCTTCTGAGAAGGTATTTAAATCCCTAGGGAGCATACACTATATAGCTTTCTTCAGATATATATGAGATGTATGATATATATATATATTACATTATTGGAACACCAATTTTGGGGTGTCACATCCCCACCACATCACATTCTCCAACCCCCCGCGCTCGAGGTCGTGACCTGGGGCGATGCCGACTCCGGTGGCGACAGCAGTGGAGTGCGTGAGCAGCTACGACGGGTGCAGTGAGACGGGACCGACGAACGTGCAGTGAGACTACGTGGAGCTGATACGCGGATTCGCTTCTTGGTGGGCGCGGCGTTTCTGTTTTTTGTTTTTTTTTGGGGTGGTTGTAGTGGGCCAGTACTACCTAGTCGGTAGAAAGTTTCCCTTCCGAGAGGGTAAGATGTTCCGGATAGGCTTTTGGGACGCGATTGGTGACGAGCTATGCCTGGCCTGTAGATAGCCCCTCTAAAAGATTCCAAGAGAATCCGGATCATTTTTGCCGTCGCCGTCACCGCGCTGAAGGCATTTGGACCTCAAATGTTTCACCTGTGGTGTCCGCCATGCCGTTGAGATGACATGTGCGGCATCGATCGAATCCCCATGTTTCGTGTTCTGTGCCTATTTGTCAGCGCCATACCTTCCTCGGAGACGAGACATCCCGCTTGCAAGACCTTCAGCTTGCTGCAGTTCAACCCGAGGGATGCCATGTCAACGGCGGTCTCAACCCGACGGACAGACGTCTGTCGAGACCGACACACGGATGGTGTCGGTAGGTGCGCAGTCGGATGGTCTGCCTATCAAGTCAGACAACGCGGCGACGAGGACAACGTGGCGAATCGCGGCGTTCCATACAGTTCGGGCATATCACTCTTCTTACCCTCAATTGTTTTCCTTGATACTAGTAGCTTCTGCAATGGCCTCCAACCTACCTGCGATGGCCTCCACCCTACCAGCTTTTTGTTACTACCTTGATGGCCTCCAGCCTACTAGCGATGGCCTCCACCCTACTAGTTTCTTGTTACTAGTAGCGATGGCCTCCAACCTACTAGCGATGGCCTCCACCCTACTAGTCTTGTTACTAGTACTAGTAGCGATGGCCTCCAACCTACTAGCGATGTCCTCCACCTATAGTAGTGTCCTTGATACATTTAGTAAGAAGAGAACATTTAAGTAAACATGTAGTAGGTGCATTATATTATAAGAATCTACAGTCGTTCCAGAGGTTCGATTGCACCGGCAACCAATCATGTCTTTGATTGATATACCACCTTTGGGGGAATGCGCCATCTACTCTAGACACTGAAACTGTAAACATCTCCGAATCCAAGGGGTGACAGGGATGGACGAAGCCATGTGATGGTCGCAACACGGCTGCCCAACTGATGTTCCTTGCCGTGCAGACGCGAATGGCTTTGCGCGAAGACACGCCTCAAGGACGAAGACGAAGGTGTCGACACCTCGCTCCAATGTCCGTCTTCCATCACTTTCACCCTAAACGATGGATGCTTTGGAGCATTGAACCCCCCGCTGTGCCATATTTCCTCAAGGAAACGGGGATGTGTTTTGAACATTTGGATTCTTCCAGCCGGCCACCTCTGCGTTTTGAGCCAAGGAGGTGTGCCATATCAAGCTCAAGATAGGCTAAGACCGGTTGGTCGGGTCCCTAGCTGAGTTCGTCATTCGTCCAGTGGATCCCGGTAAGGCCGTTTCACATCGTTTCACTGCGACACGAAGAGTGTCCAGGCGTAGCTTCTTGCTACGTTCGTAGCTTCTTGTTCCTAATAATGCCAGGAGCTACTGTAATCCGCTGTGGCAAATCAGGATGGAGCACGTCCCATGGGATCCCATGGGTTGAAGAAACACATGTTGAAGTACTTGCGGATGGACTGGAGGGAAGTGACTGAATCTTGAGTATTTGAGGGAAGTTTCAGATGTCACAACCCGGTAGGCTGCTCTGAGATCACTATCAACAGCCCTTGGCGCTTGATAGTGCTATCTACTCTGAAACTGGATCAAACAAACATACCATGGGGTGAGGGAATGGCTGATCGCGTCAAACGAGAAACTGTTTACTCGCAAGTACGAACAGGCTTGTAGCGACATTGTAGTGGAAGGTCTCAGAAAGTCACCGGACAGTGTTTTGAGCTTCCCAAGTTTACACCCTTCAAAGACCCAAATGGTTGACTTAGAATACCTGGCCCTGGTGTATTCTAAAGTTTAAAGGCTTTCAGTCAATGTTTCGAATTGGTCATGTACAGACCCTGAAAAAAGCACCGGTGGCCTACTGGCCTACGCCGGATCACATGCCGGCGCGGTCCGGTCTCGATCACATCCAACAGGTGGTTGTTGGTCCTTTGAACCGGAGTCGCTGTGAGGCCTTGATCTTGATGGCCATCAGCCCCGTTGCGTACTGACTACCAGGGCTTTCCAACGCTTCTGGTGGTCATTTCCTACTTGGCAGCCATGACCTTCATCAAGGCTTTGAGTTGTGCTTCTGTGCTTTTTGGAACTGATGCGAACGAACAGAAGCACAAGGTCGGTTCCAAAGTAATTGAGGCCTTGGAGGATGCCTGTTAGACCAGGAAGACTCGGAAAGGCTCCTGTTCAAAGTGGCTAAACTACCCCTTTCCCAACACCATCTCCGCCATGCGCATGCTTGCCGTTTGCCTGGCAACTGGGCCGTTATTCGGGGGCGAGTGACCGTTTCGCTCAACGCGGAGGGCGAAGGAAGGGCGTTGGGGCGGGCAACGGCCTCGACGGGTCGGTCTCAAGAGCGTTTCATTCAGACCATCCATGTATCCCAGACACGACCCATGGGACTGCCATAGATGCCGAGAAACGGCCAGGGGTGGTGGTTTGGGGGGTCAGGGCGGCATATATGGCAGTCCCATGGAGCATCTGGGTATGGAATATACCCCATGAAATCCCATGAACATGACTTGTAAGTAGCTATTTTTTGTCCCATGGATGGTCTGGGATTGTTCCCTGACTTCCAGCAAGAAATGGTCACTTCGCACTTCTTCGAGGTGACCGCGATCTTGGAGAAGCCCAGGATGGAGCATGCCTTGCAGGTCTTGCCCATCTCCATGTTGAATGGCCTCTCGCTGCTCACCAACAGCTCAGCCAGCTTCTATGGATCCATTGCTTTCATGTGGATGATTGCAGTTAATGTGCCAATTGTGACCTTGGGCCTTGAGCAGATCAAAGGGAAGCTACTCACAGTTTGCTTAGAAGGTGTTCACTCTCTTGGAGTTCTTTCACGAACATTGGAATCGGAACACGTTCCTTCTGGAACCCAAATATCACGACTTCTCCTGTCGACTTCCAGTGGAAAGCCCCATACTTCCCCTCAAAGATCACTGTCATTTTCACACCTGTTCTCCTGTGTCGAGCTCTTCTTCCCCAAGCGTGCATGCATTGACATGTGCATGCGCCTTCAGAGGCGTTCCAACTTTGCTTTGTTCCTCTTCGTGGGATTGGTTTGCGTCGGGAGTATGTGCAGCATCGAGGGTCTAGTGCATGGTTCCCTGTCAGCCTTCATCTTGGCCGCGCTCAGTGCCTTGCTATGAGCAGCAAGAGGTGTGTGGCAGTATGAGCTGGTCTCCAGCACTCCTTCTCCTTTGCCGCTAGTTTTTTGGAATGGCTTTTGGTCTGGCAGCATCACATTGTTGATCCTTTGGATGTGAATTTGTCTCAATTTCTTGTGTGAAGTCCTTTGGGGGAGTACCGTTTGAGGAGCGCAGGTTTTGTTCTGTTTGTCGTTGTTTGGTGTTCTTCTTCTCACACAAACACAGGATGATGGCGCTCAGCTATGAGGGCTTAGCAGGTTGGAGGAGCCTTTCAAGCATCAGTGCCGAAGCGCAGCTCGGGCTATTGGGTTCCATCTTCTGCGGGGTTAGTCTCTGCATTTGAAAGCGCTCGGGTGGCTGTTTTCGTTGCGATCCAACTTGAGGCTATAGTGCCTAAGAACCTCGCGTGGTGCCACACTCCCAAGTTGACACCATGAGTGGGACGGAATCAGTCCACTTGACGACAGGCATCATCGGGAACTTGAATTTGTTCGTTGTGATTGCTCTATCATCTGCATGGTTGCACGAGCAAGTCTTACCTTCGGAGTTGCTTGCAATGCAGTAAGACCTTGAGGGAGAAGACGGAGTCAGGAAACCTGCACTAGAGTCATGAAACCTTTTTGTCAGAGTCAGAGAACCTGGAAACCTTAGGGCTTCACTTCTTCAGGCTTTTGGGGGCGTGGTTTGAGGCTGCGCTTCTTTAGGAGTTGTTTGGATTTGAAAAAAGGGAATCATGCTCCAGGGTTTCTTAGTTTCTTTGGGCTGGGTTTAGCGTTTCACGCCTATAAGCCTATAGGGTTTCAGGGTTGCTGTGGGCTTGCTTTCAGGCTGCACTTCTAGTGTTTCGGTGGGCTTCCTTTAGGGCTTGACTTCTACTTTAGGGTTTGTTTCCTGACTCTGTGATCATCCAAGACCTTGATGGCCGGTTTGCAAATGAGCATGGTCTGCTATGCTTCCTTTGTCTCCAGTCGAAACGTGCTCCAAGCATTGAGAACCAGTTTATGCCTGTGTCAGCCGTCTCTTCGCGCAACTTATTGAATGCATTCTTTAAACAAAAGCCAACATGGCAGGACAAGTTCTTCCTTAGCGGCCCCTTGGTCCTGTGGGTTGCTCTCGTTTTGGGCAGGCTCCATGCATTTCTCCAGTTCATCACCCGAGGTTTCTTGGAGGGTTCCTTGTGGCATTTAGCAGCTTTGCAAGCAGCAAGCAACCCAGCAACTGAGCTGCGAAAGTTTCGGAACATCTTTTCTTTTGCGTGTTGTTCTTTTTGTGGTTCGGAGGGAAGACGAGGCCTTGTTTTTCAGACACGCGGACAGACACGCGGACAGGCCTCAGCCAGAATGCTGCCACTCCACGAGACGAAGTCTTCTCGTGAGACCAAGCTACACCACGAATTCGCGATCATGCCCTGGGAGAGGTACCCTTTCATCGAACGTGACCTTTCCGGTCAAGCCGGGGAGCATGATCAGGATCATATTTTATCTTGCGCATGATCATATAAGATCATTTGTTTTTTCCCTCGTATTTTCAATGGCATTTTCACCGAGTCACTTGCGCAAGCACCTGTGGCGCCACAGGCGAAAAAGGAGGCCAAACGCAGAGCGAAGGACAGACACGTCAGAGCGACTCCTTTTGGCTTGTAAGGCTTGACTCCCACATGGGAGCGTTGTCTCGGCTTGCGCCTCGTGGTTGGACTTTTCACCTTTCACTGGCACAGAAAGCCACCAACCTCGCCGGTTTGCTGCGCAGTGTGATTCCCAGCTGATGCCACACTCCAAAAAAGACCACGGTGAGTGAAGTAACAACTCCCAGGAAGCCCCGGACCCCAGGATTGGCAGCTGCGATCCCAGCTTTGGATGAGGAGCACTCGGCTGGAGGTGAGTGATGTTGTTGATGTGGCGGTCTCCGAAAAAAGGAATTGACACATACAGGCTTTGAGACATTGAATGGCAAACACTGCATGCGCATCAAAAGGGATGTATTCTCCAGTTCTTACCATTTTGCAGATCGGTCTCCGTGTGGCCTGCCGTCAAGATCGGGTTTTCACTCTCCTCGTCCAGACTCCTGTCGCCGTGCGACAGGAGCATTGCGTGATAGTCACTACAGATCAGTTTGACGGACCTCATGAAGTACTGGACGTCGTCATGGAAAAGCACCACTACTTCGGGATGAAACAGACCAGGTTTTACAGGGTCAGACTGGACTTGTCGTAGGGTTCCCTGCATGGTGTGGCCGTTTTCATGGACAGGACGCTCGGAGAACATGAGAGAACAGAGGATTGTTTGGTGTTTGTGGAGGGAAGGTGAAGGACATTTTTCTACAACTCCCTTTGCTGCACTACTATGTGGCTGGTCGAACTGGATATCGTTGGGTGGGTGATGTGATCAACGGTTTAACACTTTGATTTCCTTGACGAGGCTTTTCCATGCGTGGCCAAATGGCCAAGACGCTTGGTACTGGATGATGGTCGCCGACGTAACAACCCTGTGAGGATCAGATCATGCACCCAGACCATCCTTAATATGGAATCGTTACTTGTAATTAGGGTCATCAACTGCGGGGTTTTCATGCACTGATTCGCTGGAAGTCCAAGACGACAGCTGTCTCCCAGTCACAAGGGTACTTGTTGAACGAACGGTTTGGAAGATCGGGGTCCGGATCCACTCAGATGGGACGAACGACACCACCCCGTCGACTGTGACCCCGTCGTAGGGTATCTTCTTCACTGGGGGTGGTGCCAAAGGACGACTGTCGCACGACGGCAGCGGGAACTCCGACCACCGAGGTCGTGGAAAATCGACTCCCGCAGCCGTCAAGATCGGGAGCTCCTCGAAGTCGGTGGGAGGCAGAGGGTGATGGCGATGTCGTGTCCTGAACATTGGGGTGGGTGGGTGTGGGCCACTAGACTAGAGTACTGGGTAGGTGGTTTCCAACCTGTATTCGTTTTACAATCAGCTTCCAGCTGATTGTCTTCTGGCCACTTTGGGTTTTACAGATGATCCTGCTTCTCTGGTCTTTGGTGAGGTCACGCAGAGCGGCCACGCAGCTTGGCCAGCGGCTAGCGGCAACCAGCGGCCGGCTGTTTGAGATGCGTCGTCTCGCCACGAAGGCAGAGCAGCTGGTCTGGTTGATGAGATTCGATGACATTTCAAAAGACTTAGTGCTGATGAGATGAGCATCGGATCGGTGACTGCGTTTGTTGATTCCTTATAAAATCTAACCCTAGGGCTCCAGTCGTACCTTCTGAGAAGGTGGGACTGGGGTGGGTGCCAGGATGGTCCAAACACCGAACCTGAGGAGGTACGACTGGAGGTTTAGGGGCAATGATCTTGTAGAAGACTGTGGGGAAATCTACCACAAGAGTGCACACCAGGTCTTCCAGGTCTTCTCGCCAAGAGGAGAGCCAAAGTATCCATATACCCTTCACTACTTAAGGATCAGACAGGACACCGCCCAGGATGGTCCAGGTCTGGCCGCCCTATCTGCCTGTGGTGTCCACATCCTGGTGCAGAGAAATACTGGTCACCTGAGGCTGCTTCCGAAATGGTCACCTACCTGGACGGGCCCCTGGCCTCCATGAGGTTTCCATTTCCACGGGCCGACGGGCCCCTTGAAACAAGAAGTGCTAAATATATAGAACTATATATATATAGGTATAAAATGGTCCGATAGAAAGCTCGAGTTCGGTCAAAAGAGGAACCGCTTGGTGTTCAGTTCTTACTCTTTTGCTTCCGAAAGCCCCTGCCCACCCATTCGCTCCATCAGGTTCTCGGGCCGCGCGGAACGCGCGAGGGCTTGGCGCGTGCAAAAGCGTGCCACAGCGGGGGCTGAGGGGGGCCACGGTCCTTGTCCTGTCCACAGCTGAGCCAACCACCGATTGTATAGAGGGGGGTTCCACCATCTATTTTGGGCCTCCAAGCTCCAAGTATCAGATCTTTTTTGTTTTCTTTTTTTCGCTTGTTCATTGTCTTTAAAAAGTGGCTTCCCTACAACTCCTTCAAAGGGCAAACAACAGTTACTGCCGAGCGGGGGGGTCCTTTGAAGCTTCGTCTTCCTCAACCTGCCAGCTCAACCCCAAACGTCACACTTGGTTTGGAACTCTTCAGCTTAAGCTCAGCCTTTCTCTTCAACGAAACGGAGATTCACCTGTGCTCCTCGATCTCCCCCACTCCTTTTCTGTGAGCTGTGAGCTCGCGGGTTCACCCTCACCCCACCCCGCCTTCGCTGGAAGTTCCGCCGAGGTCACGGGCCTCCAAAGCAACTCGCCCTACGACGTGCAGGTCGTTCGGCGCGGCAGTTCGGCGGATCCACTCTTCCGTGGGGTAAAGGGGGGGTTGGACGTGCGAAACGGGCGCGAAACGGGTTCGCGGCAACGCGCGCGCGCACGTCCAATGGTGGGGGTTGACTGGAATCAGATCAGCTCTTGTTGAATCATGTTTTCATCATGTTGAAACGAGTAAAGGATGAGGGATGGACAGGCAGGATGGAAAGGGATGTAAAGCTGCATGTCATGAGCTTCTTTTCAGCAGTTATCATATATAGTTCGTTCATGGTGCAATGTGACTGCCATCAATTCAGCACGATGTTGTTGGGAGTCCCGGTTTGCAGAGAACGTTTGGTTCTGGGTCACCTCCCATCGGGTCAACGAAGACCGGTGCTTCTCTTCTGCTGACTCAGAAGCCACACCGCCCTGTCAGGGGCCTGTCAGATCCACTCACCTGTCCAGACCAAACTCACCTGGGGTCTGGGGTTTCTCACCACTCCGGTTTGGTGAGGGACCAGTGCACGGGCCTCGTGCACGGAGCGTAGTGTCGATCGGTCCATCCCGCTTCTGGCGGGAGTGGTTCAGCCAGGGGTTCAAAGGATGAAACTGAAGCATTTCCATTACAAGAAGAAACGTTGGATGTTTTGAATTGAGCAACGTCATAAACCTCAATAAAAGTTCCGGATGGTTTTTGACACCGCTCAATTGGTTTGATGAATTTCTCTCCTTTACTTGGCTCTTTCCGTACCGTGCCCACACCATAGACACCGTGCTTCTCCATGTGCAGATCTTCGAGTTGTGCAGCTCCTCCAGCGACGACAGCAGCGCTGGGGAGCCAGAGGAGGTGCTGTGGACCTTGTGAGCGGCCCCAGCGGGTCCGGCTAGTCCATGCCGATGTGGAGCAGGATGGAGTCTATGCCACGTAGGGATGGGGGTCAGGGCACGTGCTTGGTGAAGAGTGTTGAAATCGAGTGTTGATCATCGCGAGGAACTAGAGAGTAGGAAGTAGAGCATGTGAGATGTCACCTTAACAAGCTTCACCAAACGGTTCAGATCCCTTGTCTCCTTTGTGGTGAGATTCTTGCAGTTCAACTGTTATGAGGTCGGAGCAAGAAGCATGGCCAAATGGGAGAGTTCCAAACTTCGAGGGTAATCCAAGCTGTTTCTCAAAAGGACAATGCTTAACCTGCACATGTTCATGTCAAATCATGTGAGTCTGAGTATCATGGACTTCTGGCTGCCGCGCCACACCTCCCGACGTCTTCCGAGGCCGGGGTATTGGGACATCCATGTGCCGCCGCACGATTCCTCCATCTATGTGGTGGAAGATACCATGGAGGCCCAGCTGGGCTGTGAAATCGACGGCCCATAGGGATTGGGCAAGTTCTGTGAGTCAACCAGTGTCTCAACAGATTTGACTGAAAGACAACACATGCGACAGAGGATCTGGGAAGAGGGGGGGTGGTTCCAGAGGTGGACAATGGCCCGACCGCGAAGCAGGAGGTACTCGTAGGTGGAGTTCCTCAGCCTTTGAACGGTCTCTCTACCTGTACTTTTGCAGCCTTGTTTTAGATGACCCAGTTGCGGAATATCAACGATGGATATTGAAGTTGGTAACATATTAAGATTATTAAGTGGTTCTTTTTGTAGAACACCTTCTTCCAGGACGACGGGCGTTGTATCCCAAGGGTCGGGTTTGTATCTTTTTGCAGATACACATTCTGCACACCAGAAACCGGTCTTCACAGGCCCATGCTGGCTGCGAGATTATCAAGGCTCGAAACCGTTCGTAGCCGTGGAGGTGCTGGATGCCATTCAAGTCAGATGATGTGAGTCAGATGTCAAGATCAAGAGCTTTTCGTTGTCTTGATTGAGCAAGATTTGATTGGGGATGGCACTTAGTGGAGACTATCCCCTTAGATGACCACGTTCATCTACAAACAGTTGCTTTTGATCGGATGAACCATGTGATCCCATGTGACGTTTGCCTTCCCTTTCGTTTTGGGAAGAAATCAAGTCGGTTTGCTTTGCCTTCGGTTTGCTCTGTTCGCCGAAGCGTGGAGAAGGTGGATCGGACCGGAACCGGCGGTGACGTTCGAGAAGTCGTATGCTCCGAACACGGAACACGGAGGACGATGAATTCGTCCAATTTCAGCGAATTCGTATCCTCCGTGTTCCACCTTCAACACAGATCGACAACTTCAAGACCCAGCGGACCCAGCGCCCGTCAAGGCTTTCCTCCCACGATTGAATCGGGTGGCGAACAGACCAACCGTATCTTGAATGAGGCTGCTTCGAAGGTTCGTAGAGACTTGGCTCCGTTCGTCACAGCTGGGTCTGTCAATTTCGCTTCCAGCCCCCAGGGTCTGTTGACAGAGTACTTGACACCTGGGCCTTCACACAAATATCTACCCAGACGCGACCGTGCAGGCCTTCATATGGAAGGGTCGGACCGAATCCTCTGGAGGGGTCTGGGGTCTGAAATCCCTTGAGGGACCAAGGGCTGTTTGGAGCATCTGGGTATACACATTTACATCATTCCAAAAACTTAAGACCTTTCGCTTCCTTTCCGGCCTCAACAGCTCCACAACAGCCTTTCGCTCCGCTTTTTCACGCGCCAGAGCTGTTGTGGAGATCAGTTCTCGCTCTGCTTCTCTGGCAATGAGTGCCTTGGTCGAAAGAATCGGATGAGCCAGCACGCGTCGGATCTGCTTTTACACCGACGGCGGAGCTGTCGTCCAGTGGGACTTAACACGGCGCCTGCTGTAGTCATTTTGTTCCTCACTTAGCTAGACTTGGTTTTGCGGATTGGGTGAATTGTTACTTTTCCCAGACATAAAATTCCTCACACCTGGGGAAGACAATTTTACTTAGCGGCTTCCTGGACAGCACATGCAAGTATTCTATTATATGATGGCATTGTCCCACCGTTCACGCGATGTGCGCACAAACAGGATGGTGCGGCTCTATATATCTAAGACTAGCTCAGGTGACCTCGTCTGTTCGTGGACTTCCTCACACTTTTGAAAGGCAGTCTTCTTCCTCTGAGTCAGAGAGACGAAGTGGATTGGATCAGCCCGGGTTTGGTTGCCATGGCTTTTGTATACAAACTTCAAAAACACAATTTAAAAGCAACAAATACATTTTATCACAGAAGATCAACACAAAAACAAATACCATATCTTTTTGCTTTTAAACTGTGTTGTTTTTATTTGCAGCATTCCCTTGATACGCTAGCCCCTCGCAGCCAATTTTTGTTTTTTTTCTGCGCGCTCACCACGTGATTGATCACGTGTGACAAGAACAACCTCAAATCGTCCAGAAATCTTTGAGACCCCAAAAGCCTGCAGAATAGTCTTCAATGTCATGTCAGGGCAACATTCACCGCGTTTCTTAATTATGTTCCTATGTTTTTGCATTTTCATGCTTGCATGTTTACTTTTAAATACATATGTTTACATGTTTGCATGTTTTATGCACTTTTGAGATTTGTTTGAAATGGTTTGAGTTTTTTAAGATGAATTTTGTGATTTTCAGTCTGGCAGACTATTTTGTAATTACGCACCCTTTCCAGGTTAACCCGGCTGTTGTGAGATGTTTTGATATATTTTAAGGATGTTTGATGTATTTTAAGAGTTCATTTTTTTAAAACGATTTTGCAGATTAAATAAGATTTCAAAGACTTTAACAGATTTCTGAAGAGTCTAAAATAGTTTTAAGACTCTAAAGATTCAATCAAGTCTACATAAATCGATAATATATGCTATATACAAGATCTTAAAATTAAAGAGGTTCTCTTATCTTCAGTTATTTGTGTAAATGTATTGCTTTTTATGATTGAAAAGCCATGGCTGATTTTTATGATTGAAAAGCCATGGCTGATCTAGACCATTTCCCATCTGCACCACCTCTTAGCGGTGATCTGAGTCAGGTCAATGCGAAAAGAATAGGATTTGAATGTGAATTTTGCAGTGTTCGCACTCGCCGACCAAATGCTGCAGGCGTCCCACAAGTTTGAATTTTGCAGCATATTGTGGGATTGTTGCAGGATTGTGTAGGAATAGTGCAGGATGCGCAGAACACGCACCAAACGTGGCCGCAAAGTAAGCAGCTCAAAACTGCATGAGCGGCGAACTAGTGAGTGTGGAGCAGACAGTTTGAAGTGTGTGCAAGTATCGGTCAAGTTTAGCAAGGTAGATTTGCATGGATTTGCACATTTTGATGTGGATTTGTGTACGTGGAGTGGGACTTCTGTAGGTTCGCTTGGATGTTTTGCAGCTTCTTGCCGCACAGCCATTTGGGACATCGGATGAAGCGGTGCCCGAAGTTAGTGGGTGGTTGGCTCACGCGAGGAGGCTTGCCTCACCGACCCTTGGCCCCGCCCCTCCACACCGAGGTCTAGAACCGTGGAGATCCAGCGAGTGGATACTGAGCTTGGTTGGGAGAAGCAGGCATGGCAACCCGGTCGCCGTCGTTTCGTTCTTCTTCAACAGTGGGGGTGATGCGTTTCGGTGCGTGGCGGCTACGACTAAGACAGCCCCTTTCAGAACGGTCACAAGGCCTGGTATTAGACAAGCGTTTTGGAAAAGCGCCAGGTGGCCCCTTTGGACTCAGCGTTTGCTTGGACTAAGAGGCCAAACGCCTATGCCGTCTGTCCGCCCAGCAACCAAACCAGGATCAAGCTTGTACCTGCAAACCAAAACAGTTCTGGTTGTTCCAATATGGCTTGTTTGATGAACTTTTTTTGGGCGAGTTCGTCATGCAGAAGATGCAGGTCAAGTTGGGGTCATCCAAAAAAGCAGTAGTACTGAGATGTCCGTTGGTGTTTAGCTCAAGAACTACCCACCTTCAAGTCGTAAAGGCTTCATGACGACCAAGGGAGGGCATCTCGAAGTCCGACTCAGGGTGGTGAAGAAAAGTGTTTCCAAAAAACACCCAGCGTTGGTGGTTTAGCTTAAGATTCCACTCGCTTTCGTTTCCCCCAGGTCATTCTTCCCTAAAAGCCCAAAAGTACCAGTCCTGTTGAAAAAGACCCACCCCGTTCGTCACCCGCCTTTGCCACCTCCGCTCCACCTCCGCTCCACCCGCTCCCGCTCGAGAGCGCAGGTGGGGTGGGGCCAAGACCTTTACCTCCGATGCCACGCGCCATCGGTCCGGGAGTCGGGTGTCATCTGACGTATCTGGCAGGGAAGAGGCAGTCATAAGAGATAAAACGTCACAAGAGGTATGATCATGCGTTTATGGAGCTTATATATTGCTTAAACTTAATTAACATAGACATACATAGACTCTTGGTGAATAAGAAGACCATTTGGAGTGTAAAACCTCTTTCATATAGTATATGGATATATATATATATTTTTAAACTTGATCAGGAGTCTACCTTATTCGTCTGGAGAATGAGGGGAGTTTGTGAGGCTTGCTAGGGGTCTCCCTTCCTGATCCACAGATCTTCACAGTCTGGCTGAAATCAGCAGGTCTCTATATAGTTAAAGGCATTTGGTATGGTGGATTTTTCTAGCCCACCCCAAAAACGATCCGGGACGCCCAACAAAAAACGCTACCCCAAAAACGAGACCCACCCCAAAGTGTCAAAACCTGAAAAACGACAGGGGCCACCAGCCAGGTCGCGCCTTTCAAAAGTGATCCACTGCCACAGGCGGGATGTGCTGTGGGTGAAGGTGCGTTCCGTGAAGCTGTTTACACAGTGATGTGCTCCAAATGGTCAGTTTGAAAACCATTTTAAGGGGCGACTCCTGGCCTGGAACGTCCAAGCTCGCTCCCGAGGCCCAAGCAGAGGAGCCGCATTATTTGCGACTTCACACGTCCACGCATGTCGGGGGAACCGAGGGTTCACTCGCTTCGGTGCAACCGAAGTCGCCCAACTGCCCAACGGAACCGTGGGACTTCGGAGTTTGGTGCCTCCTTCCTATGCCAAATAGGGCGGCAACTGAGGTTCTATAGGACCCAATATCTGAAGCCTCTTCACGGCTTCACTGAACAGCTGCGAACCGTTTTGGTGGGCTTAAAGCTGTTTGGGGTCAATCTTTTGCACACTTTCACACACAACATCTTATGAAAACTTCAGCCAGCCCGTGAACATATTGTTTTCCAATCTTGAATCTTCTCAAGACTAAATCTGAGGTTCCTCACTTCTTGGGGAGTCAGGTAGAGGAATCTGATCATGAGCCAGTGAGTCAGAGTTGCTCGTGTTAGTTTTAGTCCTGGTGGAAGTATGTGGACATTGATTTTCAGAGTTTTAGTAGGACATTGGATCTCCATCTGCAAAAACCGGAGGACGGTTTTAGACGAAGGGACGCTTTCAAATGAAAAGGTTGACACGATCGGAGCAGATCGATTGTGACATGAATTGGTCCAATCACGGGGACGACATAAATGCTGCACACAGCAGAGCGATCGTATGAAAGCACCCTTTTGTAGATTTGGACTGGGTGTCTACCGTATTTTCTTCCACCAATGGATGGTGACTTCCCTAACAGGGATCGACACGAACCTTTCGCTGAAGAAGAGCCCGCATCGCTGCCAACGAGATAGTTTCCATTCAGGCACCCCAGAAGATAGCAAAGATCCGCAGAATGGACACACACCATGTTCATCCACCCCTTTCAAGAGGCTCTTCTGCACTGAGTCCGGTTCCGTGTCTGCCAAGGTCACAGCCCAGGTGGTCTTCCACCATGGGACCTTCATAGGCCGCCGGAACGGCCAGAACGGAAAGTCGTTCAGCACCGTCCAGAGACATGGAACATCGTGGTGACCATACGGGCTTCGTTTTGACTTGTTGTTACCCCACCTGGAGGTTCGATAGAATATTTTCTTTTGGGAGGCCATCGCTACTAGGAACGGCATCGCTACGAACGGAGCAAGAAGCTACTATACTAGCTCCTGGCATTACCACTAGTAACAAGAAGCTACTAGTTCACCAGTTACGTTTATGAGACGTGACTGACTGGACTCTCGGCACACGTTCTATTGGGCCCCGGCTTTGAACTACCTCAAAGCAGCCTAAAACCGGAAGGTACTGGGTAGGAGCAGAGGAGCTTACCCAAGAACCTTTTTTGGACCCAGACTCTCACAGGAAGATGGGAGTTTCGCTACGAAGAGGCCAAAAGAGGCGAAATCCCATGGATCGAAGAGGTGGATAGATATGGATAGCCGGAGGTATTTGGTTAGCCAAATGGCGAAGAGATCTTCAAGATCTTCTGGGATTTGACGAAGAAACAACGTGCGCACCGCAGCCGCTTTGAAGGCTTCCCGCTTTGGCTGCCCTGCTCCCAAGCAAATTGGGAGCTTGCGATGAAGACAGACATCAGTCGAAGATCCCCAAAGCACATTTCGATGATGGAACAGTGGTACGGATTGGAGGAAAAGGCCACCGCTGGACACATTTGATGCCACACTCCTACTATACTTGCAAAATATTACAGATTATGAGTCATTCAAGAAAACCATCAGGGTCTCATCCTCTCCCTCTCCCTCTCCCTCTTCCTGCTCGCTGCGGTCCTTTCGCCATGGTCTTCCTCACGGTCTCCGCGGGCTACACCTGCGCCGCGCTCCTCGCGGGCGCGGCCACCGCCGCCGAGCTGGGCGGCCGCGGCGGTCGCTCCGTGTTGGAGCGGGGGAAGACCGGCGACATCCGGGCGAGTAGTAACAAGAAGCTATTAGTAACAAGTGCCACGCTAGTAGTAACAAAGTGCTTACTAGTAGTAACAAGAAGCTATTAGAATTAAAATAAAATTGCTTCTTGTTACTACTAGTAAGGCACCTGTTACTACTAGCGTGGCACTTGTTTCTACTATGATAGGGGATGGTTCTTTTTTGGTCCAGCCCTTTGGGGTGAAGGTGCATCAGAGTTTGAAGGGTCGTGAGACATGTCGAACGACATTGCGAGCTTCCAGCGAATTGGTCGAAGATTGGAGGAAAAGAAACACTCTCGACTCTGTAAACATTGTATTTGACCGCTTGCTTCTAGCCGAAGCAGATGCAACCTGGGAGAACCAGAAGCAGCATCATTGCCTTTCAATTGGCATTGGGATTGCCAGGCAAAACCCAACTTTGGGATTGCTCTCTTGCGGCATTGAGGGGTTTGGAATTTTCGCTCTAGCCGTTTCGAGGAGCCACACACACTAAAAACATGATCTATATGTATACTGTAGAGTCATTTCTTCATATTTCACATGACCCTTCATTGAGGGTCTGCACAAGTCTGACCCCTCCTTCCGTTGGATGTTGGACAGGTTGACCTAGTGTCGTCGGTGTAGTCTGGCTTCTTTGGTCAACACCCGCCTTCGCTTTCAGAGGTTGGATGGCACTGGCACCGCAAGATGACCGTTCCATGCTTTCATTGGTTGGCTCCACCCATCTTGGGGGGCCCTTGTCGACAGTGCCATTTCTCCAATCGCCCGGCCCCTTGTCTTGTCACCCGCTTTCAACTGAAACCGCGGATCTCGCGCGCCGGATCTCGCGAGGGCTCTCCAAAGGTGTCCCTCCACGTTTGTTGGGACGTCGACGGGACGACCGAGTCCGGCGAGGACTTCTTGGGTCTGGGGCGCCGGCTCTCGCTGCTCCGCTCGGCGGAGAGGACGTTCCACTGCCACTTGGGATGGTGTGGGGGGTTGGAGCGGGGAAGATGGAGGTGGGATGAAAAAGATGAGAAGATATGGAGACTCTAGTAGCGTTCTTGTTCCTAGTAGCGATGCCCTTTGGCCCCTAGTAGCGTCCTTGCTCCTAGTAGTAAGGCCAGGAGCCCCTAGCGTTATGGAGACTCTAGAAAAGTGTTCAATTTTTTGGGGGGAGACAGGCTGGGGGTTGTGCTTCGGGTAGAATACGAAGGGGGAGAGAGAATATGAGACTGAGAAGACTGAGAAAGGTAAGCTTGTCCAACCGCATCAAATCCCCCATAATTTCTCAGTGCCAGGATCCAAGATGTTTGGGCTGTATGACGAGATTCTCTCCTGCAATGATGCAAAGATTAACTCAGACGAGCAATAACATGTGTTCCCAAGCGTGTTTCCCTTCCTTTCAATTCAGCCCGGCCAGGTGAAAGTGGGCGAGCTTGGCAACCTTTGTGTGTAGCAGGTATGCAGCATTTTATGTGTATGATCTTTGTCTCCAGCTGGTGGGGGGGCAAAAACACTGCACGCTTTGAATACAAGGAACTTCGACAGCAGGATATCATGCAAGATATTGTTCCATTATTTTCCATGGAGTGTTTTCTTTTTTCCCAATCAAGTCGTTGTCCTAACCGTGTCCTTTGCGTCCTTTCTCCTTGAAGCCGACCGGTCGTGGCACTATCACACCGGCGAACGCCGAGGTCAGCTGTGGAGTGGTTGCGCTTGGCGGCCCTGTGTGGTGGGGATGTCTGGAGATTTGCCACTTGGCTGTCTGAAAACACCTGGAGTGCCGCTGTTTGTAGGTGCACGAACCCCTGTCAAGTGCGTGGAGGCCCAACAAAAAAACATGGCCGGCCAGCGGAAAGGGAACAGATCTGGTAAAACGCTGGAGCTGGACTCTGCAGCCATGTGCAACCATTGTGGCAACCATTTGGCTTTTGACATTCCAATGAATGAAGCCAGAGATGCATCGATGCATCCATTGGCACTGATAGGGTTCCCCAAGCCTGTTCACCTTTCCAGAAACGTTCACATCTTCGTAGATAACGCCAGCACTCCAACCACTACACCAGCGCTGTGAAACCGCGTCAGCACCGTCATTTGAGGTTGATGCTCAGCAGTCGCCTCGTCGAGGAGGCACGGCTCATGGAGAACGCCAAGGTCTCTGTTCAGGCGAGAGTGCGTCGAGGTGTTCGCCAACGCGCGCAGGATTTCAGCCCGCGCGGACGCGTGCGCGGATGGCTGGTGGGTTGCTGTGATTTGGTATGGGCCATGGAGGGTTCACCTTTTGCCGCTGCAGCACTTTATACTAATCCGTCTTGGGCGAGTCGATGTCCAAAGAGCGGAGTCATCTTCGGGTCTTGGAGTCCGAGTCCGAAGATGGCGATCCGGGACTGCCGATCAGTTGGGGCCAGGGGGGGGTCGATGGGACGGCATATATGGAGTGTCTAAGGGCCAAGACTGGCTAAGAAAGATGATGTGGAAGTGTCTCTGAAGCATCCATGACACTTAGCTCCAGGCAGATCCAGGTATCAACCCCAGCCTGATGCTTTTGTTTAACTGCAAGGACAGCCAATGTATCGAGGAAGTCATGCCAACTTCAGACGAAATGGTCCAACCACGAAGCGAAGTCCCCATGCACAGAACCTCTATACCTGGACCCGACTGACCCAGTACCTTAGAAAATGGGACATGCCCCCATAAAAAAACAGGTACTTGTACATACCTGTACCAATTTTCCGAGGTACTTTGACCAACTACTCTCCTAAACAAAGTTCATCCAAGGACTATTCAGCAACCGCCTGTCCACTGGTTTGGCATTTTTGGACACCTACACCCATCAGAGACACTTCCCTCCCCGTGGACTGCACTCCAAACCGACCTTGTTGCGATCTTTGTGCACTTGAGGCCCAACAACTCCATTCATCCACCGTCCATCCCATCTATCCATCCCACCATCTACTCCAACCTTCTCGATCCTCAGTGCCACCTGGGAACTTCCGATCCTCAAGGGGTCAAGCCCGATTCGTGAGTTCGATCCCCCCCCCTCTAAAGCCAAGGATCCGGTGCCGGTCTCGGGTCGCCTCTGGCATCATACTCTACCAGCGACGCTGTTTGGGTCACCGGACTACCCAACACCACTCTCCCGGATCGACAGTACACCCATGCCCAGGATGGTGGGGTCCTATAGGTCATCGTCCCATATGGTACCTTGAGTCGCCACCGTATCCGATCCACTACTCTCCACCGACTCGACCCCTCCGCAGTCGTCGTCGTACCGTGGCAAAGCGCGTGGCACTCCCGGATCCATCAGGACGGCACCTATGCTTCGGTGGCGCTCGATCACTGCGACCCACTACAGTGCCCTGGTCCTGGTGTTTATACGGTGATTGGTTTCCCATGGTTTCCCTATACGGGTAAACTAGACGGGTAAACCATGGTAAATCCTTTTCATACTTGGTGTTTTGTTTCGGTTTCTTAAGCAAACCCAAGAGTACCTTCGAGAACTCGCTCGGCTAGATGCAAATGAGGGCCTCTCGATCTCTTGACAGGCCTGGTGATCGTCAAAACCAGGTCCATCGGTTCATTCTTGTTTGGAAGAGGCCAGTTCGAGCCGATGGGGTTGTTGGCACGGTGAAGTTGTTTTCGTAGTTTTGAGCATCAGGGTGGAAGGCTGCAGGGTGGTGCATGGAGATTCAGTTTATTTGTGATCTTTCCCGAAGGACCTCAAGCACGCTGTAGCTGCCACGTACTTTCTGTGCGGGCTGTGTCTTGTTTCGTTGCAACTGTTTTTCTTTTTAGACAAGACAGCTCTTGATTCTTGGTTCGGTGCCTGTTTTGCTGTCTATAGTGAAACCATCCAGTCCTAGCCTATGACCCAACTTCACCGCCCAGTGTGAAGTTCGCGCCCAACTCCGCGTGGAGACCAGGCTTTGCTTCACCAGCGCAGAAGAGGCGCTGAGCTTTGCATCGGAGGTGGCTGAGCGCGCGCAGATGAAGAGCCTTGATCCAAGAGATAAGTGACCTGACATAGGACCCGGAAGACCTGAGGTACACAGCTGGGATAGTCGAACTGGGGTCCTTCATCCTCTGTCAAAATTCGGGGCACGAAGCCGTACATGGGGCGTGTTCGGCAGTCGCGATGGCTGCCTCTCTCGGGTTCGTGGAGGCTGGACTCGGATTGTGACATTGTGGAGGTGACACTCGGATGGTGTCCAACCATTTCACTCGAATTCGCCAGATGTATTGGTGTTTTTCCCAGTGTGAAGAACTATAATTGGGTGTGGGCGAAAAAGAACAGCGTTTGGGTTCCAAACCAGATCGTAGGGACGTTTGAGAACGTGTGTGTCAGTTTTCACGACTGCTTTCTTCACGGCTTGGAGCTCGAGTACAAGGCGGCCTGAAGGATATCCTCAAGGTTTCAGCTAGCAGGTCCAAAGGGGTTCCATCCATGGAGGAAGGGTGCCCCTGTCACGGCCCCTGGATGGGACATGATGGGACTAAACAGCACCCCAGTCAGCACCCCATGATGTGACTCCTGGAGTATCAACTTTGGCCACTTTCTTTCGGCCAAGACGAGCCCTCACTCCGGTCACTCCGGTCCTGTACTCGGCAAAACCGGAGCGCCCCCTTTCAACCAGGGTATACCTGGAGTCGACCCGTTCGTACCTCGGAAAATGGATACAAGTACCTGTTTTTTAAATGGGGTCATGTCCCATTTTCTAAGGTACTGGGTCAGTCAGGTCCAGGTATCTAGGTTGACCTCCGACCTCGTTCCGTCCATTTTCGTCCCATGTTCGTCCGTCCGTCGGTACTCCCGGTGCCTCCGACGCTTGGCTGAGGAGAGACATGTGGAAATTGGCCGATCAGGCGGAGTGTCCACCGAAGGTTTGGGGAGGACGACCGTGACGAAGAATTCTTCGTTCTACTTAAAGCAGGAAGCATTAGGGCATATATAGGGCATAGGGCATAGGACAGGGGCCCGTTCAGATTCACTGGGACCAATGCCCCCCGCGTGAAAGGGTAAAATGGGTCACCCAATACCCCCTGGGGCGAGGGGGTCGTCGTGACGCATTACATGGCTGTAGCCGGACTCTCCCCAAGCAACCCAAGCGCCAGTTCCTTTTCAAGTGGCCTGCTCAACTTCCAACTTCGCCAGTGTTTGCAAAAGAAGGCGACCAATACGTGACTCTAGCAGCATCAAGTTCAAGGTCCACACCACACTGAAAAAGATGGAGCAGGAACCTCCTCTCATCCCGTGATCGGAAGATAAGGTCAACAAGGGGCGACTGAGTGGGCGACTCACCCTTGTGCCTGGGCACTGACATAACACATGGGCAACAAAGATGTCAGACATCTGGCAAAGCGGACAAAGTGGTAACGTGGCTGAACTGTGCTGACCACGCGGCCACAGACCCGTAAGCTTCACAAAGGCCCATACTAGAGCAAACTTCCCATCACTCACATCAAGTTCGGGGAGCAGCGCGCCAGCGCGAATGACCTAAGCGGTGTCGTCCCGCAAGAGTTCCGACTGTCAAGTGTTGGCCGGCTGCACGGTCGAGCCTCCTCCTCGTCACTCTTCTCCTACCGCTGGTAGGATGAAGGCAAACTGGTACTTACGAAGAACACATTAATTTTACGGATTTCGGGGTCCATAACAGCACAGTGTCACAGCGCTCAATTCCGTCTAGAAGCCCTGACTCCTCGATGGTCGGTATAGGTACCGGAAACTGGCTCATTAAGCTGAGGACGGCCTGAGTCCACGTGTCACCATAGACACCCTTAGATATCCGGACCATAATTGCCGTCGGGTGGGCCGGCGGTAGAAGTGACACCTTGGTCAAATAAAGGATCGCACGGCCAATTGCTTTGGACGCAAGTCGGAATTTCCACCCACACATAGCAACCGCCAAAGCTGCTCTGAAATCTAAAACCGACTGTGCATTCAGAATTGTCTTCGCCCAAAACCTTGCAAGGCATTCAATTTGGGGAAAATGTCGCGCTTAAGAGGCAGCAGTTCACAAGCGTACAGTACAACCGGCTCAATTCTCTGGACAACAGCCTCAGCTACTACTGGTGGGAAACCACAGTCCTTAGCTAATGAGACTAGTTCAAGAAAAGGGGCATTGCCACAATTCACCAAAAAATTCTCACGGTCCTTGAAGGGCTTTTCGTTGACTTGTGGTCAACGAAGGTCAAACATCCACGCGTCCCGTGACCTCAGTTCTTTTTCATGCTTTTTCACTCGAAGAAACCTCGGCGCTACTTCAGCCTCCCATCTCTCCCAGACAATTCCGTTTCATCAGCTCTGTGCCTTCTGTGCCTCGAGTGCGAGGCCAAAGAACTCCGCGAGTGCCTCAGCAGCACCACCTTCAGCAGCGATCGCTCCGCCCCGGCGCCGAAGGCGGCGCCGGAGGCGCAGGCGGCGCTGCGGGCCAGGTTGGCGGTGCCGAAGGGAGTTCCTTGGAGTGGTGACGTTCGGATGTTGGGGAGCTGTTGGGGGGAGCCGTTGGAGGTTGGGGAGATTTGTGAAACTTGAAATCTGGGGCGAAGGATGTTGGAAGAGCTATCATGAGAACATTTTGGAAGAAGCTCTTTGTGATGCTTGCCATTGGCATGTCAATGTTATGTATGGTTCGGGAACAAATAGGAGCGTTCAGTAAGATGTTGGAAGCAGACTGAGCAGACAATCCGCTATGATGGCAGCGAACTATATTGAAGATAGGCTCCTTTGTGAACCTAAATGTTTAACTCACTGGCAGATTGGTAGATTCAGAGTAGGTACAACACCACTTGGACCATGGAACCATGTCAGTCCACACCCATTTTGCCGTGTCTAAAGCTTTTAAGACATGGGATGACATGGGGATGAACAGATGTGTAGCTGAATCTCCTGGAGGTTCGTGCACGAACCTTTTCACCCATTCCCATACACTCCATGGGACTGCCATGTATGCTTACATTGACCCCCCAAACCACCCCAATGTAGGCACAAATGGCATACATGGATAATCTTTGGGATTGACATTGCTGGGCTACGCAAGACTACAACGACCCTGGGCCTCGGTCAAAGGAAGCGATGAAAGGAGGATGATGCCCTCGAGATCTACTTCATGTAGACTCTTGATGAATAATCTTAAAATAACCCCTTCGCCCCCAGATTTCCGCGGATTTCAGGGTTGTCATCAAGAGTCATACATTAAACCTCGCACGGTGCTTCCCACCGCCGGTGATGTTGGTTTTCATGGTATCCAGCTGGAGGATGATGGCTGGGTGGGTACTCTTAGAAGAGATGGGGGCACCTAGTCTTTACACCACACACACAACT
The DNA here is from genome assembly GCA_963970005.1 of Durusdinium trenchii. Lineage (NCBI taxonomy): Eukaryota > Dinophyceae > Suessiales > Symbiodiniaceae > Durusdinium > Durusdinium trenchii. Next base: position 1,701,093 of record CAXAMN010024695.1, on the reverse strand, counting down.
TGAAACTTCAAAAAACATGCCCGCAACGCACAACATCACAGCTTTACAATCTTTCAAACAAACACGTACTGCGGCCCTTAATTTTTCTTTACCTCTCAACCAAATTGCTTTCACCTATTTCACCATGTCTTCCACCTACTGCCGCCCCTGTCGTTTGTCCAAGGTACCGATGTACACCTTGTCTCCCTGCGCATCGGGTCACGACTTGCACGACGAGGTGCGCGAGTTCATCCCCGGTCCCAGGCACCCATTTCCGCGCGGATTCGGCGGTGGCGTGCGGCACGCGGAGGATGGTGGAGGGGGGGGACATGGGGGTGTCAATGAGGTCTATCTAGTCTATCTCAAGCAGGGCGGCCTTTTGAGATCCCCCAAAGGGGGCGGATGACAGGCGAACGAGTCAATTCTTTGGGCGGCTTCCTGATCAGTCCTGTCCAATTCACCCAATCCATGGTTTCGCTACCATCATGTTCCACCGGAAGAGTCGAAGTATGGCTGTAGTTTGACATCCCAAACAGTTCGAACCAGGGTCATCCAATGGGTGTCCAATAGACTACCCTACCGTACGTCAACAGGTCTCCAGACAGGGCACCCGGACAGGAAGTGCTAGGAAGGAATCTGTTCATTTTGCATCATTTTGCCATGTCGTGCCCAGGGTGCCATGGCCCACAGCTATGGGTGTTTCAGACCCCACGTGAGACATTTCAAGGATCGCCCATTGGGGCCCGGGTGGTGGGTGTTGGCGACATCGGCCAGCTGTTGACCAATCAAGGGCGACCTTGGAAAGCCTTCGTTGGGCCCATTCGGAATGCCTTCGTTCGTTCGAGAGAGAGAGAGAGAGAGACAGAGAGAGAAAGAGAGAGAGAGAGATGTTGAAATTGCACAAGTGTTGACATCCGAATTGCCAGACTTTTGCTGCCCTCCTTGCCGGCCCCTCGTCCCTCTGCAGGGCAGTGCCAGTGCCGAAGACGTCCTCGTGTGAAAGCTCAACGAAATCGTTGCCGAGGCCACATATCCCCAAGCCACGGGGAAGCAGCAAGGGATGGTGACGTCAAGAGATGTCCAGTTGGTTGGGCAGAACGCGATCTCCAAGCAACGAGATAGAAGTAGGATAATCAGGTTTATGGACAGGACCGGGGTTTAAGGACGGGTGCTGGGAAGAGAATCCTGCGTGAAAAGAGTGGTGAGCCAAATCTCAAGGTGGCGCTCCTTTTGGACTTTGCGAGTACTGATGAATTGAGATGGAGTCCGTGGAAGATTCAACATGGAATCCTTCTGGGCATGAATTATTGGGAAAGATTCCTGTGACACCATGACTAGTAACAAGAAGCTACGAACGGGGCTTGGCATCGAACCCAAACGGAGCGATCGGACGCTACGTGAGACGGGGGCTGGCATCTCTGAACCTTTTCGACCGCCCAGGGGCGAACGAGCCGGCACCATGTGCCGGCAAAACGCCGTGAAGATGTTACACAATGATCTTTCTTGGAGTGTGGAGCTAACTGCCAGATTTCCGAATGTGGGGTACCCAGACGCTCCATGTATGGAATATATATAGATATGCCTAAATTGACCCCCCTGGCACCACCCCAACTGATCGGCATGCATGGCAGTCCCATGGAGTGTCTGGGGTGTAGATGGAGCCAAGTCGACCCGAATCACTTTCCCATACATGGCATCCAACGACTGCCCATGGGGGATTGTCAATAAAGCGATCTGGTGTTTTCAGGACGTTCACATAGTTCACATGTGTTCATGCAATATGTCACGAACTACAGACACCGCTTTTCAGGTGCCATCAACTGTAGCCTGTCAGCCATTCCTTCCCCCTGTCATAATCGACAGGTGGCCCCGCTCTATTGGTATTGTCCCCACCGTTCATGGGATTGCTGTCACCCTTCAAAATCGGGTGACCAGGCAAATCCAGACACGACCCGTCGACGGGACTGCCATAGGCCATGGCTCTTGTTGTGCGTCAATGGGTCGGCAGTCCACCTTCCCTGGCACCACCCCAACTGATCGGCAGCCCCATAGCATGGGAAAGGGAGATCCACTCCTTTTCGGATCCAACAGCGGCACCCACCATCTGTGGGTCTCGGGTGCCGGCACCGAGGCTTCAGATCCAACGTGCCAACAGCTGCCCCTCCCCCGGGCGTGGCGGCTCGTCAACTCGTCGAGATGCCGTTCGGTCTGGGTGTCCTGGAGATCCCAAACCCTAGGGATCCAGTCGTACCTCCTCAGGTTCGGTACGACTGGACCCTCCAAACCCACATAACAGTGTCTCCCTGCTCACCTGAAAACAGAGGGTATGTGGATCCCCCCCAAAAAAGTAATGGTCTGGAGTCTGGAGGATCTCCAGCCAGGTGACTCAAGATCGGGATGGTCCAACGATCATCGAAGACAGGATGGGTGAAGTTGGGGGAACCGTGGACTTTGAAGAATGATTATCTGAAGCGGACTTTGGAGCACTGCCTCTTGATGTTATGTCCGATGTTTTGTCACGCTGATGGTTGGTTTGTCACTGTTTCTGATTCAAAAAGGAGGGCAAGGTTCGCTGAGGCAGATCTTGTTTGAAGTTTTTCTATTGGTGGCAATCTCAGAGGAGTCCGACCCACAATCAATCACATCTTCCAAAAAGCTCACACACACTTGCCAGCAAGATACACGACAATGCAGCCTGTGACTCCCAAGGCAAGCTGGCCCTACCTCCGCCGGCACCACATAACGACAGCGCGCACCGCTTGCGGAAGTATCGCAGCGAAGGTGAAGAGGAGAACGAGATGATACCCCACCCATCCCCACCCCCACCCCAAACCGGGGAGAGTGGACTGACGATCTTCGATCGTTGCACTGGGTGGTACAATAGGGCACTCTGCTGCCCCAGACCAAAAAGAGAACCTGTCAATCAAGCACATCGCTTTTCCGGCGCCGGGACGGCCCGGCTGCGTCCGTTTCGTCTTTTTTTCAGGAGACGCCGGTGTCGCCCAGCGACCCGAACAGCTTCGCGTCGAAGGTCTTCATGGGCCTGGGCACCTCGGACGCACCTGGCTCCCAAGAGGGGTTGAAGAACACTAGTAGCGCTAGCCTCCAACCTACTAGCGATGGCCTCCAACCTAATAGCGATGGCCTCCAAACCTAAGTGCGATGGCCTCCCTATAACAGGAGTGGTTTGGCTCGCCCGCACCCCGACTTCCTCCATGGATAGCACCCCGTCTTGTGACTCGAATTTGCTCCGGTCCTCAGAAGTTCGAAGAGTTCCTTCTTTAGGATCAACAACTCTTCCAGTCGGACGACGCAACAAGATCAACAACTCTTCCAGTCGGAGCCAGATGGTCTGTCGACAGGGATGAAAGAAGCCCAAGAGGGTTTTGCATTTTGATGGGAGGAGGGGGGGAGGTGGAGCCAGGGGACATCTAGTTGGTTTGGGATACCTTAAGACCTGGTATTGGGCAAACATCTCGCCTATAGGTAGACTTGAAAAAGGGATGTGAGGGACATCATCAGTGATCCACGGTTTCTGAAAAAGACTCTTCCACTATGACTGACTAAACCAGTTACACCCCATTTGCTTGATTTCCACGCAAAGAAATGCTCTCTCATAGATTGCACCAGGAGTGGTGCCCCCTGCATGGCCAAACGGACCCTGTGGATTCCCTTTGTACCCATTCCCTTCCGGGGTCCGCTTCGACGCCCAGGATTGCACGCGGCCAAAGCGTCCCTGGTCGCCGAGAAGCGAGTGGACGTTTTGAAGACGAAGTTTGAATCCAGCAAGCGCTGCTCGGAGCGTGTTTGGGGGGTTTAGTTTAGCGCCAGGCGCAAGCAGTCGACTCACTTCTTGAATTCTAGAACTGATCCGAAGCAGCTTTGATCATTACACCCCTAGAGCTTTAAACGTTTGGTATGTGCGTCTGGAGGTTTTGGAATGACCACGAGGATCTCAGGTTCAGTGTGCTTCTCCTGAGTCTTGAGTCGGCTCGGATCGCTTCGCCGGATGTCTTCGGACGCGGGTGGGAAGGATTGTGGAGACGAAGAAGACCTTCAACTGAACTACTTGTCACCTTTCTGTCTCCTTGCCTTGAGTGATCTATACCTTTTTTAAGTACATTATAGCTGAACGTCTATGGATTTCAGCAACGACTGGACCAGCGCAGCGCCACAACTCGTGCTATTTATATCGCACTTTCGTTCGCCGGAGAAGAACCTCCTTCGACGTTTCATCCAGCTGTGGTTCAGATCTGGATGGTCAATGATGGTCTGTATTTGGTTGAAAGGACTGCAGCAAAGTACTAAATCGATCTAAACCAGCAGTACGACTACCGGGTGTCCGGGGGCGTCCATGAACCACCTCTAGTTCCGGCTGGGGGGTCGAAGGGTTTAGGGTTTTCGTTGAACAGCTGCGGCAGGGCTTGGGAGCGACTATACTATAGCCCCTGCCGAACCAGACCGGCCGTGGGACTGAGCTGCCCACTGCCCCGTCAAGAAACCCTGGACGATCGTTACCGAAAAGGACCGGCGAAGGATTGGGCGTTGGGCGTGGGCGTCTCGTGGACATGCACGGAGTTTTCTGCTCGGAGCCCTCCACTACAGCTGCCACCCGAGGCTCGTCAGGTTGCAGCTCCTCCCCTGCTATTTGAGGCATCAGATTCTGCACAAATTGGGAGCAGCGCGGACGAAGTGTGTGAGGAAATTGACATATACTAAGGCACTTGTTTCTAATAGCTTCTTGTTACTACTAGTAAGGCACCTGTTACTACTAGCGTGGCACTTGTTACTACTAAGAGACTTAATAGATGGGACCCTTTTTGACTTCATTAGAACCCTGAATGCCTGGCGACGAACTCGCGTTCGTGATGGGGTTTCCGCCCGGGCGTTCAGCGATGCTCCAAGTTGGTTTGAATTGAGCACCGTGATGGTCTCACCAACATTGCCCGCGATCATGAAATCATGATCAGGATCTTCAGTTGCGGTTCACACTTTCACACATATTCATTATTTGCAATCAAAAAGCAACAACTATCAAGAAGAGATGTAGCATAATCGCTGGTCCCAGGCCATGAGAAGCACTTGTTTTTGGGGTTCCACTCTTTTGACTTCGGCAATTAGATGCTGTGGGAAGGCGGCCCACCTTCAATCTAGCACCAGGTGCACTGGATGGACTATGAATGACTCATGCATGATTATTTACTAGTCATAGTGACATTTGACATCTGCATCCATCCTGGTTTAAACAGCCATAAGCAGCAGGAACGGGCAGGAACTTTGCATGTTGCTCAGGATATCATGCTGCTTTGACCTCCGGCAATGTTGGGTCTCACTTTCAGGGTTTTTAGACTTGAAGGCCCAGAGCGCAGGACCCCTCCATTTTTAGACTCTCGGTGATGCCGTGTGTCCGGAGGGCGGAAGATGCCGATCGCGGACGCAGGAACTCGCGATCCGTGCATGGCTTGGCTTCGCATCGTTGAGGGTGGGAGAGACATTTGAACAGTTGTGTGGCACTTAAAAATACTCAAAAGAGATCATGATTGATATACTCTAATCATGATAAAGGCTCCAGCACAACATTGGGAGCCATTGATTTCATCCATGTTGAACGTCACCGACATTGTCTTGCATAAAGGTTCTTATTTTGCGTCTGAGTTAAACTGCTGCAACTTCCCTTCTTTAGGCGATGTGAAGGCTACTCTCTCCGCGCTCACTTTTCTGTGCCATTCTGGGTCCCTTCGAATGAGTACGCTGGTTGCTGAAACACCAGCTGTTTCAGCTTCTCTTTTAAGTTCAGGGCGACCGGTCAGAGGTTGAATGGATGCGGCTCAACTTGCGCAATCAAACTGACATGCACATTGATCATCCGCGGATGATTGGATTGAAGGGATCAGCTCCATTCCTCACGGGCCCATCATTGAGCCATGTCTGTGTCGACGGGGCCACGCCGAACCCACCCGGCGAACATCCGGTCGCCCCGGTCTCGACGCGCCACTGACTTGCGTGGTTTCAGAGATTTGATCGTATTCTCTTATTTCTATTCTTCTATACCTTTACCATCCTTTACCTGGACCCGACTTCAAGTACGGACATGACCCCATTAAAAAGAAAAAAAAGCAGGTACTCGTAGGCATTTTCAGAGGTACGAACGGGTCGACTCCAGGTATACCTGGGATGATTGAACCCACCTGACTATTGGTCGAGTTGAAACCACCAACCCAGCGACGGGGTTTTCTGCTGTCGCTCAACGCCTCTCGCGGTCGCGTTCTCCTCGCCTCCCGGGCGCAGCAGCGGTCCAGCGAGCGAAGAAAGACGCAGGTCCCGCAGGTCCGACTTGGGGTCCCAACTGGGGGGATCACATCGGGATTGGTTTGGATCTGCAACACACCAATCCAAAGTAACAACTCTCGGTTTGGATCGGTCACCACACCAATCCATAACTTTGATATAAACCTTAAGCTGAGACCTCCCCACAGCAATCCATCATGGAAACGAGAGCATGGCGTCGCCGACACATCGGGTTCCCAACTAAGATTTTGTCCAAATCTCAAAAAACAAACCTCAAATCATCATTGGTTTCTTCTCTGGTTCCATTTGGAATCATCCACTCGATGATGGAGAAGCGAAGCGTAGCTGGCCCGTGCCGCTTGAGCTTCATGTCATGGTTTCATCAGGGTTTCATCGCTGTTCATTCATTGCCCAAATGCTCCATGTATGCCGTAGATGCCCACCTTGGGGTGGTGCCAGGGGGGTCAATGTAGGCATAATATATTCCATGTACATGGAGCGTCTGGGTCTATCCTATAGTGGATGAAGGGTGACCTGTGTCGTCCAGGTGGATGAAGTCGCTCACCGAACACCCGGAAAAGCCCAGACCGAAGTCTGAGTTGAACTCTGAGTGACGAAAGTGGAGGATCCCCTGTTTGTAGACGAATATATTGTGTTTATATTGTTTTTCAGGGGCCATGCCATCCACTTCCATTCCAAAACCACAGCCCTCCGTCTCCCTCATCCGAAATCTTTGCCATGTCTCCTGTCTCGGCACCGGCGGCTGTCAGGCGGCTGTCAGTGTGCCAGCCACCGGCTCCAAACTCGCCCGGAAGGTGCGGCGCCGTGGTGCGGAGACCGCGGAGACCTCGCGCGGAGTCGGAGGTCGATGCCAACACTGCCAGAAGGAGGGTCCAACCGGACCAGGTTTTACAGTCCGACTTCTGAGGGTGGGGGAAGTGAACCGATCATCTATAACCACCACCCAGTAAACTGGGTGGTTTAGAGACACCCCCGGACCCACATGTGTTTGCCCTACTTCCATCCGAACAGGGTGGTGGAAGTCACTGAATTCGAGAACTTGATCGGAGTTGATCCCTCGGTTCCACGAGTAATGTAGACTCTTGAGTAATAACCCCAGCCATTTGAATTGAACATCCTCTTAGTATGGGGGGTGTAATAATCAAGAGTCTACATTAGCCAGAGTCAGAACACTGAACATCACTGATGGATAGACGACCGGTGTTCCTGATTGGATGACGATCATTTTGCCACGATCCCCAGGTCATTACTCTTCTCAGTGGTGCAAAAAGCAACCTCTGATAACTATATAAGCCAAGTCCTTAGTAAACTATAAAAGTACCTCGACCTTTGATCTGGCCAACTTTATGCCACCCCTAGGCGTTTGGTGGCTTCAAGACTTGCTTAGGGTATGATTAAATGATTGATGCAACATATCGATCTCATTCATACACGTGGCAAAGTACATTTCTGCACCATATATTTGACCAACAGATGCCAAGAGCAAGCGACTGCCTTGGTTCTTGGCATGCCAACCACGTGCTCAACCACCGTGTTCAGAGCACTGATAGTTCTTCAACCAGCTTCAGCGACTTTCTCTTTCAGATTGAACCATCAGATCACCTCCGGGTCGATCCAACGTCTCGCAGGTTCCTCCACGTGGAGGACGGAAGGCGGCGACTGTCGGGAAGCCGACGACGACGAGAGGGCGGGACGGGAGGTGAAGATGGACGACGGCAGAAGGCGTTGGTGATGTGAGCAGTTCTGAGAAATCATACAAACGCAACAAAGCGTTCAGAGTATTACAAAGTGAAACAAATTACTTTACTTCGAGTGATCCCCACCATGACATTTCAATCATTTGACTTGATGCCATAGTGAGGAGCATGTTGCCATGGTCGTGAGTATTCTAGTTCTCGATTGCTTGTGGGTCCTCGGGTTGTTTGCTGCGGTTGTGTGTTGTGGTTGGGTTGTGTGCTGTGTTGTGGTTGTGGTTGTGTTTGTGATTGTGTGTTTGTGGCTGTGTGTTTGTGATTGTGCGTTTGTGGATGTGTTTGCGGTTGTGCTTGTGGCTGTACGTTTGTGGTTGTGTCTTTGTGGTCGTGTTGTTGTGGTTGCGTGTTTGTGGTTGTGTGTTTGTGGTGTTGTGTTTGTGGTTGTGTGTTTGTGGCCGTGTTTGTGGTTGTGTGTTTATTGTTGTGCCTTTGTGGTTGTGTGTTTGTTGTTATGTCATGTTTGTGGTTGTGTGTGTGGTTGTGTTTGTGGTTGTGTGCTGTGGTTGTGTTTGTGATTGTGTTTGTGGTTGTGTATTTGTGATTGTGTGTTTCTGGTTGTGTTTGTGGTTGTGTGTTTGTGGTTGTGTGTTTGTGGTTGTGTGTGTGGTTGTGTCTTTGTGGTTGTGTTGTTGTGGTTGTGTGTTTGTGGTTGTGTCTTTGTGGTTTTGTTGTTGTGGTTGTGTGTTTGTGGTTGAGTGTTTGTGGGTGTGTGTCTGTGGTTGTGTGTCCATTGTTGTGTCTTTGTGGGTGTGTGTTTGTTGTTATGTTTGTGGTTGTGGTTGTTGTTGTGTTTGTGGTTGTCGTGGTTGCGTGTTTGTGGTTGTGTTTGTGGCTGTGTGCTTGTGGTTATGTGTTTGTATTTGTGTGTTTGTGGTTGTGTTTGTGGTTGTGAGCTTGTGGTTGTGTTTGTGGTTGTGTGTTTGAAGCATACTATCTGCCATTCAATCTGCCATTCTATCTGGCAATCTATCTGACATACTATCTGGCATACTGTCTGGCATTCTATCTGGCATTTTGTCTGGCATTCTATCCGGCATATTTTCTGGCATTCTATCTGGCAATGTATCTAGCAATCTATCTGACACACTATTTGGCATACTATCTGGCATATCTTCTTGCAGCATTCTATCTGGCAATCTACTTGGCATTCTATCTGGCAAACTATCTGGTTGAGGTCCAGCGTGCACACTGCGATCGGATCCTTGCGGTTGAGGTCCAGGGATGCACACTGCGATCGGATCCTTGCGGTTGAGGTCCAGGGGTGCACATTGCGATGGGATCCTTGCGGTTGAGGTAGAGGTTTGTGCACACTGCGATCCGGAGCTGGCCAGACAAGATCGGCGAAGCAGATTGGCGAAGCAGATTGGCGATGAAGATTGGCGATGAAGATTGGCGAGGAAGGAAGGAAGGAAGGAAGGAAGGAAGGAGGGAAGGAAGGAGGAAGAACAACTGTGATAAAATCTAACAACCCTCACCTGGCAGGTGGGGAAAAAGACATCACACATTTTGGCTATTTTTAGCTTCGCCCATTCTGTGACATCCTAGCAAACTCACGTCACCCACCCAAAAGGACGTCCTCCGGGACATCGGAACACGCCACGGTCCTTCGTTTCGTTGCGGTCCTTCGACCGTGCACCTTCGACGCACCGAGGCTTGGTCCCAGATTTGCGCGGCTGCTCGGTGCAAGACTTGGCCGCTCGGTGGACGAACGAGAAACGGTTCGATACGAAACGTTGCCATGCCGGTCACACCGTCACTCCGTCACTCGGTTCCGGGTGAAATGGAGACATGGAGACCTGGAAGTGGGGTAGGGTAGTCTAGCACCTGGTGTCGCTGGTGTGCTGTTCTCTGAATTCTGTGGTCGCAGATAGCTGTGACAAAGTTGTGGATGTCGATCGTCTTGCTGCCTGAAGTACTTCTTCGGGCAAAATGCCCACCCCAGACTGGAAGATGATTCCACCTTTTTTGATCTTCTATGGCCATGAAAAGCATCCAAGGCATTGGCTCGAACGCCTGAAACGCACCGCTGGAACCCGTAGTTTGATTGTGAATGCAATTAGGATTCAGGTCCAAACCAGTCATCACTACTAATCCCAGACCATCCATGGGACTGGAATATACTATTAATTGATATACTTACATTGGGGTCACAACCGAGGTAAATGTAGGTGGCTGTTCCAGTCCCATGGCCGGTCTGGGAATTCTACTAGCGGCCTGCACCTCCAAGTTTTTACGATCAACAGCCACGCAGGGTCGCAGGCTGGGCGATGAAACCATATCAAACCTCGTACACTCCGACGAACACACCATGGAAGTGGAGTGAACGCCACAGCCATCATTGGTATTCGCAACCGTCGTCTTCCAAATGGCCCATGCCATGGCACTTCCAGAATGATTCCTGGCTAAGCCATGATTCCATGATTACTGATGACCCATATCTCTCAAGGGAGGTCATTAAAATATAGCATGGTAAGCAGATGTAACCAGTAAACCCATGTAAACCCGTCTTCCTTTCGTCTTCCGCGCCATCCGGGCCGTCTCGGACGCCGCGTGACCTGCAGGTGCCCAACGCCCGGATCTATAGCCGCCTACAGGTTGGGCGGTGGCCAGTGGCCGGAAAGGTGGGAAGAGGTGGGGAAGGTCTGATGTTTCAGAATTGGGAAGGTCTGATGGTTCATTGGCGGGCAAGCTGTTTTTTTGGGGGAAGACTGTAGATGTTCCTCAAAAAACAATTCCTGCAATCTGGGGGTGGCGTGCATTTCGAAGTCCGCCAAAAATAGTCAAGAACTGGAGTTGAAGCTCAGGGACCATAGCTGAAGCTCAGGTCTATGACTTGGATTCTCAAGCTGAGTCACCGATGGTCTGTTTCCGATTGGGGAGTGCCCAGAAACACCCCGGAGCCGAAAAGCCCTGCAGGTTCGACCCACAGCCGGTCGGGAAACACCCACGGTGTCAACCCACCGCCATGTTTGAGGGTCGAAAGACCAGCCATCTTGGAGATTCCTGGCTTTCAGATGAGTCTTGAACGATCCACTGATCGTTTTTTCACATGCGTCGATTCTGGAGTCGATGCTCCCTTTTTTGCGCCCAATGGGAGATGAGCTTCTTACTTTTCCCCCCGTACATGCCATGGGTTTTGTGGCTCCTCTTCTGGAAATAGAATGTATTTTTACTTTTCACCGGCTTTCCTGGACAGCAAGTCCAACTTTCGCACCCACGTTGCCTCCACTGATCCATGTTTTTTGCTCAGACGACATGCCTGGATGAGTCGATGAACAGCCCGGGCCCATGATGCGTTTTGGGCGTGGCGAAGCAGCACAGGATTTGGCTGGGGGCTTTCTGTGCTCCCAAAACGCTGGAGTTGCTCATCATTTTGCTGTGTGGAACTGCCAACAGTTCTGCCAAGTGTAAGAACTGTCAGTCGGTGTCATCATTATTTTCTGTTGTGTTGGAAAGAACTTGGAATACTTCAGGGTGATGCTCAGGGACCTTCTTGGGGAGGAGTTGATGCGCGTCACCAGTTTCGGAGGGGCTAGCTGGGCCAGCTAGAGATTGTGGGAGGAATCTTCGGAAGCTGCAACGATGATAGGGCAAAGACCCTGCAAAAAGGGGTAGAGGACTAAGTTTCTGATGATGCTGTGAGGTGATACTACTGTTCGCAGACCTTCATGCTACCCGGTACCACTGTGCACCACTTTGATGATGATGGCTTGGCAGACCTCACCAAACACTCAGCAGAGATTTAGACCAACACCTCACCACACAGGCACAGCTTCACAACACACACACACACATCCCTAAATCTACTATAGTAGCAAGAAGCTACTAGTAACAAGGGCATCGCTACTAGTAACAAGGGCATTACTAGTACTATACTAGTATAGCTATATAGATACCAGTAGCGACTCGTATTGTGTCCGAGTTTGTGTCCCATATAGGCTTTACGGATGCTTCGGCTGCTCGGCTTCCTGACCCATCGCCATGGCCACAACGGCCACCGCGTTCACGTCACGTGTCTCTCTTACCGGTCGAGGCAACTGGTCGCAGACGGTGGACGTGATCACACGACCGGTGTTTTGGGCGCAACACGTGGAGTCGCGGGAGGGGGAAAAAAGACAGAGGACCGAGGAGGACCGGTCTTGGGGGAAGTGTTTTTGAATGGTCTTGAGGGTTTTTGTTTTGAGTAAGTGAAGAGGTGATGGTTGTTGCTTTGAACGGACCGTGAAAAAAGAGTCTTCACTCTTGGATCTTAACTGGTTAAAGGTGGGGAGAAGAGGGGATGCGGGGAGACTTGGAAGATAGGAGCCAAGTGGATTTGTTCTGCAGGTAAAGTGGACAAGGAGACTTGCCCAAAAGCGTTTGCTTGTCTTGCAGAATCGGTAAAGGTTTGGGTACGGGCCATGGGGGGAGGGGTGTAGGTTCACTTGGTGTTGATATTGTTCTGCTATTAAACGGTAACAGATTTCCACACCCATTCACCACACCCGTTTACCCGCCGGGTCATGCGTTCGCCCGAGCCATGCGTTCGCCCGAGGGTTGCACGTGGACCTTTGACTCGAGCATTCAGGGTGCAGACGTGAATCAGCACCCTGGTGGCATGGGAGAAGTCGAAGAGTGGCCAAGTGGCCCAGAAGGTTCAGCATTCAGCATGGGAGATGGAGAGATTTGGAGTTGGTTTTGCATGACTAAGAAGTGCCCACACTCCACCTGAGAGAGAGAGAGAGAGGTTCTACAGGATTCCAAAGACTAGACCCAATTCTGTACCAAAAATCCTTCGCAAAAGGAGTTCGGCCGTTGACTCCAGGCTGCGGCCGTTGTAGAAGCACTCTCAACCAGCACCCAAAGGGTGGTGGAAATAGATGTTTATAGATACCCCTGAAGAGAGCGGGGTGGAAGGAGCGCCGTACCAAACATCACAGCACGTCGAGTGAGCCCCGCGTCTCAGTCGCTCCTAGTCCGTCTCCTGAGACTGGAAGGAGCGTCACTGGTAGCATCCTTGTTACGCTTGTTACTAGTAGTACGGCCAGGAGCTACGTTCGTTTCGCGTCCGATCGCTCCGTTCGAGTCGCGATGCCCTTGGCTGGTGACGTTCGTAGCGTCGTCGTCGCTCCTAGTCCGTCTCCTGAGGCTGGAATGTGTGGACAAGACCTTCTGCGATATCGCAGACGAGCCGCTTGGCCAATTCCAGCGGCTGGGAAGAAGGTGGGCTCGGCTTCCAGATTCTGGAGGGTCTTTCTTTGTAAGAGCTGCCTTGACATTTCGGGTTCTTCACTGTATAGAGTGGAAAATTGCAACATTTATCAAGTTATGACTGTAATATTAAGCTATTATCATTATAAGCATTTCTTGCAACGGGTCACCTTTCGATTCGATCCATCCTCACTTTCGGTATAGTTGCTGGAAACACCACCAAGTAAGAGTCTAGTGGTAGAATAATTATGAATATGTACATGAGTTCCATATTTTCAATACAGAGGCCAGCAAATAAGCAAATTGTTGATTTGGAATATGCCTATATATGTTATCCTACGTTCATCTATGTTCTATCACGGCGCTCTCCGAAAAATCAATCAGAGTGTTCAATGGAGATCTTAAGCTTAAAGTCCTCCTTCTCACGTGGTACTCAACCACACCCGGTGTCCATGCCAAATTATCCTATCAATTGGTTTGGTTCACATATCTTGGCAGGGGGTCCACAGAATACTTTCAATGAATTTGGGCAGTTGATATGGTTCATGAACAGACCCCATGGGTCCTCTCGCATGTTCCTTACAGACACTGCACAGTTTTCTCTTCTTCCACCGAACCAGCCTTCACAAACAGAACAACCGTGCTCTATCCGACATCCTCCACGACCGGTCTTCCTCAGATCCCTTGCAGGTCCACGACCGCCGCGACCGCCGCTCGACGTGATGAGGACCTGTTGCCAAAGTCATGGGGGGCGCCTCAGATGCCCCGGAAACTTCTCGGTGATGTGCGAAAACCAGGACCGATACCGATCATCCAGCGCGGCGGGACGAAGGCGTTCGTCCTCGCGCGCGAGGACAAAGGCGCGTGCCACAATGAGGGCAGGGGTGTTTGAATGACGAGGGGTGTCTAAGCAGAAGGCCACTCAGTGCTACATCGGTCTTAAATCCAAACAGAAGCTGTCACACCTTGGATCATTCTATGCCAAAGAGAACACTTCCGAAGGTGGGGACGTGGACCTGGTGTTCATGTTTAAGACCAACTTCTACCTTTGAACACGTGTAACGCTCATTGTTGGTGGTTACACTTAGGTGGGTGACAAATCGAAATCCCAACGCCCAAGGCTATGTGATTTGCTCTGAGGTTAGTTCGCCATCATTCGCCATCTATGTTTTTTTGATTATCG
>CAXAMN010024695.1:1668127-1681678 GCA_963970005.1 Durusdinium trenchii | reverse complement strand
GTGGAGTGCCGGGGCGCCTGTGTTAACGCGACCCCCGTCTATGGGGCCGGACGGGTTGGGCCCGGTCGACGGTTCCAAACCCATCCCCATCGGTGAAAACCGGGCTCGGGCGGCCTTCACGCAGCATTTGGGTATATTCCACCCATGGCATCCTGAATTGACGACGACCTCAAGGGACTGAGCTAGCCTGTAGGGCCGGGAGTACGTACTTAGCAAGAACTGCAGCTGCAGGACTCATGCAGGAATCCCAAAGCAAATGCAATCACCCGAATTGATGTTTTGCAGCCAGTCAGGACACCCATCAGTGCATCATCAGATTCCATCGCACAATCTTTTGCACCCTCCATTCCGGCGCGGTCCGCCGACGGACCCACCATCGCGTGGACTCATCCATTCGTCCTTAGTCTTAGCAGTGTGTTTCCCATGTTGCATAATGCCTTTCTTCAGGAGAGTTGAGCGAAATGCTTGGGTTCCGCCATGAATACAGAAGTGATCCTGGATTCCAATCCTGTTCAAGCTGCTCAAGCTGCCTTTGAACAAATGATCGCTACCTAGTAGATTTGGAAAAAGCCCATGAATGACCATTCACTGCGGTCGGCTCATTCCGCATTGGCTCCAGGGCGCGGGATGCGAAAAGCTGAACAAGTCATCCAACACGAAGAACCGGTATCCACCGGTCAAAGCGAGACCCGTGGGCGGTCTCGATTAGATCATCTGAAGTCCTGTTTGACCCTCTGAGAATGATTGAGCATCAAAGACTTGAGTATCATATGCAAAATCTAGAGGACCTAGTGAGCTGGTGAAGCTCTTTTTCGTGATCAAGGCCCTCAGGTGTTTTTCTCAGCACATCTGTGGTTCTGTTCTCCATGCAGACCGTTAAACCATTGGTAGTGAGTGTCCCTAGTTCCCTCCGCCATGGAATCACATTTTCATGATCCAAGGAGTACGACCCTTTTTGGACAGATCACCAAGGAGTACGACCCCCAACATCCCCCAACAAATGGTGAATCATCTGAACATCTCAGGCTTTCGACTTCGAGATACTTCGAGTCTTCGAGCATTTTTTCAGAAAACCATGTGCTTCGATGGTCATCCTTCCTTTGAACATGAGGCCGTTGTCTCCTGGGTCTCATTCCATGGGACGGGGTGGGCTGGGATGGACGATTCGACGGCTGGAGAGTGGAAGGCGGTCCTTTCCGTTAAACTCTTTGAAAGCTCAGACAACTGTTGGTTGATTCACGTTTCCGTTAAACCAGAGAGCTTTGATGTTCAGACATGTTCAGACGTCTTCTTGCTCTTTCGGCTCGTGATTCGGCTCATGCGGCTTCGGGAAGCGAATCACGTGGCCTTCGACGTGTGACGAAGTGGTGCCAAGTAGGTACACTTCGACTCTCTGGAAGTGGAAACCTACTCCCTAACATGGAAGTGGAAAGGACCCTGTTTGTAGAGGACAGAGTCTTCCAGGGTAGAAACGGGGCTCTTGTTGAAACATGTCGAATCGACGTCGAATCGGCCTGTTTTTTGTGGTCGATTCCGGATTCTTTTTTGGGGGATTGTAATATACACTCTCTGGAAATCACCGGTGGAATGTATGGTGGATGGGATGGGATGGGAAAATGTCTCCGATGTCGTTTGATCATGAAATCCTCTAACCGCGGTGGTGCTTTTCCACTTCCAGGCGATTCCAGGGAGTTTGTTCATTGTGCAACTGATTACGAACAATCATATGTTGCTCCCGTGGGTTATAGATCCAGTGGCTCACAAGATCACAACCCCGCGGATGCCACGTGTCGCCAAAGTCTTTTTGAGGGGATCCATGAAGAGAACTTGCTGGGAGTGTCAGAATGCCTGTCAATCCCAATTCAGCAACCCTGAGGCTGCTTTCCGAGCACCTGGAACAAAGCACTCGACTTCTTCAAAGCACCTGGAACCCGACTTCAAGTACCTTGGAACATGGGCTCTGACCCCATACAGGCCCTAGGGATCCAAGTACCTTCTCAGAAGGTGTTTGGGGTGGGTTTGGAGGGTCCAAGTGCCTTCTGAGAAGGTACCCATGTTCTACCCATGTTCCGCGCGGTCCGCGCACTGAGGGGCAGATCCGCACATGCCAGTCCGCACCGTTCCGCCCCAGCCATTGGCTCAGCTTGAACCCCTCCGCGCGTCGCGGGACGGACCGTCTGGCGCCGTCGGGTGCAGATGGAGGTCGTGGCGGGGGGAACCGACCGGGACCGCGTGGGGTGGGTGGGAGCGCGGACTCCTCTGAGGGGGTCGGACCCGGTGTGGGTGGTGAGATCTGAGCGTTTGCAACCAATTCATCGAGCGATGTGCCACGCGAGTTTGGTGCTTCGGTCCTTTCACCGGCGTTAGATGGGGTTGGTTGGTTCTTCCACCAAACATGGGCTGATTGATTTGCACTTGGAACCCAAAGACCCGTGTCCAGCTGACTCATTTGAATGACTTGCTGGATTTTTGTCCCACCAGGCGATCTGCGATCGGTCTGAAGACCGGTGGGTGACCTCAGTGGGAACTAGCCTTTCAGTGGCGGTCGTGATGCGTCATGATGATGGAGGGGTTTCATCCAAACCATCCCCCTGCTATACTGCCCCTGCCACGCATGTGGCACTCGTGTGGCAGGAACAAGGCCCTAGAGTAGGAGGGGGAAGGTCGTCTGGTCGGGGTGGTTGCCATAAATGTGACCTCAGGACTTCCCTATGCGCTTGATCATGGCTGGCTTAGTGAGTTGAGGAATCGGGAGATCAGATACAGAATGATACAGATACAAGTCTCGGAAAATGGGTACAAGTACCTGTTTAAGACCATGTCCCATGTTCAAAGATGTTCAAAGGTACTTCAGGTCGGCGTTACCAAGCCTCACATTGATCTACGAGGAGTGACCTCGGTGTTGTGATTTCTCTTCGCACATGCACGAATGAAAGACGCAGGATTCATGAACATCAGATGGGCATTCCTGGTGAATTCGTGTGCTGAACAGACTGATGCTTCGCTACGTCCCATCGTCCTACTATGAGTTCTCACAAGTTCCCAATTCATTCCAGCTGTCCACTGATGGTGTTGTCCTATACGAAAGGCTCGGAACCCCATAAATCCATACAAATCCAATCAAATCCATACATATCTCCGCCGATATATCATATTTTTTAAAATTTCATCTATTATAAGTGATATCACCACACACATCCAAATTCAGAACATCCGGTAGCTTTGCATCTTGACACATCTGAAGCATACCGTGTTTCAGCTAAGCATGCAATGCCAGCTGTCTGCACGTGGACCCGCGCGGCCGAAGAGCCAGCTGCGCCTTTTTCAGCTTGGTAGTGCCCCATCACCTCGCCTTTTTCGACCCATGGCTCCCCCCTGCTGCTTTGAAGGGGTTTTTAAGAGCTGCTTCCCACAGAAGGCCTGGATGACTGCGCGCTCTGCGTTGCACAAAGTTTTGTTGTTCCCTTTCTTTTGTCGGGAGTGGTTGGGGTTCTCCTTGTGGTTCTCTGCGTGCTAACTTGCTGCGGAGAGGGCCTGCAGGCGCCAGAGCCATTTCGGTTCAACACCACTGACCACCGCTTGACGTGACACAGAGGGGACTGGTTTCTTGCTCAGTTGGCAGGTTGGGAAGACGACCATTCCGAGTGGTTGATCATGGAGTACCCACCACCCCCAAAGATTCCGTGGTTGACAGGAATCAGTTTTGAAGATGATTGTGTCATACAGGTCAGCAAGCTTGGAAGGATTGGAGCATTCATTGATCTCAAGAACAGAAAACCTTGGTATCTCAGAGTCCCGATTCCCATCTTTGCCAAGATGAACACCCGGGCCAGGCTAACCCAGAAAAGTTGGAGCCCAATGCGGTGCAGAAGTGGCTCGGAGCACCAGGCTTCATTTGGAGGGATTCTTTGCAACATGTGAATTGGACAACATCTATGGTGGCGGCCGGCCGAACTGCTGGTTCCTAGCTTGAGCCTCTGTAAAAAGGGGCTTGAACAGGGGGGGGGCGACCAGGAGCATCCCTTTTGCCATAGATTTGGTCGATTACTCATATGGCCACTTCCTCAAAAATTAGGATGCTGTTGTGATGAGTGGAGGGTCCAGCAAGAGGCAAGCGGTGGCGGCAGATGTAGGCACCTTAGACCCTCAGTCAGAAGATTCGTGTCTCACAACTGCCGGAGGCATTGGAGTTTCCCTTATGGATTTCATCAGAGGTGGCCACTCTCTAGTTCCGTTGCATTTCAAACCCAGGATCCGTAGAAAAGCAGCAGATGCGGTGGATGTATTTTTTGTATCGATCTGATCGTGGATCTTGCGGTAACCAGGTGAAAGAGGGTGATTGACATGACCTGGATCGCACTCAGGCTGGCCGGATATTTGGGGCTCTACAAGTTCTCTGCCTCTCGCCAAGGGTTGAAGCTCAGTGGTTCGCCCGTGCGCCCGAAGTTTTGGGCGGTTCCTGCCTTGGTAGGTGTTGCTTGTTCCTGCCTTTGGCAGGCACTGATTCATGCCATAAGCTCACTGATATGGGTTGATTCTGGATTCGCCGCGAGTTGGAGGAATCCAAGCCACACCACATTTCAATTAAGAAAACTCAGATTAGAACGGTAAAAAGACTCTGGGAATGTGTGTCATTTTGTGTCTATTGATTCCATGTCAGTTCTCAGTTGACATTTGCACCTTTTGCTGAAGAAGCAGGCAGCTGGTCGACTATGAATCGACTCCTTTTCCCAACGGAAAACACGAAAACAACGAGTTCCCCCTTGGTTCCAGCTTAGGCTCCAATTGGGGGGGTGCTTCGAAACCACAAGGCCTACGTCATCATGGACGCCTCTTGGATCTCCAAACTCTGTGATACCATGGTCCGCACGCCGGCGGCCTATGGCATGGCCTACGAGGACGACCCAAACGACGGGCGACGTCGACGCAGGGCCGGCTGGACGCACGAAACCGGATCCTCTGGTCGGGCCCAGCTGGGGTGGTATCAGCATGGGTTGATAAAAACACTAAGGGCCCAGCTGGGGTGGTACTTCTTCAAGTTTCCGAAAAGGAACCAGGACATGCCATGGCACCCCGCCATCGCACTCCATGGCACCATGAGCCCCTAAACGATGGGAGTCCCCACGTTTTGGTCCGCGCCCGCCAGGACGTGCGGATCGAGGCGCTCGACGGCTGCACCCTGGCGGCGTGGCATATCCCCGCCCAGGACGATGCCGTTTGATCTCTCCTCCGCCTAAAGGGGTTGGAGAGGGTTTGTGGAGTCTGAAAAAGAACTCATGATGGGGTTTGTTGACAGTTGCTATAGGATCTATAATTCCAGCCTTTATGCATATCTTTTGCTTGTGAGAATGACACGGTTTTTTGGCTCTTTTGGGAAGCTGTTCAAATATCTGTTATTTTTTTTTCTAAGGCAAGGGGACGCCCTAAAGACCCGTTACGGAACCTGGGCAGGAGACAGTTTCTGCCTTCTGTTTGGAAGACATCCCAGACCATGTAGAACATGTTGGAGAGCATGCCATGATATGCCAGAAATCAGAGGGTGCAGGTTCATATACCTTCCACGCTGTGGGCTGTCGAATTGACCAGAAAACCTGGTTAAAGGTAGTTGAGAGGACAACAGCAAGCAGGGTCGAGATTTAGGTAAGATCTGGTAAGCTAGTCATAGCATGTCATAGCTACAGGTCCAGATTTGTGTGATTTAACTGATCTTCTTTCCACCCAAATCACCAACAAGTGCCTCGAAATCGAAGTTGTTGCACGTCCCACCGTACGAAGCCACGAACGACACCGCCCGCACCGCGCGGCCACGACACTGCCGTGAACGACACTCCGACGGTGAAACGGTTGGTGGACGAGTAGGCGAGGAGGAGGGGAAGCCTGCTTTGCTCTTCATACCTGGAGTCTCAAAGTACCTCGGAAAATGGGTACAAGATGGTACAAGTACCTGTTTTTATGGGGTAAGGTACTTGAAGTCGGGTCCAGGTAGTCCCTCAAATGAAACTCTCCCCAAGGTCCGGTAGACAAGATGGTGATCGACATCAAAGGTTCGAAACATTTCGAAACCGTCGGACATGAATCGAAAGACCGGATCAGTTCCGGCGCTGGGCTCATGAATTCCAGCGCCCTGGGCTTTGCCTTTAGAGTTGCAAACGCATGCCATTTGTCCAATGTTGTAGATCTGGTAGCTCAGCAGATCTGCTTAATTACTTGTGTTTATGTTCAACAAAGGTTAGGAGGGCAGGCATTGCACCCACACCCACAAAAAAACAACACAGACTGGACAAGAAACGTGCTGGCACGCACCCACGCACCCATGCACGCACTCACCACTAGAATCGCGCTCAAGGCAAGTGATACGCTCACGAGCAAGAAACCAGCTTCGGAGCAGACATGCTCTCATGAATAAGAGGGCACTCAAGGAAAACAACACGAACAACACAGTCAAGAGAAGAAACTAGCTCATAGAGGCACAACGCGTTTGGACGATGCAGCAAAAACTAATCATGCCATTATTGGCAGAGAATGGGGGAATGAACTGTTTGAAACAAGAACACAAGAAAATAATTGTCTTCAGCTTCTTAACACTGTTCCAAGGAGAGAACCAATATGAGAAGGGGACTTTGATGTGTAGAAGACTTTGGCGCAGGAGATGTAGCGGCCGCGAATGCGTGTGCGTACAAAAGAGAAACGCCCTCACGATCACTCGTGGTGAGAAACGGTGTATATACGAAGGGAAAATATGCACTCACAAAAATTCACAATCATAACGAGACTGTATACCATTTTCTAGTAGATGCGCTTCTTTGGGAAGATACACTTGTTGTCTTATTGTTGACAAAGTGTCATGAATTCAAAAAAAACACAACATATCAATGCATGCCGCCATCTTCAGTATAAGGTTTTCAGGATGGTGAAGGGCTCCTCATGGTGAGGCGATGGCACCTCGCTGAAGCAAACAGATCCTTGGTACGTTTGGATCGATGTGAAGATGGCAGGACAAAAGCTCGAAGAAGCTGGCGATTGTGGGCCATCAGACACTTGGCACAGTTGGTGTGGAGAACCTAAGAGTTTCTTTTGGGGGTCCTCGGATTGATACTCTAGCCTGGAACTAGCAACTAGACATGGCTCCATGGAAGATCCCTTTCCGCTACACACAGAGTTTTCCACTTCCATGTGAGTTCCAGGGAGAATATAAATCCGATCCATTTTGACAGCGCTGATTTGTTCCAGCTTTGATGAACAAAGAGTGCAAGATGGTGGAGGACCCAGGCGGGCATGTCTCTTTTTTGGATGTAGATGGTGCAGCCTTTGTTTTCTGGTTTGTGCAGGGACTTGGGTACGTTTGGGTGTTGCGTCAGTGCGCCCTTAGTGCGCAGGGATTCCTCATGCAAAGACTGGGCATGTGGAGAAGCTTTGGAATTTCACAGTATCCCACCAACCAGTCGCCATCAGTCGCCCAAGACATCCCAAAACCCTTCCTCAGCATACCAGGCAGGCGATATTTTTTGGGACGGACGAGTTGGTCTATATATTGGGGGTCAAATACGTCGCTGCTTCGCAGTTCGCGGTTCACGAGCTATCGCTGGGATCCACCGTTTGGTCGGGGTGTCGGTCGCCATGACTTTCACCGGTCGTTCACCCACCCTATATAGGGCTCGAGCCAGTGGTAGCTTCGGTTCGGTGGGACTGGAGGCCCGGGTGCCAGGGTCATACCGAACCGAAGCTACAACTGGAGCCCCAAACGAGCCAAGATTTCTCGTTGAGTCCTTCAGGTCCTGGGCTTGTGCCAACAAATCCGGCTGCGAGACGCACCAGAGGCGAAACGCGGGAGGGCCATCGAACGTCGTCCGTGCTGCCGAAGTCTGTGCGGGATTCTGCCTGGACACGTCCGGGAGCACCTGTTACTACTAGCGTGGCACTTGTTACTACTAGCGTCCTTGCTCCTAGTAGTAAGGCCAGGAGCCCTAGTAGCTTCTTGTTACTACTAGTAAGGCACCTGTTACTACTAGCGGGCTTCAAGGATTCTCAATCCAGTTCGTGGCGTTGCTTCTCCAAACCAGTTTTGAAGACCTGTCGTAACATCAAGGAACCATTCATAACCATTCCCTCCCAAAAACGAGTTTGGGGAACCACACCTATTGATGTTCCATGTTCCAAGCATCAAAGCTTCATGTTTTGGTTCACACTCCTTTCGACGCGCTTGACCTCTTCCGGCTCTTGGAACATGGCCAGGTGGTCCGTAGGTCGATCGACGACACCGAGAGATCGATTCGCTAGTAGGGGTGACAGGTCGAGAGAGCGATGGTCATCGCCATGTCGTGCTTCCCTTTGAAAGGACCACTTCACATGGACAGCAACCCACGTCTCAGGATGCTCAAGATGTGGAGGATGGAAGAGAGATCAACCAAAGCTTGCGATCCACTGATCAACTGCTTGCATCGCAGACTTGGGGAACGACAACCAGTTCGACTGAGGGATTTGTATCCTCTCAAGTGCTTGTCCTGGGGTCTCACTTCCATGAAGCTTTGCTTGGCTCAAGGTAGCTGAGGGAATCCATCCCCTTCATATCCTCCTTCTAGGGAAGAATGTCTGTTTTCTATTCTTCGCATTCCAGAAAAGCAACAATTGCCCTGCACTTCTTCGAGTTGCCCCTCGTCCAGTTCACTTCGGTCTGGTTTATGAGGCATGGCTGGGTCACCGTAGAGGCCATCGACTACGTGAAGCTTCAGAAGGTGAGTTGGAACCGCAGGGAGTGGCTGGCGTTGGGTTTGGGGGCGGACCTTGTGGCCTCTGCTGCTTCGCGAACCAGCGGCGATGTACAAAACTTCGGAATCGCCCGTTTTCCGGGCGCCAGGCCTCACTTTAATGACCCCACCCACTCACTACCTTGGCGGAAGGAGCTCTGGTTTCGCAGCAGGTGCTGCATGATGCTGGCTTCCACGTCCTCGCATACGACCTGCGCAACCACGGAGAGTCCGAGAAGAAGCTCCCCAGCGGCTTTGGAGAAATTGACCCTTTGGCACTGCAGGGGAGGTGCCTCAAGGCGGAGGGACCTGGGGATTCTCGATGGCCCTGGCTTTGAGAAGAATTCCTGTTCTCCAAGCCAGAACGAATACCGCGGATTGAGAACTCTGGGATTGGTATGGCTGTTGCATGCTGTTGCTGTTCTCCAGAGTTTCACTTCGACCTCAAAGCACATGCCTTCCAACCAGACCCGGACCGTTCGCCCGGGAACCAGTAGAGTGAAACGGGCGACCCGGTCGCCGGTGTTTTTGAAGCGAAAAGAACCACAAAGCCCTGAACCCTAAACCAACAACCATCCAACAACCATTATTGCTGATGTTACACGACCAAAGCCAGGTCACAAGAACGAACACTATGTATAAAATGGTCTAGGTGGAAGGCTAGGGAACAGACTCACCGCTGAAAGGACTCCCCATCCAGGAGTGAGTCAAGGCCATCGGTGTCCATCGACTAGCAGCTAGCAACAAGACTTTGCCAGGTGAATTCCCCGAACAATGGTTCCGACTTTGGACAACTTGGGTGCCGTTTTTAGTCTTATCCCAGACCGTACGTGGGGCTAGTTGAATAGTGACACACATTTACAGTACACCATTTATGACCCTAATGTAGGGTATAACTATTCCGTACATGTATGGTCTGGATATGATTTGGAGGGAAGGTTTGCTCATGTTTGCTTTTTTTGTTTTGTGCAAGAATGGAGGAGACGATTCATGGAGAAACCGCTGGAAACTAGACCTTGTTCTTTGCAGACGAAAGGCTTTCAGGTTCCAACCTCAGCTAGAATGTGCAATTCCCCATTCCCCTATACTCATGGGTTGCGGCGAAGTGCCAGCACAGTGCAACCCCAACCAATCAACAAACTTCTACAAAAAGAGTACTGCACAACAGACAGGTCAGCGCACTGGTCCTCCCCAGGTATAGCTTTGCCTATATGGCCATGGCTGTGGGTCATAGCCAGGAGCCCGTTTCACTCTGGTAGGTGGACCTCCTTAAGTAGTCTATTTTGTTCATTTTGCATGGTCAACCAGGGTCCCACCGTATGTAGTCGTTGAAAGCGATGGTGCCTAAGTGGCCGTAGCGGGCTCATGGCCTCGAGGAATATATGGATGCTGTTGGTGTGATGAACTACGTGAACAGCCACCCAGTGCTGAAGACCTGCAAGGCACGGGAGCTGCAAAACACGAGAGAACTGTTGGCTTGATGTTGGTCTATGAAGAGCTCCTTGAATTTGTTAAAGAACCTCTCTCTGGAGCATTCAAAGCAGGCGAATAAAAGATCATGACCCTGAACTCCCACTCATCAAGCGATCGGTAGAACCAATCCACTGAACATCTCCCGTGTTTCTATTCTTGGCGAACCATGTGCTTGAGAAAGATAGGATCATTCCAGGTTTGCTTGTTGCCCTTCTGCGTCTCGGGAGTGGCGTTCATGAAGGCCAACACCCTTCACCCTGCCGCTTTCTCAGCAGAGCGCTTGGTGGTTGTGAGGGTTTGGGCTGGCAGGACGAGGGCCCTTTGGGCCTGTTCGGCCCACCTTCCCGCAGGTCCAGATGTGCATGGCAGGTCCAGAATCACTCACGGCCGATTCAGGAGTTTATAACTATAGGCGGTACATGTATTTTCCGCTTCCATGATTACTTTAGGAAGTGCCTGGAAGCCCACTTGTTCTTTAAAGGACTGCGTATTGTTTAGGGTTTCCCGTCTTTTTTTGCAAGAGTTCGGTCTTCTTGAAGGTTTTTTTCCCATGTCCCTTTCCCCACCAACGTCGACCAGGGCTCGGCTCGGCCCCTCCCAGCGTTCGGACGTGGTGGCTCGGAAGCCGAGGAGAAGTTCAAGAACGTGGTGGCTTGGGCAACCACGAACATCTTCCATGGCCCCACGATCATGTCCAACCGGCCGTATATGCTCCTTAGTCAGCAGGTGGTCCGTATGTGCTGCCAATTTGCGAATCAAAGGAAGATAATGCCTATAGCCTATAGCCATGCATCTATATAGCCTATAGGATTCCAACCACCATTGATTTAATGGGTGTTTACCAAACAACATCGTTAGACTACGACACCAGGTCAACCTTTTTTTTGACGGTCTTGGAAGGCTAGGGTATAGTGTCTCCAAATACAGCGGAAAATGGCCGGGAATCCTACAATTCAAGCAATCTCGAGCGGATGGGAAATTCTCTCACTTGCTTTGGTCCAGAAGGGTTTGCGGAAACCAGAATTATTTTCATTTCAAGCTTCGAATTCAACCATCCTGTTCTCCACCATGTTTCAACTCCAGTGGAAGCCGCTGAGAGACTTCACGCACGGGCCACTGTTGCTCCTGTCGTGAACCGAGGTTCGGCCTGGGCAACGTGAAGCTGCTGAACAAAGCTTTTGCCGAGAAGCAGGCCTCCTACGAGACCCTCGACTGACTTGTTTTTCCCAGAGATTCCATGGGACTGCCGATCAGTTGACCCTCCAAACCACCCCAACTGATCGGCAAATATTGTATATAGAGCCTGAGTGATCTGTTTTTTTTGGAAAAGACCATATGTTGGATAGTTGATCCTCCAAAATAGAGGTCACTCAGGCTCTAGGTATATATATATATATATTTAATTGATTTTTTGGGGGTTTCTTGTTTTCCTTTTTGCGGCGGTGTCTTTCCAAGACGGCACTTGTTCCCCACCTGCCAGAGGGTTGTTAGATTTTCATCGGAGCTCTTCTCCTCCTCTTCTCCTCTTCTCCTCTTCTTCTCCTCTCCTCTTCTTCTCTGCTTCTCCTCTTCTCTCCTCGTCGCTTTTACTGCCGCACCTCAACCACCAGGTCCAGATTCCAGATCGCAATGGGCTATACCTCAACAGCAAGCGCCAGATCACAGTGGGCGCTGCCCGACCTCAACTGCAAGTGCCGGATCGCAGTGGGCACTACCGGACTTCAACAGCAAGCGCCAGATGGCAGTAATACTTGCCAAAAAAGAATGGCAGAATACATGGTAAGTATGTATGCCAGATAGAATGTCAGAATGTAAGATAGAACGCCAGACCATGTGCCAAGTAGAGTGCCAGAGTATATGCCAGATAGAGTGCCGGCAATGATGCCAGATAACATGCAAGCAGTTATGGCCTTATGGCAGATCAATGCCAGCAACTTTGCCAGATAGAACTCAGAGTATATGCCAGATAGAATGTCTGATTTTATGCCAGATAGAATGCCAGGTTATCTTTGATGGCAGAACAAATGCCGGAGTACATGTCAGAACACATACCAGGACTGAAGTCGGTCCACATGTCACAGCACATGTCAGACAGGAAACATGTCAGAACACACCAACAAAGATGTCAGAACACAGTCAAGAACGTTTCGCAGCCTCTATGATAGATGATGTGACAGAGGATGCCAGAGCAAGCGTCAGAACATCATGTCAAGCCGCACAAGTCGCCTTTCAGGGTGGGGATCACTCGAAGTATCTCGAAGTAAAGTGTTCTTTTTGTCCGCTTTGGGGGGAACGGTTGGGAAACCGACGTCTGATGAATCAGATGTATGACCTGACGGCTGAGTGGTCCGAAACCAATGGAAATGGACCCCTCGGCACAGGGGATCAGTCAAAATAGTCAAGCCCTCCTTTTCATGTAGCCAGCGAGACATGTCACAGTTAACCACACTGTCGGTTCAGCTGCCGCACCTCTTCCTTTTGTATGCAGCTGTTTTTAAGGTGCTGATGCATCGACCTTTTCATGGTGCTGCTTTTTGGGGGTGTACGTTGTGGTAGTCCAGTCGGGGGAAGGGCAGACAAATGCGGAATTGGGTCGTGGATTTGGCAGACACATCACGACGAACCGGTATTGCAACTTTGCAGATGCAATTGGCATGCATTGGCTTTGTGTTATCGAGGCTGCATGTACCAAACTACAATGTATAGCGGCTAATGAGAGAGGTCGCTCGAGCATCAATGTGACTCCGGGTCCCTGGGTGTCCCTTTCCGTTATGCATTTCGGCCCATCACCCCTCACTTTGACACCGAAACGCTGAGGAAGTCGGGCCAATTGAAGAGCCAGGAGACGGTCGCGGCGTTAAACGCTGAGACTTTGCGGCGCCGAAGACTTCTCTTCTAATTCTGAATCCTCATAGCTGGGACTGATTTGCAGGACATCAAGATCACAGCCCAGCGGATTTCTGCGAAGCCTTATGCACCTGACGTCAAGGCAGTGCTGTTCATGTGATTTCTTTGCTTTTGCGCAGAAAACTCTTTGCCAACCGAAATGCTGTGCATACCTGTGCCTGCAACTACGGTAACTAACCCCTGTCCTTGGGAAACAGGAGGTCACTACCTGCCCCATCCGCCCAGAAGGTCCCGATCCTCTACTGCGACGTCATGCATGATGTGTTGGACTACCACGAGTGTTTCAACCGCAGGGAGAGTCGCATGGGCGAAACGCCAGGGAGAGCCGCATCGATCGAGGGCGACACGTCCACTGGATGAGCACAACTTAAGGATTTTTTGTCGCAAGGTTCAGAAGCGAAACGACTTTCATTGTTACGTGTGCACT
>CAXAMN010024695.1:1646915-1663819 GCA_963970005.1 Durusdinium trenchii | reverse complement strand
CCCCCCCGCCCCAGACGCGTCACCCAAACGGTGGGATTCGCACGAATGGAGTCTTCAGCTGAAAAAAAAGCACGTACCAAAAACACATACAAAGCAATTGGACTCCGAAAAATGGTCGCTGGCGCGCCGGAAGCGCCCAAACGCCCCGGCGCCGCTTTCGGAGAAAGTGTCAGGATGAGAGCCTAAGCAGCCTAAGCGCACTAAGTGAAGTCGGGATGGACGATTCGGTGACCCAAGTGTTGGACCAGGCGGGGGCAGCGGTGGACAGAAGCGAGGGAGCGAGGGAGCGAATACGTCGTGGCCCACCACCGACCTGTTTGGTATTCGTCGAATAGCCATCCTTTCGGGGTGCCGTTATACTACGTGTCTCAAATGGGTCATTTTCTTGAGCACGAGCTATGTTAGTGACATGAGGATCATGAGGAAGGCATATTTTGGTTTAAAGGGCGTCAGTTATACATATAGTTTTGCTGTTGGCAAGACCAGGCCTATGACCAGAAAGACACGTGCGCACAATAGAACTTCGAGGTGTCTTGCTTGTAGGGGCGTGTTGCTTGTGTGGGCGGAGGGTGTGTAGCATAGCTGCGGCTATGCCACATTGACATCGAACATTGGGAAGTTGCAACTCAAAGCAGGGGTGAGAACAGAGAAACTTCCACCCACAGTCTCACCTGTATATAGTTACGTACAAGAACATAGTGTCAGTGTAAGTCTCACCTGTAGTTGCATCTCAGCCTCCCATTGGCCATGGAATGAGAGGTGAGACTTACACTCTGACATACTCCGACGAGCACATCACCACGGAATTGGAGTGAGTGAAGATCCCCACTGTAAAGGAAAGTGGTCTTCCTTTCAGGACCATGCCATGCACTTCCATGTTGGTGAGTCAGAGTGTAAGGCAATGTAAGGCAATGTAAGGCACTTCATTGTTCTGAAGATAACCACAGCCACACACCCACAAATCTTGGGGCTGGTTCAAACCTATACAGAATCCTTCCTATAACGTGATCTAAAAAGAACGTCGTCAGAAAAGTCGACCGGAGAGAGATCTGCCTCATTCCCAACAGAAATCAAAACACGATCCTCGTCCTGTTCGCCTCTTCGAACCCCTCCTCGCCGCGACCGGAACCGCAACGACCTTTTGAACGCGTGGGACGCATGTTGATCGGGCCAGGCTCGGGAATGCGCGGTGGAGAAGGTGGTGTGCCCCATTTGCCACTCGGTCCGGACGACGTCCGGTCAACGGGTTTGGACGTGAGAGAACGTACCGCTGTAGGCACTGGCACTCGGTGACGGTACCTGCGACGACCTGTTGGAGATACATGTGAAAGCAGAATTCGCTTCAAAGACGTGTGAATAAACATGAATAGATCCAAGAGGGCTGGATGGCTGGTTGATGGCTGGTTTGTTGGGGGGGAAAGAAGCAGGCCGGCCTTCCTATTTTGGTCCAACTGCGTGCCGTGCAGCTGATGAACTTGCTGGCGCCTTGAATCCATGCCGAAACCCACTTCGTTTGGGATCCGGCATTCTCGGGTGACCCGAGCTGAAGGCTTCAGGCTTCTCCAGGTGACCTGAAACAGCACCGGGCCCCAGAAACTGGAACAAGCATCGTA
Source organism: Durusdinium trenchii (assembly GCA_963970005.1). Lineage (NCBI taxonomy): Eukaryota > Dinophyceae > Suessiales > Symbiodiniaceae > Durusdinium > Durusdinium trenchii. The sequence goes on along the minus strand of CAXAMN010024695.1, from coordinate 1,662,206 downwards.
TACTTGTAGCATCTTGTAACTGCACGTTTTCCAGTGTGAGGGCCCTGGTGTGCATGTTTTTTCAACCTATCCCGGGTCACTCACAGGGACGAACAAGCTCAGACTCGACCGCTTCGGTACTCAGCCCCGTAGTCCTCGCGCGTTCCAGGTTTCGAAGCACTCAGCGACCTCCCGAACCAGGTGCCGCGGGGTGAAGAATTGGTGCAATGGGAGAACCATGGAGAACCAATGGCCGGCCTACGCAATTTTTGGGATCCGATAGGCAAAGTGCAAACGTGTGTATGTACATGTGTGATGCTTTCGAAGAAATGACTTCAACATACTTTAACATAGTATAGGAGGTGGCTGCCCTCAAAAAGTGCTTTGAACCCTTTAAATCGCTATCTCATTGCAAATGTGAGGGACTGCTCTCTAGTATCAAGCTCCCACAAAAAAAGAAGTCCTCCTCAAGTATTATGACATGAAAGCACCCATGCCCTAGATAGAAGGCTCTTCACAAGCCAACACTTCTGGAAACGTGGGCCATGGGCCAATTCCGTTCCAACAAGGGTTGTCGACCAAGGACCGGCGCCAGTTCCTGGTCCTTGTGACTCCTGGTCCTTCTTGTCCTTCTTCACAGCTAATCTCATGCCCCAACACCATGTAGCTTGCTCCGATCGGGCGCAACCATATATCATTATCAAGATCCGAAAGTGTTTACCCTCAAAGCAACGCTCACTTCGCATGCAAGCTGAAGCGTTTCGAATCATGTTTTTTTTCTACGGGGCTTAACGGTGAACCATTGGTACATGAGTTTTCAAATCGTATGCGGTACCTGAGTTTTCTTGTTCAAATCGGTTGGGGGATGTTGGGGGCGAACATATGTCCATGTCCATCGAGGATTCCCCTCTCGCCAGATTCAGATTGTCTTCCCGACTCTACGATGTCCGACATTGGCATCTTACACAACGTACCTTTGAAATTCAAGCCGCCGTACCATCCCGACGGTCTGGTCACAGTGCCCATGACCCATTGTAAAGTTCGGTATAGTCCACAGATGACAATTGACGATACGAAACATGTAAGCAGTTTGGCTTTGTGCCGGACCTGGTGGTGGCATGAATCCGTGAATTCATCATTCCATGAAGATGTTGTTCTTCTCTTAGGGACACATTCAGGTAGATCGAAGGGCCGTGGGATGCGCCGCGTAGGTCTTCTCGCCGGCGTATCGCCGGTAGGTCGTGCCCAAAGTATCCTGGTTTTAACCCACAGCCAGCTGATTCCAGCAGTCCCATGTTGAGAGAATCCTCGGAGTGGCGGAGCCGGGGCCCAGACTGACTCCCCGACGACAACCTTGAGGTCTTTCACAGGACTTGAAAAACAACAGTATATATATATATTATATAGTTGTGTGACACTGTTGTTATACGATGTCATGTTGCTATCCTGAGTTTCATCAGTTATACTCTGATGCTGGCTTTTTCATCCTCGTTTCACCCACCTGGTGATGTCTTGGTCTTGAGGTCTCCCCTTCATTTGCTGCCAGGAACCAATCAAGAACAAGCTTTCCTTTTTGCGCGTCGAACCTTGCGCGAGCCGCACCCGCGAGAGCTCGCTCTCGCACAGGTTGGAGCTCTCACTTTTGAAGGCAAGCGAGTCGAAAGTGCGCTCTACCACCATGACTGTGCAGCTTGACGCACGAGCACGACTCGTCTGCTGCGTCCCACATCTGGGAGCGGGAGTTGGGCGTTGGGCGCAGGAGTCTCATCACTGAAATTGTAAGACTGATAGAGAGCGGGGGACTGTGAGAGTGCAGTTTTTTTCTTAAAAAGTGTTTGGTATCATTCGATGCTAAAGATATGCAAAGATGCTGGTTTCACCCTAGGGCAGAAGATACCACTCTACTCTAACATGGGGCCTGGGTGTTGGTTTTCCCAAAATTTTAGGTAAATGCTTCAGTGGTAGCCCCTCTCCATATAAACACATATACATAATCTATTCCTGCTCTCTCTATATGAACAAATATATTATGTATTCCTGAATGAGGGTCATTTTATTGTTTTGGAAGCAGCAAACAGTCATTCAGATGGTTTTGAACAAAATAATTAGGAAAGAAGCAGGCCATAAAAGTGTCTCTAGATCTCTGCTTATAATTATGTTTAGATTTGGAAATATTTTGTATAGACGCTTTTATGTTACAAGAGATTCTCTGTAGATCTCTGCAGATAGTCATTTCTAGATTTAAACAACTATATAGAAACCTTGTATGTTAAAAGCTCTATTCTAGATTTCTGCGGATAAGAGCTTGCATTTTCAAAGTTTTCCTTTGGATCTCTGGGAAAGTAGATATCCCTTATATGTGTGTTTTCATGAAATGAAAGCTCTTGAAAGAACAACATATTTATATATATAGCATGTTTAAATTGACATGACCATTTCCAGAGATCCAGAGGAAAGCTTTTGAAATGAAAGCTTTTATATATTTTTATTGTAGAAATGATTATCCCAGAGATCTAGAGGGAAGCTCTTGAATTAGAAGCTTGTACATAAAACAAGTTCAATAGGTCTATATAATTTCCAGTGATTACTGTAAATAAGCAAAATCCAACTATTTACTTCAATAAAGAGTTTTAGTCTTGTTCCCAGCACTCCCAGGGCAAAAAAGTATTGTAAAACACGGGGTTTTGTAGCATGTGTTTTCTTAAGCTAAATAGACTAGATCTAGAATAGAATTAGGTAGAATTAAATTTGATTTGAGTTAGAGCTAAGATAGAATTGAATTAAAACCGAATTTCAACTAAACTTGTACTGAACTATAACTATAACCTATTTAAAAATAAACGCGAGTTGAATTAGAAAGGAACTGGAATTAAAATTAGAAGTTCGCCAGAATAATATGTAAAACGCTTGAGCTTCAAGATGCACAAGTCGGGGATGCTTCGAAATTACAAAGCCGAAGCAAAAGCAACAAGCATTGAATTAGAACTACAGCTTACACAGATTATAACAATTTCATGTAAATTGGAAGGTCTCGTTACAGTTTCATGTTAAGCTGATTGGACATGCAATTGGCAACCACATTGATACCAATTAGAAGTGAATGCACAGACTTGTACATGGAGATTTCGACAAGGACAAAGGGAGTGGTGGGCTCAGACGCTTTCATTGTAAGAGCAAAGAGCATATGCGTTTAGGTGAGACTTAGGCTCACATACTTGAAGGTTGAACAAAATAGTAAGAACACAGATTGACCTAAATAGGAAAACAAAAAAACAAAAAAAACCTTGAGAAAACCAATAACAACCTAGGAAAAGCCAAAAAAACAACAAAAACTTGGGAAAACACCACGCAATTCTGGGGAAGTCTTGAGGAAAGGGGGGGGGTCTCTGAGAATTGTTTTTTGGTTTTCCCAAGTTGTTTTTTGTTTTTTTAAATGTTGTTTTGTATGATTTTCTTTTTGTTTTTTGTTTGTTTTCAATGTGTTTTGTTGTTTTCTCTATATTTTCTCGAGACTGTTTGTGTTTGTTTTCCAGTGCAAAGGACATTGAGGCAGCTTTCACGGACACATAGCATGAATGCAGGCCATAGTGGAAAGTTTATAGCACACAGATGGAAGTAGGTGAAGTAGGCAGCAAAAACACATAAAATACGCACTCTGGTGGTCCCCTGTTCTGTTACTAGTAGCTTCTTGTTACTATATAGTAATGCCAGGAGCTAAAAGTGTAGCTTACTTCTTGCCCTTTGTTACGTTCGTAGCTGACAGACGACTGGAGGGCCACTTGGTGCGGGCGGTAGACTGTGATAGTGATGCCGCGAGGATGCCATGAGGACCCACTCCTGCCACCGTTGACCAACGAAGACAGCGGTTGGAGGGCCAACCCAGCGGTTGCTGCGAACCGGTCGGGACGAAGATGTTCCCGTCTTGACCGCAATCAAAACAATGTTTAAAGGAGGATGTTGGGCGATGTTGAGGCAGTGCGTCTTTGAAGGCATGGCCTTTTCGAGGCTGAGTAAGGTGGTCTCCATCAACCACCCCTTGTAGGTCCTGGCACAGTTTCTAGATGCGGCGCCCTCCATACCAACAGTGGAACACCCCGGATTTGGGAGCATCTACTCCAACCAGAAGTCATTCCTCGAAAGCGGGCGCTCATGGTGAAACCGACGGTTTCGAGGTTATCCGCGACGCCCACCACCCGAGGTGCACAACCATGCTACTAACCGCCTGGTCTTCGCCTCTGAGACGGGCAAAGCAGTCAGTCCGCTCACCCGACGCCAGGCCGGGAGCGCGTTTAGCCGACGCGCGGGAATTCCAAGCGTCTGAAGCGCTGAGTACGTCTTCAGCTTCACCCCAAAGGTTTACATCATGTACGGCCAGGACATGCCAGGAGAGCACCCTGAGCACCCTTCCACTCAAGTTTCTGAGACCTGCATGGCAGTGAGGGGACTGGTCTACCACTGGGATGTCTAGGGGGGTGTCTATTAATGGCCCCTTATGACATAGAGATTAAGGGGTTGAAGCATGCTGAAGCACCCCCTTGTTTGCCACCTTAACCTTCTCAGGCTTCACCTCCAAGTGCACGACCTACTCACCGCCCCACCAGCCCGGACCTCGCGCGCTCGTGGGGGGTGCCGTTGTGGGCACCGAGCTCCCCTTTGACTCTGGGGCCAAGTCCCGCAAGCAAAGCGAAGAACACGCCGGAACACCGATCCGAAACCCACCGAAACAGGGCCGCGGCTTTTCCGTGGGCCGCTTCGCCGCTTTCGGCTGACCTTTGGGGGGGCCGCCGACCCTTCGTGGACGGCCGAAAACGGAGCGTTTTGGTAGCTCGCGAGGTGGATAACTTCAAGGTGATGCCTGCCCTGACCGACTCTGAGGTGCCGGCCCATCGGGATCGTGGCGGGAAGGAAGTCGGAATGGGTGCATGTAGGCGTACGCACCAAGACTTTCAGTACGTGACCCTTTGATATCCCAGGATGAGGTCACTTGGGTCTGTATAAGGTCACTTAGAAAGGCAAAGAGGTTAGTAGGGTCCTGGCATATACAGATTCAAGACTGTATACGGTTAATTTTTCGATTTTCATCGGCTTTCCATTGCAGTCCCACCGGTTGTGTTTGGGGTCAGATGTCCACAAGTCTTCCAAAACTCCTCGGGATGGGTTTCTCAAAACCCTAAAAGGAAAACACCGAAATGATCCGAAATGCCCTGTTCATGGCCCCTATACCAGCACCCTCCAACAGGTCACCAATTGAAACCTGTTAGAGCCTAACAACCCTCCAAAATCCTCCAAAGGAGACCTGTTGGAGGGTGCTGGTATACTTAGGTAACTATATACCACTAGGTATATTACTGTGCGTGTTTTCTTCTCCCTTTTGATCCCTTTGTTGCCCCGGTCACGCCGGTCGGATCTTCACAGGAGTGGGTCAGCTTCTTGGATTGGAACCGAACGGGCCACCTGGACCTTCAGAAGGCGTGGGAATGGCCGGACCACGGACCCGCCATGGACCCGGGGACCGGACCTGCAAGGAGGACCGGAAAACCTTCGTTCGAAGATCGCTTTGGACCAACATTCCCTTTGCCTTCAAGACATGGAAGTGAAACGACAGACTTGTTGATCTACACCAGCATCCTCACTGCCAAGTCTCCTAGAAGGTTGGGCTCTAACCGGTCAAATCATTGGTGGATTCTTGTTGAGGTGGATTCTTGTTGAACGAGACTTTCGAAGATTTTGAGTGCTCAATGAGCAAACGAGTGCTCTGGGTGTCCCCGGGTGTCCCCCCACTTTGTCGCGACGATAGGAGCCACTTTTGGGCTCTTTTTGGATGGGGGACTTGGGCAGGTTCCCGGCTGAGCCTCTTTGAGCCTCTCTAAGTCTGAGTGCCCAAAAAGGCGACATGAAGAGATTCCTCATGGTTCCTTGCTTTTGGTGTATTGAAGTGTATTGGTCTGAAACGAAATGATGTCCAATAATCGTGTCATTTGAAAGGGTCATTTTGTTTGTTTTACATGAACCCTGGGATTCCTACCATTATTTCAATGGTCTTGACCCAAGAACCCACGAAATTACGGAGCCAGGTCAACAATTCTTCTACAATTGTCTTTAAAGGCTAGGGTACAAGAGGAATCAACCCTCCCGTACCCCTACCAGGGCAGGATTTACATCTCCATACTATGGCGAGTTCTTCTTAGGGTGATTGTTTACTGATTGTTTTTTAAAACTACATATTAAGTTCTTCAGCCTGTTTCGACAATTTTGGACGTTGTTTTGCATAGGTTTGATTTGTGTTCTTTTCGCAGGGCCTCTTTCAAGAAGCCTGAACTCGGATTGCATCACGGCTTGGGGGCCACTCAGTGTGGTCTTCCCCGAAACCTAGTCACGAGAGCTAGGGAACTCATGGGGAATTTTCTGAAGAGAAGGCCAGCGAGGTCTCGTCAAGACCTTCCTCACCCCTTGGTCTTTAGTTAGCTTTGAGAAGACCGGACCTGGCGCATGTGCTGCACCGCTCACGCCGTGCACGATGCGCCGCAAGACTTGCAAGTTGGTCAGGAATAAACACATATTAAGTTACTTTTCTTCCTCCGTTGACGCTCCATATTGCAGGTAACCCACCCCTGGCATCGTCAGGTCTGCCCGTCGACCACGTGACAACGGGGAAAACCACCCCGCCGTGCGAAGCACTTCGCACGGCTGCGTGGCTCCAGGTGTGTTTCGCGGTCGCAGCTTTGCTTCCGGCCGGGGGTCGCAGAATCTGCGTCGGAATCCGTTTTGCCGAGCGGAGAGGTTGGGAGGATGGAACCGAACAAGGAAGGTCGTTTTGCAGGGATGGAATCCATGTTGAATCCTTGAATCTATGGGAATCCAGGAATCCATATTTGAATCCACAGTACATCATACATGATGTGGGAAATCATTGGAATCATCATGCACCCTCAAATCACACTGCGTAACGCTCTTCGATGGTGCCTTGCTACATATAGGGGCCCCTATCATACCCCATCCTCTAAACGCCTTGATTTTTGCCCAGCATTCCATGTGTGGAGTATTTTTGACCCATCATGAACCCAAAACACATCCGAACAAACCACCCTAATCTATAGGCAAATTTGAACAGTTCGACTCCTTCCACAGGCGTTGGAAGGAATGGACCGGCAGTTGTGTCGCAGCCGGGTCCCTTCAGTGACCCTGTGACACTCATCTGGATGTGTACCCAGCCCTTCACAGCCCTTCATAGCCCCTAAAAAACAACCGGATGTGAGACCGCAGACCGGGTCCCGATCGAGAAATTCAGGGGGGTAGACCCCGAGATCGACACGGAAGTGGAGTGGTTTCTGGAATCGGAAAGTGAGTTCACCACCGCGCCCTGCATTTTTCAGGGTCATGAACGAGTCATTTGCGTGAAAACCACATCACCATGTTTTTTTTCTGTTCGTCAGATGACTCGATCCTCTTTTCTTTCGGACGAGTCATCCGTGAAGTCCACAAAGAAGGATTCTTTTCGGAGGGGTCCTTGGACACGTTCTTCCATGTTCTTTCCATGTTTGACCAGAAGCCTCCATGGTTTGCTTCGAGGCGCGGCACGCTTCTCCACACTCAGAATCCCTGTGAAATCCCTAAAACCTGCGACTGAAGATTCTCACTCATGTACCTGTTCTTTGAAGTTCTTTGATTTTATGATAGTTTGTACATGTGCTGCTAGGCAAAGTATGGGTCTTTACGGGCAGGAATTCCGTTTGGTGATCGTCGAACTCGGACCTTCCAAGTCCGGTGGTTATTCTGGACCCCATATCGGTGTTTTCTGGAGACCTGTCACCGGGAAACATGAATGAAAAGCTCGATGTTCATCGAACATCTCCTAACATCAGGCTGTTCACCGGTCAAACGACGACCGATGAGGAAGCTGCATCCAAAAACTCATCGTTTTTGAGGGAAATCACCCAAAAGTGCCTAGGATCTTCGAGGCCTCAATTATTGGAGGCACTTTTCAGTGAAAAGACATCACATGACTTCATATGAAACTTGATGTATTCAAACAGAAGGTCAAAACACTTCAAAACATGTCAAAACACTTCAATGCCTGTTTCATCCTTTTTTTCCCCGGCAATGTCAACACTTCAGGGTCCGGAGAGTCCGAAAAAAGGACCGTTCCGGGAGCAGCCCGACCGTTCTGCCGGGTTCGCCGGGCGTTTAGGAGGACGCTGTGTCCTCCTCACCGGCTGTCCTGAAAAGTCATGGATGTGTGCCTTTTTAACTTGAACCAAGAAGCAAAACAAACATACATATCCAATCTATGATCAATCTATACATGCAACAATTGCAAAGAGAGACTCCAAATCCATCAGCATGTGAGGCAACTGAGAGGCAACCTTTATCCAAATCCATCTTACTCAAGCCCTTGGTTTCCAAAGTGTATGACATCGATGTAAGGGCCATCCAAAAAAGAATAGCGCACCAGACCAGATTCGACCTGCCAAAAAGGCAAGGCGTTTTTTTCTGTGTGCATCGGAAGGCAAGAAAGCAACCAAGGAAGGTGACCTGCCTCGTCTGGCGACGAGAGACGGAGCAGACCTAGTGGCAGACCCAGGTCACCTCGGACTACAACGGCAATCATTCAGGTGTTGGAACATCAAGCAAGGCGTTTTGTGCTGCTTGATCAAAGGAGTTCCCCCAAAGATGATGTTTAGATCTTTTTAGGCCCCTATAAGTGAGCCCATTGCCAAACCTGGTCCTAAAAACCTCATAATTTCCTTTCACTAGTTTCCTCGCAGCTTTCCTTTGTGTGAGTACGGGACATTTCGACGTGGTGGAACAAAAGACCGTGTGTCTGACATGTTCTGACAAGCTTCCTCTTTGTGCTCCAGCAGCACTGAGGTGGATGACGCGTATGCGAGAAGGTTCGTTTTGCAGGCACACTGCGTGATGTCATCTCCTGTGTTCCGTGGTCGAAAAAACAATATCATTGGGTCAAGCATCAAGATCATCAAGATATTCACTTGATCTTGCCGTACGAATGTCTTGGGTCCCAAGAAGAGACCTGTAAAGCACCGCATCCAGATCCACATCCAGGCACCGCATGTCACCCGTGATTCACGACCCGACCGGCGTGGCCTCCACTGTGCCATGCGTCCAGGTCATGAACCTGCCTGAAGACTCAGAGGAGGCCCACGAAGTGAGCCAACAGGAGGCCGGTCGGAACGTGGGGCGAACGAGCAACATGGGGGGTGGACAAGGGCGGTTTTGGGTGCCAAGAAGGGGGAATATATAATATACAATGATATACAATATGGTGTGTTCCCTTAGCTTTATAATGCTTTAAGTCATATTTCATCATATTTCGACGTATACCCAGCGTGTTTGCGGAAAGACTTGTTCAAGTCCACCACCACCTGGCCACCGCGGGTTTGGGCGGTTTTCTCACTCGTGCTTAGTTAAAGACTGTCTACTGTCTACGAAGTCCCACCATCCTGGTCAGATTGCACGGAGTGATGGGGGGGTCAGATTGCATGGATTGATGTCAGACACCTGTCAGGTCCACTTAGTCGTTTTCAATCCAAACGAGGCGGAAACCCTCGGTGATCCGACCGACGGCAGGTGATCCAGACTCTGCTTCCGCAGATCCGACGGCAGCTGCGGCGCCTGGTGAAGACGCCACGGCCGCGGCCACCCGAGATCTGCCGCAACTCGGAGAAGGCGGGGAGCGGATGAGGGCGGAACGGGTGAGGCGGAAGGAAGTGGTGGAGAGGCGGAGAAAGTCGGCGCTCTTTTTAAACTGCTTAAGTTTCATATGTTAGTTTCCTATATTGCCACCCTTTGAGGTATGTAATCATAAATTAAGCTTGGTGTCCAGAAAACTCTGGTCGGGTCGGAACAACACCTGCGGGAATGCCAGACGCTTCATGTAGGCAAGTAGGACCAACATTCACTACCAAGAATCACCACATGCAGGCCATATATTTGCTTACATGGATCCTTTGGAAACTGTTGTCTTTTTGAGTTGTCCTTTGGATATTAGTGATTCGGTTTTGAGTTGTCATGTGTGAAATCCGAAGGTGGATCTTTTGCCTACATGTCGTAGTACTGAGAGTACGTATGTCTAGAACCTGTTATTGTCTTTTGTTTCTATTAGCAATGGCCTTCAACCTAATAGCAATGGCTTTCAACGTACAAGCCCTACAAGCAATGGCCTCCAACCTAGAAGCGATGGCCTCCAACCTAGGAGTGACATCAAGTCACAGGTGGTTTCAAATCTTTCGTTCGTTCGGTCACTCTTCTCACCCCCGAACCATCCGCGTCTTTCGGTCACCGTGTGGATGTAAGTTTGGTCACTCCTCCAATCACCCTGGCCAGCGATGCGGTGCCGGCTCGGTGTTCTCCTCGCTCCGATCTCGGAGCGTGCCAAGCAAAACCTGCCCGGTTCGTCGGACAGAGAGTACGGTCCTGAACACCTGGTCAGAGAGTGTTTTTGGACCCAGCGAAAAACATGCCGTCCTTGACCATATCCAAGCAGCGGTAATGTAATATCTTGAAGCAAACCCTATAGTACCAGAGACCATGAAATTCCATGTTTCACCACCTACAAAAAAACGGAGTGTGAGGAGTGTGAGCATGTTTCTTCCGACTCTTCAGTATTGTCTCATCATGTGCGTTGCCTCGGCGAGAGCTCCGTCTGGCAGGAGGAGCTCCTCGCATGGTTCCGCTTTTGGGACTCCAAGAAGGAAGGCGAAGAAGATCAGAGAAGCGCTTTGGGGTTCAAAGAGGTGATGTTTTCTTCTGCGAGGTTTGGAGCCTCGTGGGTGTTTTTGATGCTTTTGTGTGTGTGTGTGCGTTTTTGGAATGGAGGGTTGTAGGGACTTTATCTACAAAAGGAGGGTGGGCAGCAATAGGGAAGAACATGAATAATCAATCATAAACTATAACCAAGACCATCCTGTCGGGGTGTTCTGGCTGGACCCCACACTACCTAGGATGGCTTCCAGACAGGGCACCCCTTGAATGGTCCTGGTATATACCAGTTCTGCCAGTTCCATAGTCTTTTCATATCGGTGAGGTCACAGTTTGCCATGGTGCTTATGGCAGGTTCCAGGTGTCGGTATGGATCAGAGGCCAGCCCCTGAAGCATATGGATCAGAGATCATTAACAGCAGAGATCCTCAGCAAGACAACTAGAGACTTCGAGGTCATCACTTCGACCCCCGTGAGAAGGTGATATCATACGTAGTAGACATCTATGTCGACACATTCCATGAACAGATTGACTGAACAGTTGTCCATCCACTGGTGTGTCGACCGTAGTCCCACGCACGCGGGACCGCGGGACCACGCGCACAGGCCGCCTCGATACTTCCACGCTACAACTGGCGGTGGTTGCGACCTTCCACACAGCCTTGGCCAAGACGGCAGACGCGGCCACCAAGGCGAGACAACGAAAGAAGAGCCATGGTGGACAGCCTTTTCGACACGGTGCATGTTTCAAGACTAGTGTGAAATCGTTAGTAAACACGCGTTGGTTTGGTGAAAACCATGTTTAAATCAATTGCCGAAAGTTGCACAATGTTTCCAGAGTTCGATTCATGATCATTTCACAGCCCGTCTCTGAAATCCGACCTGGCTAAGCCATCGTACCATGCTTCTGGTCGTATAGGAAGAGTGGAACAAAAAGGCGAAGAACTTGATCTAACACCCAGACACTCCATGTATGCCATATATGCCTACATTCACCCCCAAAACCACCTCGTTGGATCTAACAGGTTGACCTCCATCGTTGGATCGTCGTTCTTCTTTTGTTTGGACCCACGCCTCTACAACCCTTTCCGCGCGCGCCAGGCGGCGATCGCACAATCCTTCTGCACCGAGATGGGCTTGAGGCGGGAGGGAACGGCCGTCGAAGAGGTGGATCTTCCATGTTTTGTTGGGCGGAGCTTCAGAAGTGTTGGAAGGCAAGCTGTTTTTTTGGTGTTTTTTTTTGTATTTTTTGGGAGGTGTCCGTGTTTGTATCTATTTGTTCAGATCGGTCTTATTGTGTAGTTTTTCCCTGTAATATGATGCGACCACGGATGGAGTTGACAGGCATGTGATTGGTGTGATTGATGGGTAATCCACCGCTTCCTTCGCGTTGCGAATGACGAACAGTCCTTCCAACCGTGGATTGGCAGGGAATGCGACCACGTCACAGAGGAGCAGTTCATGGAGAAAATGGTCTCTTGGCACAGAAACTGATCTGGTGAACTGATCTGGATACTTTGTGTATCAGGGTTGCAATGGTCTCTGGAAAACCACGTCCGCACTCCTGATTCTTCTTAGGTTTGCACCAATCACTCATTGGACCTGATTCTGTCACTTGCCAACTGAACTCATCTTTTGATATGTGTTGTTTTTACAGATCCTTTCCACCCTAGGGATCCACATCATGACCTTCTCAGCTTTCGCTTGCTGGACCCGACCCTGGACCCCACCTACCAACAGGGTGGACGACCAACCTTCCTGCTCACCGGTCCGTGATCAAACGGGTGCCTGGTTGGATCCCAGGCGGTCCCAACCCGGAGCTTCTTGGGTGACCAAAAAAATCAACTGCCCAAAGGGGGGGGGGTGCTGCAGCTTTTCGTGTTCTTCTTGGTTGTTTTCGTCTTCTGCTTGGTATGCCGGGCATTGCCCGACCGTCGTCCCCGGTCACTCCCATTCGCTCGAAAAAAGACCGCGGCTGCTTGTGTGCTTTGCCACCAACTCCTCTCTGTCGACCCTAAGACACAACCAGGATGTGCCAAATGGCTCTTGGAAAGGGACAGGGACCGATCCGGACCCAAACACCAACCCCCTCGTTCTCCCACCCCGATCCGCCCCGATTCCGCCAGCGTCTCGCGTCTCACGCACGCTCTGGCATCTCGCTGCATCGAGGCTCCGCACCTGGTCTCGAATTTGCCCGTGGCCATCGAGCGAAATACCCGCTCGAGCGGCTTTTTCGACCCCAAGTTGTCCTTAACGCCCCTTGTCGCTGAAGCTTTTAGTGATGGGGAGCCTTCAGGTGGGGGGCTCTGGGTAGGAGCTATTCAGAATCTCTTTTCAACTCCATTGTTAGCACCTGACAAGTTAATGAATAAAGGTTGTTGAGGCATCCAGCAGAGCTTTCTCTGCTGAATACTGAGATCTATAGTTTATAAGGCTTATCCTCCAAGCGAACAATCACTCGTCACTCGCCTATGGCCTACTGAGCTAGGGGATGTTCGCAAAAACATTTCTACCAACGTCCTTACTGTTCACGGCCTCAATCACATTCCATTCATTAATTCCATCATTCCAGGTGACCTGATAGGACCCTACTGGGGTACCTATGGGATAGTCTATAGGGTCCTTCAACCTCTGTTAGTATGTATTCGCTTCAATCTTACTCCCTTAAAGATCTCTGGATGCACTTGTGGTTCCCTTCAAAAAACACCTTGCTTCTCTTGCCAGATGAGAAAAGAAATGACAAATATATACCAGCAAATACCAGCAATATGATGCAGAGACACCTTCTTATCCTTAAGCCAGTTGTTGCAATGGATGCTTTTGCTATCATTTACTGCCCGTGTTCAGAAACCATTTTGGACAGTTAGAGAACCTGGTGTCTTCCAACCTTCTTCAGGACCTCTTCTTTGGATGCAGAGTGTCCCCATTGCCAACATCGCAAACGCAGCAACATCACTCCGCCCAGGCTCCACTTGAGGGATATGAAATCGGGCGCAGAACGTCCCTTGTACTTTGAGACTGCCGGAGAGGTCGGATAGGGGCGGGACGATGACAGGGGATGGAGGATGGAGGATGGATGGCGATGACAGGGAATGAGGGAATGAGCTCTATAAGTCTGAAAGGATCCAGCTCCCCCTAGTGAGTGCTCACCCTCATTTGTCTACGAGTCGCACTATTTGCCAAGTTTGGGGTTGGATTACCAGCCAAAGCTGGACCTGAAGGGAACAGGGTTCTGGGCTCTGCAGAGATGGAAGGGAGATCCAGTCCAACATTCTGAGCAGAATGTGTCGCCAGTCGACTCGACTGTCTTGGAACACCTCACAACTTCAGTTGGTGATTGATTCATAATATATCATAATATGATCTGTCATATTTTGAATACACATATATACATTGTAAAACATGTTTTTCTGTTGGTATATTGTTGGCTTTTCTTTTGTTTGGTGGACTCTCATGAGTCATGGAAGCGGTGCAGTTCAAGAAGACTCGGTCTCGCTCTTGAAGTGTCGCTCTATTGGGGAGAGGATCGATTCGATCATCTAGAATCATCTATATCTATGACATATATGATACGTTTTCATGACTGATCTATGCTCCTGATGCATTTTTTTTTGGTTTAAGCGCCTCCTCAGGTTTTGTGCTCCGTCCTTAGACCCCTCAGGTCGCCACCCCAGGACTTCGCCCCCGGTCGCCCCGCAGGTGACGGTGAAGGATCTGAAAGCTGCCACCCTGCGCCGGGAGCTCACCCGGTGGGGGTGGCGTTTCTTCCGCTTTCACTGGAGGGAACAAAACCATGAATTGTGGTCCGTTTTTCCAAACGAAGGACCGAATCAATATCGGTTTGGTGATGTTCTTTCTTATTTTTTTTTGTGCCCTTTTATTCCCGAATGCGTAGCGAAGGGTTCTCGTTTAACTCTTGGGGGTCTGGGGGTAGAGCCTTGTTCGCGATCCGTTGTTTCTACGTCCGCAACCGTCCGCAACCGTTCGCAGTAGAGCGCTAAGGCGCTGCCATTGGGGGAAGCTTTTGCAAGTGACTTTTCATGGATGTGTCACGTGTCAGTTTGCGACGCTATTCCATTGTGATTTGCATGAAAATGACACGTCGCGCAAGAAGCGTGATGCACTTCGCTGCACAGGCGCAGCGTTTTGTGAGATCCGCAGGTTGCTGCGCAGTTCCATTGGGATTAGCGTTTGGAGAGTCGTGTTCTTGGGGTGTTGGACATGGCCGTGCCATTGGGATTTGCGTTTCAGGGTGTGGCATCGAAGCTCTGTTTTCGTGACAAGTCTCAGCTGAAATGCCGATTTTGGTGGATGGGAGTGTGCTCAGAACGCGTCGAAATCATTCCAAACGTGTGGTGTGGTGCAAATTTTGTTGAAGCTGACATGAGATGATATTGTCACTTTTCGTGGCAGGCGCAGTACTTTGTGTGGGTTTTGAGGCGTGGAAGTGCAGGCGCAGGGAATGGTGAGGTTGCGAGGTGTGACGGAGGTGACATTTCGTGGCAGGCGCAGTACTTTGTGCGCATTAGACATGTGGATGGAGAAAGATTCGTGGCAGGCGCAGGGAATTGTGAGGTCGTGAGTTGTGGTAGA
>CAXAMN010024695.1:1611050-1622826 GCA_963970005.1 Durusdinium trenchii | reverse complement strand
CCTCCAATTCTTAGGGGGATTTGTTGGGATGAGTCCTGAATCCTCCAAAATCTTTAGAGGGATGGCCTCCAACCTAAGAGCGATGGCCTCCAACCTGAAGGGATTTGTTGGGATGACTCGGATGATTCCCTAAGTTTCAAGGAGTTTTGCCGACTAAATCAGAGACCAGAAGAAATCCGCAGAGTTTCTTGGATGTGCTATTGGATGGTGATGGTGGCTGAAGACATCCGTCAGTTTCTAATGGGCCAGGGGCTTGAACATCAGGGCCATCCCAGGGGCTTGGATCGCCGATGGAATTTGGATGGACCCCTGTTGGCCCGAGGGATGGACATCCTAGGTCTGAAGAAGGTCGAGGTACGCAAGGCCAGTAGCAACAGAAGATGATTGGGATTGATTGGGAGTTCCATTCCCATGAAATTCCTTTAACCTACATCAGCTGTTTGAGATTCATAATTGTACTCCACCAAAAGAACAACAACAACAACAACAACAACAACAACAACAACAACAACAACAGCAACAGCAACAGCAACAGCAACAGCAACACCAACAACAACAACAACAACAACAACAACAACAACAACAACAACAACAACTCCACTCCACCCCCAATTGGCGAAGAAAGATAGTCTTCCCACATTTACCGATGTCAATCCTAGATCCCCAGACAACCCAAAGATAGTCTCCCTCACCCGTTTGTTCTTGTTCTTACTTACAAAAACCATGCTAAGCACTCAAACTCATCACCTCAGCCAACGGTTCCCACGGCCTCAGGAACTTTATGGCAGGGCAACGTGTGGTGGAAACGGCCACAAAGCCCAAGAAGAAATCGCCTCGTGACATGCCCAGCCCGGAGGGGTCGAAGGGATATCCAGACACCACGCGGTCTCCCCCGAATGGACTGGAGGAGGTCCGACCCAGTCGCACTGGGTCAGGGGCTGTTTCGCACCTATCCCGATCGTTTTGGAGGGAGGTTTCACGGAGTCGGGCGTCGTGAAACACGGAGCGTTTGCAAATTTGGGTACCCCCATTGATCCCCATTTTAGAACTCATTTTTTTGGGGGATGTGGTGAATTGTGAATTGGAACGGACCCTTCAGAGTGCAAGAGAGTGAAACGGGACGTCCACACAAGCATTTGTTCAAGACCTGATGTAGATTCTCGGCAATGGTCGTCGGACAGCCTCGAAACTTTCAACCTCAGGCATAGACGTGGACCCTAGCTTTCAATGACCGCTTTTTGAATTGTTGACCAGGGTTTTGGAGTGTAAATTTAGTAAAACAATGGTTGTTCGGGAAGGTTCTCAGATTTTGAGAGTTGTTCGAATCCATTCGAACCCAACAGAGTTAGGTAGGTCAGTCGCGTACCAAGTCTAGACCTACTGCCGCATGGTGGTGTCATTGGCATCGATGCGGTCGATTGCAATCATGGCCCTATAGAGGTGAATGGGTGCGGGTGCATGTCTATATGCCTTATGAAGCACCCCTATTCTAGGGGCCCTGGCTGATATCTAACCTACAAGTGCTGGACACCTAGATGATTGTCGATTGGCCATGGTCCTGTGACCATCCATCGTTTGTTTTCATTCACTCCTGTGGATTCACCGGCAACAGCCTTTGGGGCTACTGGAGATGTCCTCCCCATTCCCCCCCACTTTCACCATGACTTCAGTGGTGGGGCACGCGTGAACTGCACGTTGACGACTCACGACGGCCACTCGGAAGCGCCGGCGGAAGCCGCCCCGCCACGGTGACCCTGCCCAGTGGACTTCGACGATTTGGCGGGCTTTGACGACGCCTCGGATTCCACCTCTGATGAGGAGACAAAACGTTTTGACATATGGCTGTGGATCATGACACCAGGAGACCGACCGGTTGACCTAGCTGGTGTCGGTCGTTCCCGGCAAATGGTGGACTGGTCCAGGTTTTGACCCATCCCCATAAGGGAACAGTCTGAGTCAAACTGCTCTCCAAAGTGCTTCGAAGCCGGAGGGAGGGCTGGGGCCCTTGTGCACCGCCCTTGGGCAGACGGCCAGGTGTCGGGTGTCCAACCACCCAGTGACCTGGACGAAGCGGTGACAAGCGGTTTGACTCTCTTCTACCCGAATAGAGTTGAAATGGTCGTGGATGATGACTACCAGGTGGAGCTAAATACTTGTTTGATGGTAGCAACCAACTTGAAACACCGCACGAGGTGTGCTTCAAACAAACGAAAGGATCTCGAGGAATGCCGCGCCCTTTTCGCGGCCAGCGCAGCCGGTGCTCATGGCGTCATGACGAAGCCCACCCGATCTTCCAAGGGGCGGTTTGTGCCAAAGGAGGCACCAGTGGAAAAGGTGCATGGTTTTCATGCTTGCGAACCTGACGAGTCGGCAATGTGCGGGTGCACATTCACACCGGTGGAAGGGAGTGCTGGTTCGGAAGAACTGCCCTCATCTGGAAAAGTTTCCAGATTTCCTGCCATCAGACCTTCTTCGTCCGATGGAGTGGACATCAAAAGTCGTCCAAGGCGCATGGCGCGCACTTTGCAGGGCCGCAGGCGGTGAACCACATTTGCAGTTCTGTTGCTTGCGCATGCTTGGTCAGCGTGCCAGCACTCGCCCTGCTCGGTCCTGAACATGTCACCGTTCAGGGCCTCCATGAACATGTTCTTTGCTCTTTGCTTGATCTCACCCAGGTACATCTTGCGGATGCGCATCACGTTCTCCTCGTAGAGGTGTCGTTGATCTCTGAGTCTCTTTTCTGCTTGGCCCTTGATGGACTTGCAGAGGTTGTTGACTCTGATGACCTGGTTTCGAAGGCGTTCATTTTCTTCTTCGAGGATCTTTTCTCGCCTTCAGAGCTGCACCAGCGTGAGGAGTGGTCTGTCCTCGTTCGTCTGGGCATAGTTGTCGGTGGTGTCATTCTTGCTCGGTGTTGCCGTAGGTGGTGGCAAGGACCTGCTTCTCGTCCAGGTGGTAGTCAGGAGGTGCCAGATCAAATTGGCCACTAGAGCAATTGCCAGGGTGAAGAGGATGAGGAACATAAAGTTGTCGTTGTTCATGTTGTCGGTGTGGCTTGTGTTGTTGTTGTCTGTGTGGAGTGCCATTGTTGTTGTTGTCATTGAAGCCATCATTGCCATTTGTGTTGCCTTCTTCGGTATGGCATATCTCATCTGGCTCTGCTTTCGCTGCTGCAGTGTTTTCTTCTTTGATGCTGTGAAGTTCGGGTCTGGCCTCAGGCATGTGACGTGTGTTCGTAGTCGTTGAGCTAGTAAGCTCGCTGCTGTGTTCTTTGTCATGCCATCTGCATATTGTAGCTCGCTTGAGACCCAGGAGGTTGTTGCTCCTGTGCATGCTAGCTTGTCACGGGTCACTAAGACCTCTATGCTTGTTTGCTTGTCTGTCTGTGATGCCGTCTGTAGGTCCTGCTTGGTGAGCAGGTCGTACAATGCCTTTGCGTCCACGATCAGCCGTGGACTGTGTGCCAACTTGGGTGTGTGGCTGTCTTCCAAGGCAAGGTGTGGTGACCAAATCAACTTCCAGAAGACTGCTGCGTAGAGGAGGGCATCTGAGGCTTCTGATGCCGCCTGACTCTCTGCTGCCAGGCTTGACCGGGCGACGCGTGGAAGCTTCCAGCTTCTCCAGTCCACGAGGTGGTAGCCGCCTTCTTGACCTGTCGTGACTGAGTGGTGCACGAGGAGGATCAACTGGCCTCCCTGTGAGGTCAGGTCATGTCTGCTGGCGAAGGCTGCATCACTGTAGGCGATCAAAGTGAGGTCTTCTGGCTTTCCAATCCTTTGGAACTTGAGGCCAACATCGCTGTGCTGCTTTGCGAACCTCAGGCATTTGTTTGCCTCACGGAGGGTGGATGTAGTGGCTTTGCTCGTGAGTCCAGCCAGTTGGCTGACAGAGGCTTGGAGATGTGGGCTGCTTTGGGTTGCAGGCCATTGCAATGCCCCAACTAGGCCTCTGAGCATTGTTCTCTGTTTCTCCGTGACAGGTTGGTCGCTGTTGGCGTTGTTGTTGGTGTCCTCAAAGGATATGGGCTTTTGCTTTGCCAAGTAGCTTGTGTGCTGCAGTTCGTAGTGGTGTTGGTTGATCCGTTGGATCTTGGCGCCGCAATACTCTATGTCAGAGTCCTGCTCCCATGTCCGGAAGGTGAAGGTTTGCTTCATCTGGCTGACAAACTTTTGGAAGCTGGCGTTGTCCATGTTTCCACAGCCTAGGATGTCATCCACGTGGAGGCCAAAGAGTCCCAGGAGTGGTGGCTGTCGGACAGTGTTGCCATTGTCATCAGGCCGGTCCAGCCACTGGTCTTCCGAGGCGTCATAGTCATAGACCATGAACAGGCAGGGGTCCAGAGGGTGGACCACAGCACCGAGTCGTGTGACTCGTTCACGAGCCTCGCTGTACCAGGCTCTTGGAGCGTCGCAGAGCCCGTACATTGGTTTTCTCAGCTTCATCAGGGCTTTGTCTCCGTCTTGGTCGGTGATGCCCAGCATCTTCTTTGCATCTGTTGGGAGCTTGATCCACAGGGTTCTGTGGCTTGGGTGCTCCTTTCCTTGTAGGAAGGCTGTCGAGACATCTGCTGAAAAGGTGCTCCAGCCAGTGTTGGCAGCTAGGGACATAATGTAGTTGCGTCCCATTCTAGAGAGTGTGGGAGCATCAGTGCTCAGTTGTCCGCTCCAGGCATCCGGATCTCTGAAGCCTTGGGTGATGAGCCTGGCCTTGGCTCTGGGATCACCATTGGGCCACTTGGACCACTTCAAAATGAAGTGTGCCTTGAGGATGCGGTCTGGAGGAATGCTGCCATCATCATAGACCAGTTCCCAGACGTCGTTTTGGAAGAAGCTTTCCAGCTCTTTGCGTTTTGCCGTGAGGAATGCTAGCCTGTCTTCAAGGCTCATGTTGCGCTCACTGAGCTGGTCTTTTCTGGCCTTCATGTTCTTGGGTCGTGGTGGTTGTTGTGCATTGTAGGCTTGTTCAGCCGCTTCTGTCTCCTTGTAGGACTGGTGTCCGTTGCTGATGTTGTAGAAGATCTGCCGTGCTAAATGTCGGTAGGCAGGCATGATCTTAAAGATCGTGGATCCTGTCCAGGCTTGTTGTCTGTATGTGTTCTTCTTTTGTTTCCATCTGTCGTACTGATTCAGGTTATCGCTGCCCAGTGTGTGGCGGTCTTTGCTCAGGTAGTGCAGGGGAAGGGGACATCCTGCATCTTGTTCTGTTGGCTCGAAGTAGTGGTTCCTGGGCAAATAGTGTCGTCGAATCAGTTTGTCATCTTTGAGGATCCACTCGTCCCTCGTGTCTTCAAGGGTGAGGTAGCCATTTTCCAGGCGCCAGCCTGGGGGCAGTGTGGAGACGTCGGCCTTGGCCATGTCAGCATCATAGGTTGACTGTAGGAGTGCCATCTCAGGGTCTGGTGCTGGAGGCTTGTTGTAAGGACTTGAGGTTGACCTTCTGTCTTCAAAGACTTCTCTGTTCGGGCGATATCTGATTCGGCCAGTGGCGCTTGGGGTGTAGAAAGACAAGGTTTCTTGTCGATCAACTCGTGCCCTCTGTTGTTGGAATGTCTCTCTGGTCTCAGGTGCACGGTACAGTGCCTGTTGGTGTTCCGGCACTGGTGCAGTGATCTCTTGTTCGATCACACTTGGTGGTGGCTCTGGTTCTTCACCAATGCTGGATGCCGGAGGTCGTGTTGTGTCTGCAGCCATTGGTGGTGATTCAGGTGCCTGTCCGCTGTTGTCAGCTCCTGTTGTGTTTGTGCCGTCTTGTTGACTGGCATCTGGGGCGTTTGTCATAGGATCTTGATCCATTGGCTGTTGCTCACCTGTTGCGTCGCCAATCGGTGGAGTGGTCATCGCAGGGGCTGGTTGCCGCCGGTCTGTCCGCAGGATGAAGGTTGTAGTTCCAGTCCAGTGGAATGGCATGCCTCTGCTGGCGTTTGGAAGTCGCCAGTCATCTCGCATCACGGTGCGGTTGCTGTAGGGCTGATCTGGGCGTCGGATCGTGGTGGTTCTTGAATCTTGGAAGTCGCGCCATGGGGCGTGTTCATCGGTTGTGGGTACATAAAGTGTCTGCCGTGGTCGAACGTGGACGCGTGTCCAAGTGAGACCATCTTCATCGACGTCCCAGTGATCATCAGGCTCGGCTGGAGCTGGAGTGTCAGCGATGGCGTCAGCCATTGGTTCCATGATGTCATCTTCATCTTCGGTGACCACTTCAGCGCGCTTGCGCTTGTTTGTTTTGGTGAGGTCCGTGTATAGTGTGGTGCTGCGGCCACGAATCTGGTCCAATGCTTGCTTGGCTCTTCGTGTTGGCTCTGTCTCGTCATTGTGGTTGAGGTCTGGTCGCAAGTGTTCACTGGACACTCTGAGGAGTGTGGTGCCATGTGCGACCCAGTAGGTGTTGGTTGTTGGTCCTGTGCGACCGGGTTCTGTCATCACCACAACTGCAGGGCCTTTCCATCGAAGTTTGGGTCCTGCTCCACCTGGTGCGTCTCTCCAATAGTAGACGCGTTGGCCGGTGGATATAGTGGTACTGGATGGCCTGATGCTGTCGCAGCAAGGCGCGTCGCAGTCGGGCATCATTGTCGGCCTCGATCACGGCGATAGCCGCTTGCTTCTGGAGGTGCAGCTTCTGTTCCATGGCTTCACTTGGTGTCAACTGGGCGGTCGTGAGGTCGTGGTCCATGAGAACTCCTGGTATGCGAGGCTGCATACCCATGGCCCATTGTGTGGCACTGAAGCCTTGCACATTTGAAGTGTTGTTGATCTGGGGCACAACATAGCAGAGAGAGCGGGCAATCTGGTCTTGGATGGTCATGTTGACCTCGGGTTGATGTGCTAGGAAAAGTTCAATGCCTCGTCTCAAGACTTGGTGTCGTCTTTCGACTACGCTCAATCTGGTATATGTGCTTGGCCTGGGGCGATCTCAAGTTCTGTTCCATGGTCGCTGGCCCATGTCCGGAGAGCTTCTGAAGCCCAGCCTCTGTGGTCATCGAGTTGGAGGATGGCTGGAGGGCCAAAGAATCGAGTCCAGCCACGTTCAAAGGCTTGGATGAGGTGCTCTGACTGCTCTCTGGAGAGGATTCGAGCGGCCATGAACTTGGTCGTCGTGTCTACAATGGACAGAACTGGGATTGGCGGTGGCTTGTCCCGGCCATGTTGTCGTGGTGGATGAATCCTAACCGTGTCCGCTTGGACTCTGGTGTTGAAGCTGCCGCCTGTGCGAAGGGTGCTTTTGGCCACTTGTGCTGGTGCTCGGTGGGCATCGCATAGCTGGCATGTGTGTTCCTTGGCTGGATGCTGGCACTGGCATTCTTTGTCTTCAGGACCTTGACAAGTTCCAGGTTGGTCGGGTGTCCAAGGTTCCGGTGTAGGCGTTGTACTGTTCGTCGTGCTGCTGCGAGCTGTGTCTCTTGCTGCCTGGTGAGAATGCCTGTGTTGTTGCCAATCTGGTCGTCATCTTGTTCGATGAATGGGACCAGCTGTGTGTCGGTCTGTTCTGCAGCTGCCGCTTCTGCTGTTGCTTGTATTGCTTCTGTTGTGGCGTCAGGCCAGAATTCGTGCTGCATGAAGTCATGTAAGATGTTTGACCATTGTTCACACATCATTGGGTGGTAACTGCCAGCTGCTGCTGCTCTGTTGCCGATGTTCGGTGAGCTACCCTCCAAAGGGAGGTGGTAGTGATCATCTGTGCAGATGCGCTCCAGGTGTTCTGCTAGGAGCTCGTGGGTCATTCGGAGCCTTGTTGGCTTCCTGATGTATTGCTCAATGCCATCGTGGTCAGGCATGGTGGCTCCGTACTGGCATTGGTCAATGTGTGCATCGTGTCCCTCAAGTTGTTGGAGGGTCTGTGTTTCCCAGGACTGCGCATACCTGGGGTGTTCAAAGAGTGAGACACGTTGCTGTTTGCGTTGCTTGTTGTGGATGGTTTTGCTGAATCTGGGGTGGGTTCCTTCCTCATGTTCTTGTTGTGCTTCGAGTCGCTCTCTGTCGGCCTCCGTCTTGATGTTGAGTCGCTGGATGGGAGACCATTTGGTGCACGGAGGTGCTATCCAGATGACTTCTGGTGCTGCATGGTAGAAGAGGTGGATGAAGTCCCGCTGATGACTGGGTTTCGTGAAGTCCCAGCCATTCAGGAGGTCAAATGTCTTGACCTGGTAGCCCTTCTTGGCCATGGCGGTCGCCAGGTTGGCGTTGCCAGAGTAGATCTCCCAGAACTGCATCTTCCGGGTGACATGTGCTGCTAGGACCTGCCAGGACTTCATCTGTTGTTGCCTTGCGGTGCAGGGCTTGTTGTTGCTGGTGTAGCCTCAAGGTGCGGACAGTTTGTCGGTCAGTGCACGTCGGTGTGTGGTGTCATCGTCATCATCCATGTCTCATGGATCTGTTGTCTCATTGCTGTCGCTTGCTGCTTCCTGAGGTTCTGCTTGGTCCATGCCATGCAGTGCTTCCTCCAGTTGGAAGTCTGGCGGTGGTTGTCCTGTGAGTTCCAGGTAGTGCCAGAGAGTGTAGTGCTCAGGATTGGGCTCTGCTGTGTTGTCTTGTCGTTGTGTCCATGTGTCATAGGTCTCCTCAAGGACATAGTCAAAGGCGTAGGGACCCGCAATCTTGTCGGCTGTCAAGCCGTCATCCAGCTTCAGGGGTGTTCTCTCATTGAGCCCATGGTGATGGGCTTCCAGTCGCCTTCATCCACATTTCATCATGTCCTCGATGTAGTTGAGGTGGATCTTGAGGGCCTTGAGGATCGGCCTTCCGATGAGCAGTGGCGTTGAGCCAGGGACCACATAGGTCTGAACTCTGCCGAGGTTGCCTTCGACGCAGATGGGCAAGTGGATGGTCCACTGAGCGTCCAGGGTTCTGTCTCCCCCGAACTGGAGCATCTTTGATGCCGGGCGGAAGTGGTAGTGCTCGGTCGGGAAGCCCAGCTGGTGGTAGTGCTCGATGTAGTGCATGAGGGTCTCGTGTCCGAGAACCATGCAGCTTGCTCCACCGTCCAAGGTGCCGTGCAGTCCAGTAGGCTTGGCTGTGAGGTCCTTCATCTCGATGGAAACCATCATAGCTGTTTCACCTTTGGTCTTCTTCGAAGAGCTGGTGGTCGTTGTTGTCGTGCTGCGTTTTGCAGTCTGTGGACATTGGGCGGCATAGTGACCTGGTTGGCCACATCGAAGGCATGTTCCGGGCTTGGCCATTGAGGCGGTGGCGGCTTTGCCACGGCTCTTGGCATCACCTTTCTGCGGTGGAGCTTTGCCCTTGCTCTTGGACCCTTTTCCTTTGGACTTGGGCGGAATGGGTTGCTGGAAGCTGGTGCCGTGGGCTGCATTGGTGTCGGGTAGAAGCCACGATTTGTCTTGAGCTCAGCGAAACGTCGCCTGGCGTCCAGGTACGTGGCGTAGCACTCTTCCCATTCGGGATCATCCATGTCTGGTAGGTCATCTTCTTGGGTAGCATAGAGACCTTCCTCTTCCATAGGATCGTCCTCATAGTAGGCACCGTCATACTCTTCATCCTCAGCTGCCTCGTAGAGCTCCTCGGTCTGGTCGTCATAGCTTTCCGGGAGGTCATAGGCAGTGCATGCTGTCTGAGGTTTCTTCCAGCGGCTGTTTCCTTTTCCACGGCCAGTGGGCCTTTGAAGATGGCTGTAGCCAACTCTGCCACGGTAGTCCTGGCCGAACAGGTAGTACATGGCTTGTTCCACCTTGTCCTCTTCAAGGGTTGGGCCACATTGTGACTGAACCAATTGTTTCTGTTCCTGGGTCAGTCCACTTCGTCGAAGGAGGACCCAGCCAGTGACTTCTTTTGGCAAGCGGATGTTGTGTTTCTCCACTTCTCGCAAACACTCACGGTGTTCCGTGCAGTAGGACATCAACGTTTGTTCTCCTCGTCGGCTGAGGGAGTAGAAGAACTTCTCGAAAGCTCGTGGTTGTTCCACACTTTCATCGTACTTGAACGTACGATCCAATGCTTCGATGAGACGATTGAAGCCTTTGTCCTTGTCATCGCTGATGGACTCAGCGATCGGTTCGATCTGCTTCCAAGCGATGCCGGTGAGGTTGGTGACGATGTTGATCACACCTTCCAAGGGCTTTTTCTGAATCACCATCTTCTTTTGGTACAGGTGGATCCTTGCCCGCCATTCTCGGTAGTCGGCAGGCCTGTTGGAGAACTGAGGGACCCAGCTGTCCTTGGCAGCATCTGTCGTGCTCGTCGAGGATGTAGCCATCGATCTTGTAATCGAGGGAGGCGATCTCGAAGTGTCGGCGCAGGTAGCGTATGGAGCTCGAGCCCGTGGGCTCCGCTACCAGTTTGATGGTAGCAACCAACTTGAAACACCGCACGAGGTGTGCTTCAAACAAACGAAAGGATCTCGAGGAATGCCGCGCCCTTTTCGCGGCCAGCGCAGCCGGTGCTCATGGCGTCATGACGAAGCCCACCCGATCTTCCAAGGGCGGTTTGTGCCAAAGGAGGCACCAGTGGAAAAGGTGCATGGTTTTCATGCTTGCGAACCTGACGAGTCGGCAATGTGCGGGTGCACATTCACAACTTGTTTTTCTGACTGGGGCCTGGGGAGGGGACTGTTTCAGCTGTCTCTTGGGAGGTGACTCAGATTTCAGGGACATTTGTCAACAAGACGAACTGACCATCATTGGCAAAGATTTTGACTTCAATAATTGGTAAATAAAGCACCCTCATCTACTAACCTGGAAATGTTTGACCAGACCGCTCTTTCGTAGAGCGATGACACTCCCCATTCTTATACACCTCCTTCAGAGGCCATTAACGCTCGGAGCGTATTTTCTGTATGTTTTGGCACTTGAGGCTAGCTGAGGCACATCAAGCGAACTTCACTTATAACATCTTATAACATAAGTTGCTTATAGAACTTAAGTAGACATCAAGTAGAATTTAGCTAGACATAGCGAGAAGTAGCTGGAAATACGTAGAAAATGCTATGTTATTTTTCAGTTGTTTTTCTTATGTGTTTCATGGTGTTCCTATGCTTGTGGTCTATTCCCCGAGGAAATAGTTTCTCATATTTTCTCTTGAACATGTAAACCATCCACATGTTAAAAACTCTAAGGGACGCCCTCAAATGATTTGTGGGGTAAACAAAAAGGACAAAGAGGCGGCCTCAGGGACGCTCTGTTATGATCAGGGATTTTCAAGAAACCTATATATACCATATTTCCCGAAAGCATTGCGAAGGGTTCTTCCGGAAAATCCTTTGAACACTGACACTTCGACACTTACACTTCGACACTCGCACTTACACACACACACTGGAAGAGCGAAAGCATCCAAGTGCGAAGTATGCCAGTGTCAAAGTATGCAAGTGTAAGTATGCAAGCATGATCGATATGCAAGCGTGAGTATGCAAGCATGCAATGACTCATGCAATGAGTAGGCAAGTGTGAGTATGGAAAACTAGCACGGGAGATGTCCTAATGAAAAAACATTTCCCCACTTTATAAATTCTCTCTTAAAGGCGGAGGGCGGGACGAACAGCGTCAACCGAAAGTGCAACCCTCTGCGGAGATCGTGCGTGTCGAGTGCGCGAAATGCAGGCGAGAGTGCGATTTGTCCGGTCCGCGCGCAACCCTCTGCGGAGATCGTGCGCGTCGAGTGCGCGAAATGCAGGCGAGAGTGCGATTTGCCGGCTGCGCGCGCAACCCTCTGCGGAGATCGTGCGCGTCGAGTGCGCGAAATGCAGGCGAGAGTGCGATTTGCCGGCTGCGCGCGCAACCGTCTGCGGAGATCGTGCGTGTTGAGTGCGCGAAATGCAGGCGAGAGTGCGA
>CAXAMN010024695.1:1585416-1605960 GCA_963970005.1 Durusdinium trenchii | reverse complement strand
TTTGAAGAGTGAATGACTAGGTTTGAGATTTGGGTCATATTGATTTCGTAAAACAATCATATTGAAATCATATCAATCAAAATCTGACAGGGTCATGCAAACGGTTTCTGTTAGGGGCGCAAGTGATCCACGGGGGCAAGTGATCCAAGATTGTGGGCGCAAGTGATCCGTCCGCCGTGCTCGATTCAGGGCACGCTTCCGCTTTCCATTCGAAGCCAACCAGGGGGTACCCAAACGATGTTGTCCAATCGTCGCATCACTGTTTTCTGAGATGTTTTTTTGGGTGCGTGACGGTAGGACTGGGCAGGACTTGGGCTGGAATAGTTAATTACAATGGATGGATCACAGCAATGAACATGCAATATATGTCACTCCAGGACTCCAGGACCTTCCTACCCTTTTGTCCGGTGGAGGAAGGGAAACACGGGCGTATCGGCCGCTGGACCGCGCGAGCCACGAGCAGCGTGTTGCTAGGTCGCTGAAGCAGCACTTGGACCTGGCCAAGAAGAACGCCGGAAAGGTGCTGTGGGAGTTCCAGGTTGCTGTGCCAAAAGACTCGTTTTACAGCATGGGTGAACAAATAAAAATTGAAGTTTACAGCAACTCCAGAGGAATTGGGTTTGCTCTTCAGGGTTTTTTCGTGTGGGTCCTAGAATCATAAACGACTCTGACATTCAGTTCTTGCGAGAGAGGAAAACTGTTTGTCTAGACTGGATTTTTTTAAAATTTTTTGGTGACTGTGAGCTGAATGGTGAAGAGGGTCTGCAATCTCCACTAGATTAGTAGATTGTGTTTCGATCTTCCCAAGCAGCATGATCACAGCCATAGCCGGCCCCCCTCAGCACCGGTGTGGTAAGCATGGTTTTTACATTTTCACCTGTTCAAGAGGTCTCAGATCTGAACTGTAGGACTGTAGGACCCACAAGCACTTACAATATCTCTAATCGTTTTGCCGAATAAAAAAACAAAGAAACGAAAACAACAAATCGCAGCTGGAGAAATCGAAAGCAACAACAAAAAACACACGTAAACCAAAAAGAACAAATCCAAATGAAACAAACACAAACAACAATAAACAAATCCCAAAAAATCAAATGAACACTGTTTGTGTTTTTGTTTGTTCATTTTTTGTTTTTTATTTGCCTCTTAATTGTTTTTTTGGTCTTTGTGTTTTCATTTGTTGTGTTTTGTTTTTTTGATTTGTTTTGTGTGTTTTGCATTTTCATTTTGGTTTTTGGATGTGTTTTTGTTTGTTTTTGCTTTTTGTGCCAGTGTTTTTTTCTATTTTTTATTTTGTTTTTGCATGTTTGTTATGCTCAAGATTCCTGGGTCCGGCGATGTTAACTCTAAGGGGCTACTAATGGACACCCCGAAGGGGGGCCGTCCTGATCCTCACATTCCAGTCGTTCGTGCGAATCAGTCCTACGATGCTCTGGATGTTTCAGGTGCCATTTCGACGGGCCCAGCGTTTTTTCATGGTTTGCCCCTGGCCATCTGCCAGGTATGGGGGAGTACTTCTAAGATGTTTTGGCGCAACTTGTTTTGGCCAGTGGAACCGCCCTCCGGAGCCATTTTTGGCGCAGAGGATGCAGAGCATTTCTCTTTCTCCCCCCCCACCTCCCAGGGGTCAGTGAACGACTTGGATGGGAATGGATGGGGATGGATGTCTTCCATTCCGCGTCGCGCGGTCGGCACCAACGGCCGCCAGGGGTCGCCCACTCCTTCACGGATGTCACAGACGTCACAGGGGCTCTCCTCACCGGCACCGTCACAGGGGCCTTCCCCCCAGCCGTCTCCAAGGTGCGGGGGTGATGTGTTTGGCGAAGCATGGACCATCGAATCGAGTCGTGGGTGTTTCTGGGTGGAAGGTGTTTTTTTGCTGGGGTGGTGGGTGGAGGGAGCCCGTCTTGTATTTTTCACGAGAAAATAGCTTATAGGCGCATTTAGGTGCATTGCTTTCTGTTTTTGTTGGTCCCGACAATGCATGGGACTGGCATGTAATATGGAGTGTGAATGGAAGTCTGACAGCGTGACACGCCACTTTGGACAAGGCTTGGCCAGGGCACGGCCCCCCCTCCACTACCCGCCCAAACCCCTCTTCAGCTTGGGCCAGGCCCTCCAAGACGCGAAGCGACATGGCCAAAAGCAAAGACAAGGCCCTCGGCCGCGCTAGACTCCAACGAGAGCGCCGAGATCGGGTGGGTTTTGGCGGGGTCCGGTCCAACTCGGGTCGAGTCAGCTCGCGACTTCTCGGACGGACGCACGGGAAAACCGCTGTGACTTCGACTCGGCACGCTGTGACTTGGAAACCGGATGAGCGAAGAATTCTGAGAATGGGTGTCATTCCCATCGAATGCCACAGTGCCAGGGCCATCCTTTCCCTCCAAAAAGAAATAGCTTCATAGGCATCCCCGACATGGAGCTTCAATATGAGCCCTTTCAAGCCCATTCAGGCCCTTGGCAGGTTACAGCGAAGCGATCAGAGATATCGGAGCCGTCAGCACGAGGGGTTTCGACCTTCACATCCCGGGTCCTCTGAGCAGCAGTGGACTGGAGCTGTTGCAGCCTGCCGTTCCTTGTCCATCTTTTCCAGGGAGACATCAACGCAGATCGTGTTTCCACGCACCTTTTGACCAGATGGTCTCCAACTTCTGGATGCTTCACGCGTCGTCTCAAAATAAGGGAACTGGAACAAAGAGGGACCGCTCAAAAAAGACCTCTTTTTCTTCAGCTCTTGGACGTGGTCCCACCATGTCCAACCTGCAGTGAATGTATCAGAAGCGATTTGAGGAACTACGACATGTCAATGTCCCCCAATACTTGAGGTGAATGGACATTCACACGGAACAGGCAGAGCACCAAGCTAGGTCCTTCTGACCCTGAAGCCAGTGTCAAACACCACAGTAACCGGGCCTTCAGGTTCCAAGCAAAGAGAAGAAGAAGGAGGTGCGAAAGAGAAACCCGACCACACCTTGAGTGGATTTGTGGAGATCTTGGCTAAGGGCAGCCGCGCACGCCTGTGCGCCAGGATTTGGGACCGACAGACCTGCGTAGCCTTTGGTCTTTCTCGGCATTTTTCAGCCATTGGCGTTGATCAAGTGGAACAGGCTCAACGGCCCAACGTGATTTTGAGCATTTTTGAACCACTTGCTGACGAAAGACAAAGAAGGTGTGCCAAAGACCCTGTGAGAGCCTAACAACACAAAGGCCGGAAAACAGTCAGCGGTGAATGACCTCCCAAATACAGCTCAAGACGCCACTGAATCAACCCTGTTAAAATGTTGCATACCAGACCCCCGAAAAGAAGAAAAACACACAATGTCCATGTAATGTTATATAATGAACGTTATATATATATAGAGATTTACCCCATGATGACTAATCCATGGATAGCACATCTTCCAGTACCGTGCATCGTGTTTGGGCATGTCTGGCTATGGGTTTGTGCAAAAACCAGGAGATACCCCCCGCCTTTACTGGCCTAGCAGTGAAAGCCTTGACTGCCGTCCAGATCGTCCAATCTACGCCAACGATCTCGCCAGGAAACACAAGAGGTTCCAGTGGATTGGCAAGTGCCTGAGTGCTGCAATGAGAGTGACCAGGTGGGCATGGTCCGATGGGATCGGGAGAGGGGCGCCTTCTCAGAAGGCTACAAGAACCCTTCTGAGAGTTCTTGGCCATGGAGCGAGAGGAATTTCGGACGCACAAAAAGACAACAAAGCCAAGAGCAATGATTTTGGAGGCTGAATTTAGCTTTCTTTTTCTAACATTCAACCAGATTAATCCAAAGAGAGCGGCACGCCATGGGACCTGTGTTTTGGTTTTCCATAAGTTTTAGTTAACATCTTAAGTGGTAGCCTGCCCTCCATATCTGATACTGCGAAACATATTACAAAGATTAATAAATTCACTTGTCCCGAGATCCAGAGGAAAGCTTTGAACATGAAAGCTTTTATATAAAGCTTTTCAATATAGAAGTCATCATTGCTGGAGATCTAGAGGAAAGCTTTTAAAACCAAAGTTTTTAAAGTATAGAACATATTATTCCCAGAGATTAAGAGGAAACCTTTAAAACAGAAGCTTACACATATATAGCATTATATAATGCGTTTGTTGTAAACAGTGATCATTCACAGAGATCTAGAGGATCGCCGATCGCTATTGAAATATAAGGTGTTTAGACATATAGAAATGATTATTCGAGGCGTTTATAGACAGTTTTGTTAATATAAAAACTATTTTTCCTAACAATATAGTAATATATACTGTATAGCTATCTACTCAAAAACAGTGTTTAGACCTAGTTCCCAGCACTCCCAGGACAAGAAAACACTGTAAAATACATGGTTTTGTAGCATTTGCTTTCTAAAACTCTTTTAAGTGGTAGCCTGCCCTCCGTATCTGATAATTAAAGTAGAATTCAATTTGCAGTATAGTTAAATTCGAATTGCATTAAACTTGAATTAAACTTGCACCACAGAATTAGAGCTATATAAATTGAACTGAATTAAGTTAAAATTGAGTTAGAATTGCTTAACTTAGAATTCTATTATTATTAAGCACTAAGATTGAACTAGAATTACATTAATTTTGAATTTCTTGAATTATAGAGTTAACATTGAATTGAATTAGAATCAAAGTACATTTTGATTTAGAAGTAAATTGAAAATTTAGCTAAAATTGAATTAGAATCAACGGTCCATTAAAACAGATTAAATGTAAAATACAATTAGTTATAACTCAAATGACTAATTTATAACTAAATCAGATTTGGATCTGATTTTAGTTAAAATTTGACGAGAAATGCATTACAACTGCAACTTCCACATGTTCATTACAGTTTCATATGTCAGGCTGATTGAAATTGCAACAGCACTGATACCAACCAGAAGTCAATGCACACAGACCTGTACATAGAGATGTGGACAAGGACAAAGGGAGTGTTGGGCTTAGGCGCTTTCAATGCAAGAAGAAAGAACAGATGGCTTTAGGTGAGACTTAGGTTCAAATGCTTGGAGATTGAACGAGATGGCAACAGTACAGATTGTCTTGGAAAGGAAGTAAAAAAGAACAACAAACTAAGAATTTACGCACGTATCAATAACCTTGGGAAACCAAAAAACAAAACGACTAACAAACTCAATTCTGGACCATATAAAGAAGAGGTTGACCTGATTTTGTACTCTAAACTAATCTAAAATTGTAATTTCCATGGTTGACATCCCATCGGAAGGACAGGTCAACGCTTTGACCTGTCACCAACCACCACACCAAACCAAGAGAGGTGAAGTGACCTGAAAAAGGCCCCGGAAAACCCGGCATGTCCCTTTTTTCTGGGATTGTCCAATGCCTCTTTGTTTAAACGTGCTGCAGGGTCGACGCACAACTGAGACTGGACTGTTCGCCTGGACGCAGTGAAGCCGAGGTTTTTTGGGGGATGGACCAAAAGGGCTGGACCCTCGTTGCCTTCAGGCGATGATCCCATACTCGCGGCACTGCACGCTGCTGGGCATTTGATGCTGGTGGTTCTGAAACAGTCGTGAGGGGTGGCCAAAAAGAGGAGGTGATGATAGATCATGTCAGTGAGGATTGACCGTAGCACTGGGGGCCCCCATGGTATTGGTTTAAAGTTTTGACTAAGGGGTTGACACTGTTCATGGTAAAACAATGCTGTTCATGGTCTTGGAAAGCCAGCAATTTTATTCAAGGCCTTGTGTATAGAAGGCCTTTTCAGGTATGTAAATGTTTATGCCATCCACATGAGCAGGCCGCAGGCCATCCTGCTGTCCTCATGTTTCCTTTGTCACCGGAGATTGCACTACTCATTATACTAACATGTGTTCAAGATGTTGCAAGTCTTTATTTTGAGGACAATATAATCTATAATGATCGAGTAGTACTATATTGTATATATTGTATAATTACCAGCAGTTCTATGTCAGGGTGCTATCCATTGTAGATCTGGGTGCCCCAGTCACATCAACACACCTGAGGACAACAAGCAACATGGCCTGAAGCGGGACATGTCCCTCATAGCTCGCCCACTCAAGAACAGGTGTGACTTATGAACCCCATTTTGTGTGATCCCTTGTTCATGATGCGAGAACTCCTTTTAACCCCACCTGCCTCCAATCTATCCGGTGCCAAACCGAAAAGTCCCTCTGTGCAAAAATCACTCCATTTGCGCCTCCACTTGGAAGACCAAACCTCCGCTGGGCCTTGGAAGACCAAACCCCACCGTGCGGTCTGTCGGGACAGACGGAAACCACGGGCGGGAGGGTCTAATTCTTTGGGCGCATCCTCTGCCTGGGACGCCCCCCGTTTCAAGATGTCTCGACTTGCCTCGAACCATCAGCCTTGTTGGCAAACGAGGGCCATAGTGATATGCAGTATGGATGCACATAGCACTGATCCGTGAGGACGAAGAGGGCCGCCACACGAGTGGGCACCGATTTGTGCTTCAACGACTTGGCCGAAGGGCTCGGAGTCCACTCGGAGTCCATGATCGGGTTCGCATGGTTTCGGTTTGACTAAGAAGGTAAGACGAAGGCGCCTCTGACTCCAACGGATCAAAGATGGTGGCCAGACCGACCCGATGTCCAAGGACGACGAAGCGAAGAGAAGCGAACGTGAGTTCGTGTTTCAATATGTTTCAATAAGGATATGTTGACTGAAGTCCCCCTGCCCAAGATGAATCCTAAGTTGAGTGGTGTAAAGATCCCTCCTTCAGGCTGGCGCATGAACCAAAAACTCCTCGGGGTGTCGGAAGAGAGAACACTGAAGAGTGGACATGAGATGTATATAATAAGACCAGACCTCAGGTCGCCTACACGATTTATGGGACTGGCTGCCATTATGTTACATTGAATTCCTTCCGTTCGGGGTCTCCAATAGAGTACACGACGTGGGCCCAGGGTCGCGTTTGGACGGGTGTTTGTATCTCAGACCATCCATGGAAAATTGACCGCCCCATTCGCCCCAATGTAACAACCATGTAGTATGCAAATATGCCAGTCCTATGGATTGTTAGGGCAATGATTCGATCATCTTCGAACGCATATTGGATGTTTAAGGGACGCCTTGTTGTTGGGCCCCCGCTTTGGCGGCTGCTAGCTGTCTCACTTCGTGTTGTGTTCTGCTTTGATCGATGTTCTGCGCGATGTGCGCGGCGTTTTTCGTCACACCGTTCAAACCTTATTGGCCTTCAACTTAGTAGCAATGGCCTCCAACCCAATAGGATCGAGTTGAGTGATTCAGTTGAGTGACGAAGATCCTGGACATGTTTTTCAGGCATCTTTTTTCCACGAACCGAACACAGGGGTGTCTAATTTATAGCCTCTTTCTGCGGTTTCGACTTGGGGTGTCAAGAAACGGACTTGGGTTCAGTCCTGGTAGGGAAGAGTTATGACCCCAATGTCAATACCCTAGACTTCCTGGCCCACCATTCAATTCATAGGCGGGTCATCCTGAACCAACCAAGAATTTTACACTACAAACACCAGGTCGTTCCCATCTTTTTAACGGTCGAACGGAAGTCTACCAGCACCCTCCAACAGGTCTCCGGGATTGCAGGGTTGGGAAGGGCTCTAACAGGTTTCAATTGGTGACCTGGCAGTGAGGGTGCTGGTAGGTTTTAAAAAATATAATACATATATATATATTATAGTAATATATAATGATATATATATATATATACCTATGACCAAATTTGGACCACCAACCACCCAAAGTATGGCCTTTTCCTATCAAAGCAGGGGTCAGTTGGGTTCCAGGTATATACCTGGAACTCCAAAGAACCAGAAAGAAATGGATGTTTCCCCAATCCCAGCCATTTCCGTAAAGGATTTCAAGCTGGCGCCAGGAACAACCAGACTTGTTTCTGGTTGGGACTGAGGTCCAGTGAGTCCCATGGATCTGGGGCCCGGGCATGTCTGGGTGTCGGACAGGGTGGGTGGACTTGGTGTCCGAGTCCGCCTCCCTTCGGTAGGATCGTTTGGCACTTGTGGTACCGGAACCCGATGAAAAGCTGTGAAAAACCATCCGCCTACGCCATGGGTTTTCTTGATGTTTTTTGGGACTCACTCTAGTCTGGGTCGGGAGACTCGGGGACTCACACTTCGGTTCGCCGACGGATTCGTGAAACCGTCACGGACTCCGTCACTTCGTCTCAGTTTGACGTTCGTCGGAGTTGAAGAAAATCCGAAATCACTTCATTTCATAGTCAGACCAAAAAGGACTCGACTCCAAAACCATTCTTTCTCATGGTCGCACCTTGGACATCGCAGCTAGAGCTCAGCAGATCCTGTCGATTCGTTGAAAGAAAGCCTAGCCATGCCAGAAGACTCGAAGCAGACGTATTATGTGTACCAGCACCGAAACCAACAGGTCTCCGAAATGGAGAGTTGGGAAAGGCCCTAACAGGTTTCAATTAGTGACCTGGCGGTGAGGTGGTAGTATTACCATGTACTACCTATAGAAGTCCAGTTCGACGATTTTTGGCACCTTGACGCAAAGGAAGTTCCTGCAATCAGATCTTCCAAAGGCCATGGTTTAAATCGTTTTTGACTTCCAGGGATTACACAATGTTAACCAAGAAAAAACATATGGCCAAAGCAGAGGATGTCAACGACCCTGCTTCTGATTGAAAAGCAGGCATCAAATGCGTGTGCAAATTAAGCCTAACTGACTTGGTCACTACTTGTTGTTTTTTTTTGCAAAATATATTGGAAACTGGTGACAACTGGTCAGGTTTGGCGGTGTGTGCTCATTTGGCAATATTTGGCCAATGCTCACAAGAGTCGATAACAGAATTAGCAACATTCTAGAGAAAGGTCTTTACCAACCATCATCATCCACTGGGCCCTGTTAATGGGAATAGACCCAAGCAATCAACAATAAGTCTGCCGAAGGCATTTGATGAGGAACACGTGCGAAAAAACGGTTTCCCTCGAATGTCTACGTTTCGACATCCCTACCAGGAAGAACTGTGGCTTCATCAAGGGTAATGTCTCGATATGTCTCGTGCAGACAAGAATTGTTTCTTACGTTTGCAACGTTGTAACCTTCTTCTGACCAACAGCGTTCCAAGAATCAGGGCGAAACAATCGAATCGATAAACATGGATGTGCTTTGGTATTTGAAGATTAATTAGATCTTTCTGGAGTGAGGGCAAGTCCCAGTTTCTGCATGTGTTTGGAGCTTGTTCCGAAGCGCCAGGACATTCTCAAGCCAGAGGGCAGGGTTTGGGTTTCATTGGGTTTCCAATCTATCTCACTATCCCAAACACTCCATGTGACCATGTGAATAAATGTGCCCGTGCATGTTGGGTGGTGTGACATCTGTCTGTCCATGTCGATCATAGAAACCCTCAACCTTCACCTGCACGTGAGTTGGTTGGTCCTCTGTTCCCAGACACTCAGTCTTTGACCCTCCAACTGCTACATGTTTCCAATGAGCCGTAGCCGTCTCTTGTCATGCCTGATTTTGGCGAAGGGTGCACGAGCGGGAGAAAACACGAAGTCGTGAACCCCAGGAGACGAGGGTCGTAAAAGCATTGAGAGGAATTGGAATTGAACCGTTCGAGCGTGCTTGTTCCTAGAAGCACGGCCAGGAGCCCCGTTCGTAGCTTCTTGTTCCTAGGAAATTGGAATTGTCCCACTTCTTCTGTGGACTGCGAGGGGGTGGAAGAGATGGATCTCCCAGATCCATGGGACTGCCATAGTGTATGCGATGCCGATCAGTTGGGGTGTCTTTTTTTTGCCCAATGTAGGCATCTATTCCATACGTGCATAGGTGGAGTGCATGGGAGATAGATTGATGCTTCTACATTGACGAAGTGTTCATAACGAAGTCCATGGTTGAATGGAAGGAAGTCCGTGGATCCTGTCTAGATCTGAACCAAGCAGTGAGTTGGTTTACCAACCAAGTTTGAGATGAACAGGTCTGTGGTTGGGAGGCGAAAGAACTCGAAAAGCATCAGCAACCAAGTAACGCATGGGTGGCAAGACCCTCACATCACCCAGTGTGTTCCTCACTTTGGAAAGATCTAGCCAGTTTGAGGCTATTGGCTATGTTTGGCCGCAGCCTCTACTGCCCTTCTCCGCGAGCATCCGCGAGCAATGGTCACATTACGTGGGGCATCATTCAGCTTGTATCGTTCCATCTCCTGCGATTCCGTCCATCATTCCGTCGGGGAAAACACCAGAATGAGGTTCCAACCTTCCGGACCTCAATCAGTTGTCATTCAGGAGTTTAGTCCCCGGGCCCCTTACTGGTGACCTTCAATGTTTGAACACTCGCAGTTTGGGACACCGGGATTCTTGATTCCGTAGACATCGCAAGCGCCTAGTTGGACGTTCGAAGATCCCACGGCGTGGTACCAGTGGTTCCATGATCGGGTACGGGTTTTTGTTGGTGAGAACTCGTCCCCCGAAGATCAGCGAATGGACCATGGAGGTGTTTCCAGCACCAAATCCCAACAGAACGATCTCCGTTCTTTCGGCCTTTTTGGGGGACCTCCAGAGACGGACCGAGACTAGTCTGGTCACCCGGTTCGACGAGAGCCGAGCCCTTTCTTCACCGTTAAAGACCTGGTACTCCAGTTGGGTGGTGCGGCTCGTCCCATCTGGCGCCGTGGATGTGAGCACCCCGGCGGCACCCTCCATGGATAGCACTCTGTCCTCCATGGAACTGGTGGCACTGAGGTACACTCCCGAAAACTCTAATATGGACTGAAAATGGGACCCGGAAAGACAGTTTTCCTCTATACAAACCAGTGGTTTTCAGGTTCCATGTTCTTCCAGGGCGTAAAAACTGCAGAGATCGAAGAGTCCGACAGACGCCTTGGGACGCCGCAGCGATGCCCACGATGAGGTCGACCATTGTGAATACCTTCCAATCAAAAAGCCACGAGAAGAGACGGCCAGTTTGAAGGGGTGCGGACCGTCCGGTGAGGCGGACCTTTGGGTTCGGTCGAGAGACGCCGATCTTCAACGGCGGCACACACGTTCCACACTTCATGACGTGGCAACGTGGCAACGTTTCAAGGCCAACAGCGGCATCTAGTCCATCAACCCAGCTCCAGAGAATGGCACAAGTGGGAGATGTGGGTGTGTATTGTAATCAGGAGACACCCATGTTCAATCGGGTTTAGATCTGTTTTGATCTATTGTCCTTCCAGGGAGTGGAACTGGGAGTTCTCCCTATAGACATGCACCACGCCATGTCTCACTGGATGGGGGACAGATTGGGAAGATGAAACATCTCACAGGAAACCCTTGATGTGATGTGACTTCACTCGATTCTCCCAGTCTTTGGGCTGTGGGGGAATTCGTGAAGTCAGCACAGCGCTAGTAGCTATTGATTTGTTCATTGAATTCAGACCGTAATGGATCAAAGATCAGAACCAGTGTCAGAATCTCTTTCAAAGGGAAATCCGAACGAACTAAGATGAAATAAGACAAAAGCTATAGCTTCAGCATCACCAGTTCTGCTTTGCAGCACACATGAATGTATATCGGGATGAATCCACCATAAACCTATCGAAAGCCGCTATGGACGTCCAAGTGCCACCCCGCAAAACCGTCCCGTGGCCGCAGACACCCAGTCCCGCAGTCCAACACCAGCAGCCCCGTCCTCTTTGAAATCCCCGAGCGCGGAGACCGCCGAAGGGGTTCCGTCGGACGGGGCCAAAGGGCTCAGCAACGGGCCTTTTGGGCACCGGGACTTTTTCCGGAGAGAAGTGTGGGGGATCAGTGAGAAAGAGCCCTCAACTTCGGCTCGGAGTTTTGAGAGAGAGAGAGAGAGAGTCCGAGACTGCTTTCAAAACTATATGATAACAGAGGTGTTTACAATATAGTTCGAAGCTTGATGGCTTGAACGCTACTGTTATATACTGTTATAGAGTTGTGCGAGCACATAATTGTGCAAGAATGTGCAAGAAGCTTCCAAGATCAAGCATGATTGGATTACAGTAGGTGATGTGGCTGGGTGAATCATGCCCCCCCGCCTTCCCTCAAGTTTTGGGTCTTGAGGAGGAGCCTGCTTCAGTTCCTTTGTTTGAGTCTTTACTTCCGATATCTCTCGGTACATGTGTGCGTGCGAAATCAACTTTTCGGGCAGGTGCTAGAACAGAGGCCCGGGGGGGCTGATCAATTCCTATAATTATATCTACATGCCTGGTTGGCATAGGACATGTTGTTTTTGTTGGTTGAGGCATGTTGAGACAGTTTCAATCATTTTCGACTGGCAACGCTCTCATAAACAAGGGGAGATCATGATCAAAACCCACTCGTGAGGTTTCTGATCCGGATCAACGCCCAAGAATGTAGCTCCATGGCCCATGGGAGTGCAGCTTTGCTTCCCGTCTCCATCTGTGTCATGTGGGTCATGGCGCCAGGATAGCTGGGCTACCTGGTGTTGGTCGGTGTCGCTACATGGTGGACAGGTCGGGGTTCTGACTCATCCCATGTGTGTGAGAGAGAGAAGGGCAGTTCTTTAGTTCTTTGTTTGTATCTTCGGAGGAACCAGTTATCGGCGGCACCGAAGGCTATCAGGGTATCATGTTGCAATAGAATAGGGAGAACCTCCATCCCCAAACCATCCATGCTTACAGTATGGGTCATACAGGGGGCAAATATGGGTAAATATATTATAGACTATGGATCCACATACCTTCTGAGAAGGTGATTGGAGACTATTTATATATGTAGGCTTGGAGAGCCCACATACCTTCTGAGAAGGTATGTGGATCCATAGGGATAGACTATTCCAATGCCGTGGATGGTCTGGGATCCACTCCCTCCACCTCAAAAGGACCAGTTTTACGAGGTCCTGCTGTAAACGACCCAGTTTTACGAGGTCACATTTTCTTTGAACGTCAAAAACTTTCAGGTCACCATCTCCACGGAAGATTCTTTGGGCATTAAGGTCACCACTTCCACACAAATTTCTTTGGGCATTAAGGTCATTTCCATGGAACATTTTTTGGGGTTCGATGGTCCTTATACATACATATGTGCATGCATACCGGAGACATGGTACCCATCCGCTCACTTTTAGCCGCGACATGCCTTACGCAAGTCCACGCGTGCGAATCTTTTCTTGGTGTATTTTTTTTGCGCACGTTGTTTGCTCAATTTACCAGTTACATTGCCATGATATACGTGCCTACGTGGGAGTCATGTTTGCTGCTTGCAATTGCACGCGTGCATTGTTCAAGCCGATGACAGTTCATCGTCAAATCGCATTAGAAGCTTGCAGGTCCCATGCTATAGAGTCACGCTAGAGTCACGCCCAATGATGTCCATGGCGAAGTTTTTGACGTCCTTTACTAAGCAAAGGACGTCAAAAACTTCGTGGTTTAGGTGGGAGTCACGCGAGAGTCACGGTAGAGTCACGGTCCCATGCCCGGGCCAGAAACGGCCAATTTCCACCACATGCGTTGTCTGTGTTGTAACGCATCGACCTTGCTTCAGATTACAAAGATCTAGCAGCCTGGGCGCCACTTATATGATATATGCGCTTGTTGCCACACATATTTTGTTTGTGCGATGTTCGCGCGAAACGGAAAGTAGAGCAAAACGCTCCTGGAAAGCCATTGGTGCAGCATGTTGAATCACAATCATCGTGCCATGTATATGTGCACCATATATGCATAAAGTAAAAGACGTCTTTTACTTTTTCCATTTGCCAAGTAAAAGACGTCTTTTACTTCTTATAGGTGCCAAAGTAAAAGACGTCCTTTACGGAGTAAAGTCGGGCTTTCCACCATTTCCACGAAAAGTTTTTAGAGGTCGAATTTTGCTATCAGTTTTGCAGAAAATAGAGCCCAGGAAAACGAGGCCTTTGATTTGGAGGGATTAAGTTTCCTCTTGATGGCCCCTCTTGATGGTCCTTCGGGAAGCCTCCCTCTTTGAAGAAGGAGATGGATCTCCCTGCGTATCCGCAAAAAAACGACGTGCAGGTGTTCAAGGATCCCAACTGCGACGTGGGAGAATACACGTAGCTTTTCACTAATTTGCGATGCCTAATGCTCACAGGTGGAGTGGTTGAGTACCCCAGAAAACGTCGGTCTTCTCCTCGGCTTGCGTTCTGAAAGGTTCTCTTAATTGGTTATCTGTCAACGAATCCTGGTATACCGGTATAACCAGGTATACCCTCCTTATAGGTCCTTCATACCGACCTTAGAACATGGGACATGAACCCCAACGGGGGACTCAAACAGCGTCACCAAGGACTCCAACGTTCGCCCAACGGGGGCGACCATCCCCACCGACGTTCGAACCTTCGACCCTTCGAAGACTCGATGTCTGAGAAGCGAAGCGACTGGGCGGACTCGACGTGTGGGGAGACAGCGAGTCCAGGACCTTATCCCAGACACTCCATGGGATTGCCATATATGCCGATCAGGCCAGGGGTGGTTCCAGGGGGGTCAATTGATCGGCATATATGGCAGTCCCATGGAGTTTTTGGGTATAGACCTTGTGAGACACCGTGACTCGTCTCGTGTCATGTTTCAACAAGCATTGTTTATCCGCTTTCGGGATTCAAGCAAATCACGATATCATGTCCACATGCCATACAGATTCGACCTGAAACCACCTTCCCCAAAATCGCGAGCAGAAAAGGGTGATGATCCCTGCCCTTCATCCAGCTGCGCCCTCAATGATTTTTCAAAATGCAGTTGTTTCCCGTTTCGCCCCAAGACATTGGCCTGGGGCGTTCGGGTCCGCTGCCTGGATCTGGACGGTGGCGGCTGAGTCGCTGGATGCGCGGCCGACCTCGTCTAGACCAGATAAGCCGATTTCTGCGTGGTGGAGGGACGCCAAGGTGTGTCAAAGCTAGGGGTTTTGGATGGAACTCTTTCTGCTGTATTTTCTATACTCGGCCTTAGGCAGCCCAGAAACCACGCTGCTTTGTTGGGCAGCTTGCGCGACGGACACGTGAAAGCGCGCAAGGTGCTTTCTCCACCCCTCACACGGTTGCGCCAGACAAGGACTGGAAGACTCATTGGTCAAATGATGTCAAACGGTTGTACCTTAAATGGGACTCTCAAATTACTGTAAGTTTTCGGTCAAATGATGCTTAATTAAACGTTATTCCAGCTGTTCATTCGACCTCAGGGGATCTATAATGACATGTATATATATATATATATGTCAAATGTAGTTTTGTACTTCCCCAACAGGGCGCATATAGATATTGGACATGGGGACG
Organism: Durusdinium trenchii; assembly: GCA_963970005.1. NCBI lineage: Eukaryota > Dinophyceae > Suessiales > Symbiodiniaceae > Durusdinium > Durusdinium trenchii. Next base: position 1,590,744 of record CAXAMN010024695.1, on the reverse strand, counting down.
GGACCCGGCTCCTTCTTTTGGGGGGCGTCATTGCTTTCACTCGACAGGTCCAGGATTCTCGGTTCTTTCAGTTCCTCTTGTGCACGAACGATGAAGAATTCGTTCACCCGTGACCAGCAAGTCTGAAGATTCGTTCACCCTCAAGTCTAAGACTTAGACAACGTGGGTGTTTGTGTGTGTGACCGTGACCCAAGTGTAGGATTCCCAATCTTTGGGCTCAGCTTCCACACCATTCCACACCCCGAAAACGAAAAAAGAAGCAGGCTGTCCTGGGGTCAGCTCAGAACGATCCTCTTTGGGAACTCCGAGGGAAAGGCTCAACCCCAAAACCTGGAGAACAGGGGACGCTTCGTAGATCGACTGTAGAACGCCCACAGACGGACCATGGCGGAGAGGCAGAGAGACGGAAAGGGAGATTCGTCTGGCGTTGTGGGTCCTGTCTGACCCACCAAAAGAGGATGTTCACAGCCCCCCAAAAATATCGCTCATCTCCATGTACCAGGGACACCCTAAGGCCCATCTCGTAGCCCGTTGGAGGTGATTCAGGGTGTCCATGTCTACCACCCCGGAGCCACGCGTGGGACCTAGTATAGCACGTGGATCCGACAGTTCAGGTCGGTCGGATACATACGTCCCCAGACGTCCCGCGCTACTGAAGTAAACGGGGATCGATGTAGTCTGAAGTGTTTCTGGTTTGGGAACTGACGTGTTTTTGTGGCACTTGGGGCCATTTAAGGCACTGGCGCAGAAGACACCATTTGGTGTCGACTCGTGTACCTTATGAGGGAGTGGGGAACAGCCGGTGATGGGGATATCTGCAGAAAAGATTGGCAGCGGAAAAGATGGTGAGATGTGGATGGCAGATGGCAGAGAAAATCTTGCATTTGTGTGTCATTTGGGAGTTGCACCTGATTCCTTGGCTGTTGCTTAGACAGAGCTTGCTGATCTTTCTCTTTCTGATGCCCGTCCTCCGCTTGGGGTGACAGAGCACCCTATTAAAAAAAGGTTTCAACAATTTCAATGATCCAGACGTTTTCCGCTTGGTGAGCCTGTGATCTCAAAGCATGGTGCGGCAGACAACGACTTGCAGGACATGTTTTTTTGGGACTGCAAGGCCATTATTTTTTGTGATGTCCCTTTTCTCGTAGCTCCGATGACAACTGTGGTGGAATCATGGGGAAGCCTACACCTGGATTCACAATTGTTGGGGTCACATCTTCTAGAATCCACGGTTAGAACCAGCATGGACCAGCCAATAGATTCTGATGTGAATAGCCCAATGTAGCTCAATGGCCCTGGAGGTTCATCGGACTATCCAATGAAGAGAGAGAGAGAGAGGGGATTTTTGACTGAAAAAGTCCTGCGTGTTGGGAGGATTGGTGTATGGAGGTTTCACAGTATCACGTTGTTTGGCCCTGAAACTTGTGGAATCTGGTGCGACTGTGTAGTAGCGACCTGATGTCACCAGGAAACACCTGTTGCAGGGTCCAGGTATATATATATATATGATATGGGAGTTGATCTAAAACCCCGTGTAAGGAGTTTTACACAAAACAGCCTTTCAGATGTTAAAACCATCGACGAGAGATTTGATTGATCGAATGTCTTCCAAAAATAGATTGATGTGGCGTGACCCACTGCTGCATGTCTTTGAGGCCACTTTTGTGGCGGCACCTGGCATTCTTTGTGCCCGGATATGGCACAGCTTGTCATGACTTCCGACTCAATAGGCAAGTTCGTGATCGCTTTGTCTGGAATCAGCTTGCTCCCGCCAGAATGGCAGGTGAGAGAAGTTCCCCTTCTCTCGGCTGAAAAATGGTTTCTTTTCGTGTTTCGCCAAGTCGAGCCAATTGAAAACTCGTCCAACTCATCACCCTGCCTGCAATAGGGTGTTGATAGTGGTGTTGATTAAACATCTTCAAAAGGTGTTAAAATCAGTTGAAACTAAACTAACCCTTCGAAAGGGACACAGAAACATGTCTTCCGTCCGATCTGCGGATGGGCTTTCTCAAGGACGGGGGCTAGGGGGTAGGTGTTCAATCCAATAACCCAGACAAGGTACAATGTAATTGAATTGGTGGGAAAATAAGGAGATACTACCACTCCATATAGGTACAACACTACCCTAGCTTGTATACCCATTGATATGGGTGCATATCATATGTGAGCCTTGATATGCATGGGAATACTATAGTACATTGACCCCCTCTTATCACCACGAGGTCGTTTTTCACACGCCGTCCCTTCGTGCTGTCACCCCACTCGAGTGCTGTCGATGTTCACTCGAAGGTTTGAAGATCAGGCCGAAGACGCTGGGGGAAACGGGTGGATCCCACCGCATCGACGTCGCGAGCCGCGGCGCAGGTGCGTGCGATGGAGCTTCACCCGAGTGGGTTCTCGGTGGGTTCTCCAGGCCCGGCAGCGTGTGGCACCACGGCGGAGTGGAGAAGGGATGGCAGCATGCGACCCAACCGAATAGCGGCTTCCAACCCAGTCCCCCAAAAGTTTGAGAGAGGACAGTTCCTGCAAACATGCGTTCGTTTGGTGCAACACTTGGACCCTGGAACTGCATGTTGTAACACAAGGGACCCTGAACAACACCGTGCGGACCCTGAAAATGGGTCCGGACCCGCGGACGCTGCCGCTGGAGGGGTCGGAACGAGACGAAGAGACCGAGGGAACCTGATGAGTCACCCTGGTGGTCAAAGACTGGACAGCCCGATGGAGAGACCAGACCAGACGTATCGCATGAAAGAACAGACCGTCTGAGACAAGACCAATGCCATGGCAGATGATGTGTTAGTAATGTTATTATTTTTTTTTTGATTGCAGAACCCTATAGGGTCGATTCTGTGATTTTTCTTTGTGTTGGCTCACATTTTCTAGATTGGCCAGATAGAGCCAACTGGCACACGTTCCGCACCACCCCGAGTCCTGGGAACCTTCACATTGACTTCACATGCTGTGGGTTGACATCACCCAGCGCCACGATGTCCGAGTTGGACTAGCCTTACCCTTGTATTCGATACCTTTAACAACCCTTAATCAACATAGTTTTAAACATCCTATGAAACATCTATGAAACATCTTCGAACATCATGTAATCATCATTTGTTTTCTCTTTTTGGATGTCCTATCGGAATGCTTGGAGGCCCAGTTTTTGTCGGTTCGAGTGAACTCATTCATCTCCGCCGTGGTCTCTCTTTCGGTTCAGACAGAGCTGCGGCTCTGTTTTTTTAAACTCCCGGGGGGGGGGAGTCACCCGGGGACCCACAAAAGGGTGAACAAGTCGGGGTTGGTGTGCGTGTCCAAGCCGCATCATGCCGCAGAAAACATACCCAGCTTACAGGCTTACAGTGGCTTTCGGGATGTGTCAAGGCGGTGCAAGCTTAGCTTTCAGGCCGCCAAAAAGGGGCCTCCAAGACATCACTCACATTTCTCCACCCCCCCCAACATGGGGTTTGGACGACGAACGAGCCATCCACGTCGCACGAGACGTTCCGATTCTTTTTCCACGCGTCTAGAAAACCAGTTCCGGCCGATTCCGAATGGCCAAGAGAAAGCATCATGGGGTGCTTGTTGAAGATCCCCAAAGTGTCAATAACATCCGCAGGCCTCCAACATCTCCACAGCCAGCTATATGGGTTCTTAAGATTGATCCATGACATCCAGAAAGATGCCATGGTGATCTCACAGAATTGTTGGTGAAAAGTGGTCTAACTTGAGAACTTACCACATCCTACTACCCAACCATCACCGATTTCCCACGCCCGGAGCCGATTGGCCGCTGAACAGCCTGTGGACCGCTCATGCGAAGCCTGTGTGGCCTGGGCCATTCGACGAACAAATACGTGTGTCTTGGCATGGTTCAGAGAGCAAAGTGTCTGGGCCGATTGACAGTGAGGACCATTGGTCGATTCCAAGATCCCCAGACTTCGGCGGGTTTCATGTGTTGTTTTTCTCCCGACGAGGAGGTGAAAAGAGGCCGAAGGTTCGGGCCTGATGTGAACATACTTGTTGTTTGATGTTTTGTACATATATATATATGTATAAATTTGAAAGGTGTGTCTCAAAGTGTCATCCTTTGCAAAGTTTTCCAAAGCTTCATTGTGAAGTCTTATATATCAGGACACAGTCAAGAAAAACAGGTCTCTTCATGTACAGAATCTCCTCCTTCTTCTGAACTTTTTTCTGTGCAAAAGGCTAGCAGATTGAAAAGGTGTATATTAGAAATTTGTCTTTTTCATTGCAACTTATCAGCACACTTCCGTGGGTAAACAAGTTCTGCAAGAGCCTTCCTCTTCTACGAGCACATCAGGTGGTGAATTTGATAGGACCGTTCTATCGATCAAGTCCGACACGGTCATGGGACGGGCATAGCTTACTTCTTGGGGTGGTTGACAAGGGGGTTCCATGAGTCGGGGTGTCCAACCACCGGACTTGGCTTCGGTTTCGATGTGAAGAGCTCCAAAGCGAGATCCGAAAACAAGTCAATGTCCCACAGTGGCAGCGACTGGCGCCGAAAACAAAGACTGTTTGATCAATCATGGAACCTGCTCACAGCTGATTTGTAGATGGCAACATGTTAACATGTTTCTTTCAGAGATCGATTTATATCGTTTCCGTGTGACTCTTGTGGAACGCTTCACCTGACTCTCAAGCTTCACTTCAGCTGTTTTTAGTGAAGAAAGCAAAAACTGCTCCCATCCTCAGGAGAGATGAACCTCACTGAAGTCAGCCACTTGTCGGAGCTTCGGGGCTTCTTCATCCGCAGAACGGAAGGACCTTCGGTCGTGTGGTCGAAGAGTGGAAGACTAGAAACCTCGTTCGTTCCTGGGCAGTGGATGGAATCTTAGAGGTGTAACAGGTGGGTGCGACCTTCATACCCAAACACTCCATGTATATGCCATATATGCCTACATTGACCCCCCAACCACTCTCAATGTAGGTAATTATATACATTCCATATACAAGGCGTGAACTTCGTATGATGTAGCACCGTGGATGAACGGCGAGTCGCCTGACTAGTCCTGAAGTTTCCCTCGCGCAGCAGTTTCCGCGCAGGTCCAACCATCGCCGATTGGTCAATCCAATGCCCTGACCTTCCGGTGCACTAAAAGGTTCGACCTGGTGAGACATGGTGAACCAGCTGGTGTGACATCCTTATTAGTCGAACAAATGGAGGTTCAGGAGTCCATCCGGTGGTTGAGTGGGAATCCTTGGGCATAAGATGTGCAAAATATAGATTCCAACACCACTGATGACGTGGTTGTAGTAGATACACTGGGGTGCCGAAAGTTGCGCTTCTTGACTTCTAAAACGGGACAA
>CAXAMN010024695.1:1551078-1585406 GCA_963970005.1 Durusdinium trenchii | reverse complement strand
CTTCTAAAACGGGACAAGCCCTTTCCCCTTAGAATCCTACGTGCAACCTAAGTTGCGGTCAGATTTCCACACCTGAAAGCCTTATAAGTATTATAAATTTAATCGGGTGTGGAAGTCTGACCGTGCTGTACCCGCCAGGCAAAATGGACGTGTCAATCCGGTCCGCTGTAGACTGCAAGTGTCATGTTGGAACAGAGTAAGAAACGTAAACTTTAGGGTTCTTGAAGTATGAATCTCTGAATCAACATACCAGGACCCTCCAATGGGTGTCTATTTATAGCGCCTTAGCCGTTAAGGGGTGTCCATTAACCACCCCTTGAGGGTCCTGGTATTCTATGAACTTCTAGGTCGTTTGAGAGTGATTTAAGCATTTTGTAATTTTGTCATGTTAATGTTCAACCTTTTCTCTCAGATGATGAATCCTATATACCTGGAGTCTCAGTGAAAACCTCGGCCCCGTATTTCCGTAGAAACACGATCGTGCCTCGGACGTTACCTCTTCGGGTCATGTCCGACTTCTCGGGTACGAACGAAGGGTAGGAATGACACGGATCCGTGTGGAAAGCGAACGCCTGTGACGTTTCTCGCGGGGGCCTTTGACCCGATTTGTCCCTCCGAGGCTTTTCTGCGTCGACGTCAGCCACAGCTGGGGAGCCCAGGCTCCTAGTAGCTTGTTGCTACTAGTAGTAATGGCCTCCAACTTACTTGCGATGGCCTCAAACCTAATAGCGTCCTTGCTACTAGTAATTGTTTCTAGTAGCTTCTTGGCTGTGGGAGCAAATTGCAGACATTCGCACTCCTTGAAATAATCATGGAAGTGGCAAACGGTCGCTTGGATGACCACCATTTTCCTGTAGTGGTTTTCCACTGATTCTTCCGGGAGTGTACAGTCCAGCACCTTCCGTTCAGATTCACCGACTGGAAGACACCGAGTGGACGCATTTGTATACAGGATCTCCAACCAGGACACCCCGACAGGAAGGTTGTAGCACCTAGCTGTTCGTTTGTGTTATTTCTTTGATGCGGGCCAAGGCCCATGGGGGCTGAAGAAAAAGGCATGGCGCCAGGGTGTATCTCATAGTAACAGCTCGGTAAAGAGGATCACGGTTTTTGGCCAAAACGGCCCATCATCCACGGGCCCGCAGTTCCGGATATACCCAAGGCATGGCCGGTAGAGATGCCACACCTAAGGCATGTCCATCGATCTGCCACGCCTGAAGGGGATCCGCCCCACCAACCTCCGCAGTCATGGGTCGTTTGCGAACAGTGGTGCGAACGGTGCTTTCCACCCGCCGGCGTCGTGAAACCTCCGTGCTGCGGTCATGCAAGGGGGTTCCGCGTGCCGCGGTATTGCGTGGATGGTCCATGGTCCATCGCGGAAAACTGGGCGGACTCGTTCGTAGCTTCTTGTGACGTTCGTCACGATGCGCGATCGCTCCGTTCGAGTCGCGGATGCCCCGCTGGCTCCTAAGGAGCGAGACCTGCCTGCGAGTTTGGAGACCTCATGGCCCCGGGACACGGCAAAGGACACGGCACGGGACGTGACGGGGACGCGGCACGACCCGGTGGGGGCGCCGGCGAACTCGCCGCGGCTCCGCGCGTTCGACTGGACGATGGAACACATGGGATCGTCGGTTCGGGAAGGATCCTGGATGATCCTAGACTCCCTATACCAGGACCCTCAACCATCGGGGTGTCTAGCCCCTTAGCCCTTAGCTGTTAAGGGGTGTCCAGGAAAACCACCCCACTTGAGGGTCCTGGTAGAGCTCATTTGGTTTTAAACCCCAAATTGAATTGATTCAAACGAACAACATGTTGATGGTCCAATGGAAGACAAGGGTAAAGGTGAAAGGCTAGGTGGGTGAGTGCTGGGAGAAGTTTTCTTCAACCGTTTCAGACGATGGATCGATATGGATCTTTTGGCAGATGGATTTGAAGTGATATATATTATATAATATTATATAAATCAGTCCATAACAGCATTGATTGAACCTCACAATTTCTGCAGGTGGCTTTATTTGGCAAACAGTCAACCAGGGATGAGGAACGCGTTGGATAGCAGGGGCTTCGTAGCCATCCCAGACGCTCGTGGTTGAAAAGGGGTCAATGGTAAATCTTCCATACATGTCGCACCTAGCTCCTGGCCTAGCTAGTAACAAGTAGCAAGGACGCTAGTAGCTCCTGGCATCGCTCCTAGGAGCAAGGACGCCAGCATGTATTTGTTGACCAACGGTTGATCTTATGTCTCCGCGTGCCACCTCCGGTCGCACCGAGGCTTTTGCTATGCACGTTCCTCGTGGTCTCCATGCAGCTGGGTTTCGCCATGATTGAGGCCGAACGGAAGGGCTGCACGCGGAACAGAGGTTTTTCAGAAGCCTCGATCGACTCTTCCGTACTCCAAAGTCTTCCGAGTCCATGCCATCAGGTCGGAGGCCATCGCTATGAGCTTGGAGACCATGCTACTATAGGTTCTGTAGTTCAGATCCAGGTCACGCGTCGCGGCTCGCGCCATGCGCCGTGCCGTGCCGTGCTGTGTGGGGAACGGCTACCCTTAGAGCTTAGCGCGAAGGGCCGGCCACCCTTCTTCGATGCGCTCGGTCAGCGGCCCCTTGAGGTCAATCTACATAACCAATAACCCAGACACTCCATACATTGGAATATACCACATGGTCACATTGACCCTTTTCAACCACCCCAATCTATACCCGGTATTACAGTATACCCTTGAAGTCCAAAGACTCTATTTGGCACCACCTTATGAGGTCATCCAAAAGACAATGTTTTTAGTTAGCCTTGGACTATCTCGGACTTCCATGCACCAGCAGTTCCATCTCGGAAACAGCTTCCTCCGGAGTTCTTCGATCCATACCGCCCATTTCTACGGCCATTTCTGCTTCTTGGTACCCCAAAACCCCGCGAACCCCACGGCCACGGAGCCGATCGCAGGTCGGAAGCGTCCGGGAAGCGCACCGGATGACAGCGGCTTCGCTGGAGCGGACTGGAGGGTGCCCGGAGGTCGGGCGGAAAGCGCTTCAGTGAAGCGAAAGGCTTTGATCTCTGAACGGGTTCGGTGCAGCTTCGCTCAGGTGGTTGAGAGAAACCCCATGGGCCATGGCTAGAGTCGTTTGGGGTTCAAGCCATGAACGTGAGGGAAGAGTCCCACAGCTCCTCACCTGGACCAGGTCCCTCTATTTAAACAACCTAGAAGACTTGGGTCGGATATGACCTCTTAGACCACGGATGCATTGACGCACCGAGTCATGTACTGTACCCATTGGAGTTTCTTTTTTGGGGGGGTGAGTCATCCTTTGATTCCCCGTAATCTGCCTCATCCTTCTCTCTGATTGGGGTAATCATCCTCTTCCTTGGGGGGTGATTCATCACTTCAGATGAATTGTAATTAACTACCAGTACCTCTGTCAGGTCTTTAGTTGAGTTTCGGGGCCAGGGCGTTATAGCATGGCCTATGTTTAGGTGTCTGTTGAACTCCCTTCACTTCGATGTTAGGATTTCGTGAATCCCTAGGTCCCGTACGGCTCACGCACAAGGTTGGGTGGTTTTGGTGGGCAACCCACCCCGCAGGGAATGGATCCCGTCATGAACTTCTCTTGGGAGCTCAATCCGTCATTCCCTCCAGCAGCACGCCTGAACCCGCCTGAACCCGGTCACCGGCGTCGTCCCCGTCTCCGCCAGCATCCTCGCTCAGGTGCTGGCGAAGAACGTGATGGACTCGGCCGTGTCCTGTTTGGTCTTTGGACTGGCTCCTCGGACTTGACCCTCCGACCACCTCCCTCCTCCGCGACGGACTTGTCCCTCTCGGCCTCGGCGGGGTCGCGGTCGCATCGTCCGGGGCGGAGCCGGTCGTCCACTGAAAACCGTCGCGGTCGCATGGCGGAATCGGGGGGGGGCTGACCGGAGTGAGGAATGACGTGGCAAAGTCGAAGTTTTTTTTGCTGAAGGAACCATTGGGATTTCAGGGGAACCACCGGTCATCATCACTGGTCATTGCAAACCCAATTGAAGATTTTGAAGGACAGTGACATGAAGGCAGCTGCGCACCTGAGTCTCTACTCGAACATGTTCAAAACTGTCGAACCGTCGTGAAGTGTCTGGGTTGTAGATCGGAAGCGACTTGTTGCAGTCTGAGAAGCTCCCCCGTTCTCTCCCAAGGAGTGGACGAACCCCCGAGCAACCCGGGTTGAACCATCATGGTCTGGCACAAAGCTGAGAATGGCCCCAGACATGCAAGGCTCATGGACACGCAACTGTACGGCAACGAGGCAGAAGCATGCAACAACTATCATTGGACCCTCCTATGGAGGGTTTGTACTCTGCATCGCAGGGGGTTGGACCCTCAAAAAAGGGTTTTTGATCCTGAAGGAAACACCTTATAATTTGTTGGGGACCCTCTCTGCAGACCGAACAACAAGTTGCAAGCAGGTGCCGGCAGTGTGTGCCGTGTGTTTTCCTGCGTTCCAACCAGGAGAATCACTCCAGCAAACAAAGATGGACGGCCCAACAACTGTGCATCTTTAGTTTTCCCGCCCGGGTTTCGACCGCGAAAGCGGTGTGCTCCCTTCGGATGTGATCAGTCAGGCGAAGGTTTTATCCGGAACACGTCGGGCGTGGGCACGTTGGCCCGGGCATGGCGCGTTGGCGCGGACGTCCTAGGCCACAGGGCGAGGCCTATGGGAGTCGACTTTGGTTTTGGACGATGGCAACACCATGTGCCTTGGGCGGGTGACCTCTGTGACCTCATTGCACTTGTGGGAAGGGTGGACACCCGCCGGACATGTCGCAGGGGATGAGGGCAGAAGGTCCGGAGCCGAAGTGTCAGGCATCCGGCTTGAAAGAAAGATCTGGAACTTCCCTCGAGGTGGGTGTTCTAGTGATGTTAAGGAATATGCTTCACACCCAGCGGGTCCATGTGTTGGGTCCACGTTCGGACCATGGGACTGGAGCTCACATCAGGGTGATAAACTGGGGTAGATGATGGTATATTTCAGTCCCATAATAATGGTCTGGGCACACCCTCGCAAGGTCGCGATCGAATTTTCTTCACCCTGAGGTTTCCGCACTTGCTCTACCACTGGGCCTTTTGCGCCACCTGTGTCACCATTTGCTCGGGCTCTATGGCAGAGCGCACCCACATCATAGGCGCGGTGGGTGTAGACGGTGTAGAGAGGAGAAGTGTAACCTCCAAGTTCGGTCTTTGCTGGTGAGAACAGGTGGAAAACCAATGAGGGTGCCCAGAAACCAACTTGGAAGGTCCTGGTATACGTGAGTCAGTAGGACAACACTTAGCACAAGCTGTTCCAGAACCTTTTCTTGGCAAACCCAAGGCTTCTTCTGGGTGTTTTCAGGGTTCCGAGCCCTTTTTGAGATCCTGAGGAACCAGAAGTTCCAATTCGTTCATGGCGTTTGTTGGATGTTTTCTTGGTCGGCACGAGCCAAGTGGCCGATCGGCTCGAATCGGCCCGCGAGCCGATCTGTGGTGAAGCCATTCCTCACTCCGAGGATCGGTGAAAGGTCATGAAGTTCTTTAACCGTGATTTAGGATCTGTGTGATACTTGTGGTTTCCTGATGTGTGCTGTGCATGTGATGTGCATGTGATGATGTGATGATGTGATGTGCGTGTGTGTGTGTGTGTGTCCACCCCTGGACAAAGGGTTTTCCACCACCACCTTTCGCAAGCAGGGGGATGGAGAGGACACGTGAGGCTCCATCCAACGAAGCTCCTCACGTGCTCCTAGGATATCATCAGGGACGCCTGATGACGTACCTGCGCCGTGACACTACTCCACTCTTCCTTGCTGTGTTTTGATGCCATGGTTGTTTGATCACGATACTCTCCCCTCAAACAGGTTTCCCACCGCAGTCCTCAGCCACCGGAGAGTTACAGTCAGCCGCTTGTGCTTTGCAGCTAGCCGCGCGAGTGAAACTTTTTTCGACAATTCAAGTCTTTGGACCTTTTCGCCTTGCTGTTCCATCACTTTCCTTCCCAACGTGGTACTTGCATTAACTGAAAAATCCAAGTTCGAAGTGTGTCCTGCTCAGCCGTCCCACTCGGGTGCTGAGTGTGATCCCCTTCACAGGGGCGCTGTTTTTTGCATGGGAAAGCAACCACCCCAACGCTCCACCGATCACTGGAACATCACAGGAAGGCACCGACACCCTCACAGAATCAACCGCCACACCGGCCGCCGGGCCAAAAAACGGTTCTTGAAGAATCCTTCAGATTCGGAACTTCTGATCTCAGATTTCAGCATTCAGTTTTCTTTTCATTTTTTCCAATCATGTGCGGTTTTTCCCTGTTCGCTATGTTACTGCCGCGACTCTGTCATTGACAGAACTCAAGGATGAGCATTACGATTCTTCAGCTTAATTCGAGATGCATGAACACACACCTGCTAACAAGCTTACATTTAACACCACCTTACAACATACTCACCACCGACACCAGAGATGACACATTCAACAACAATGACCAACCACAAGACAATACAACTCGGCATTTCTCCGCTGCTGCCGCGCTGCGCCGCGCCGTGCCATAGCTACGCCTACGACATGCAGTTTCCGTGGCCCTACGCTCACGCCACGCCACCACCATTACCTACCACACAACCTCAACCCACATGGCCGATGCCACAAGCATCAACTGCACCCACTTTTCCCTCGACACAACCGACGGCATACCCTCACCCACAACCACAACCTTTTCAACCACCACCTTTGTTGCCCACCCCTACCGCCACTGCACTGACTTACGGCACACCATCCACTTGGACTTTTGTCCACCCATGTCATGTGCCACCGCAACCCACACATCCAACTCCGGTGTTTCCGACAGCAGCACCTCCCCCATCATACCTGTTGCCATCACCTCAACCCACGCCGCCGGCTGAACTCCCTCCCCCCACTACACTGACACATCTCCCTCCAACACAGCAACAGCCTACGACTGCCAATTATCCACCCACAGACCCTCAATGCGCCATCCCCCAGGGCGTTTGGCAACCCTACTCAGCTTTTCCCCCTGTCACACAGCCTTCACTCCAACCGGGGCCCCCGCCACCGCCTCCACAAATTCCCAATGCCTCAACGCCAACCCAACTTCCATTTCAACAGCAGCCACCATCGGATCCAACACCACCGATCCAACCCATCCCCACGACTGCCCAGGACACTCCACTGCCAGTCCAAAACACACCTCCACCAGCCACCTTGTCCCAACATTCAGCATCCCCCTCGCTGGTATCTGCCACACCAGCACCTGGACCTTCACTACCAGCACCAGACAAACCTGACACCGCTGCCTCACCAGCACCGCAACCACCTTCCCCGCCACCACCACACAGCAGTCGCCGTCACCGCCACAAGAGCCGACGCAAGTCCGACCATCACCACAGAGGACGCCACCGCCACCGCCGCCGACATCGCCATCACCGCCACTCCAAACACCACAGCACGACCCGGCGACGGCGGTCGCCCTCAACATCCACCTACACATCTAGCCTCACTCGGTCACCACCACAACCCATTGATCTACGCCCAAACACCGAACACACCAACACTGACCCTTCACAATATCCCACCACAGCTGTCATTCGTCGCCCAATCAACCGTTGGCGACCTCCACCCAACTTTCACACCTTCACACCTGCAGACCAAATCCTGGAATGGCTCGAATTCCACGCCACCCAACTTGACAACCCCAACCGACCACACCACCAGTACATTGCCAATATCCTCACAGACTGCAACATCACCTACAAGGAGATCACCGATTTCCGACAATATACCCACGCTAAGTGGAATGACACAACTCACCAATACGACCAATTCCAGTACTTTGCCATCTCACTTCCCTTCCTCAACACCAAAGCCACTACACCAGAGCCACCTGCGGTCTCCCGCGCCACATCAACCCACCGGGAAGTCGCCCACATCAACGCAGGCCACACGGGCCCTGTCGGCAACATTTCCAACATTCTACGCCAAGGCCGATTTTTACCCAGCACACTCCACTTTGCCAACTACCCTGGATTTTTTGCCCAGGGCGTTCGCATCACCCACAACCAACCCCATGACCACAACGAGCTTGCTCGCATCATCCACAATACCTGGCAACTCAACAAGAATTCCCATTCCCTTATCATCACACTCCTTGCGTGGGGTGCTGCCACAAAGTATACCTCTGGAGGAGAGGAACACGCCATGAACCTCCTTAACGACCACCATGGTGCAGTCTTTCATCAGAAAGGCCGCTGCTGGGTGATCCACCCGGACCACGCCATTGTCAAAGGACTGGCCTGGTCCACCAATTCCACTCCACCAGACCCATAACGCCACTACCACACATCCACACACCACTACCACCTCCACATCAACTTTTGGTTTCACACCACCACCCACCTTTTGCTGTAGCAGCAAAAAAGAGCCTCCTGCAGCAGCCACGGGCATTTTGAACCCTCCATTTTTCTAGCTTCGTAATGTTTGCTGCGAATTTTTTGAATTGTATCGGCTTTTTTTGAAGGAGTCTTTCACATGTCAGATTCTGCATCGTGGAGAGTGATTCTCTAGTCATGTACTTTTTTGTCCAACCAGCATTGCATACTCGCACTCTTGCCTGTGGGAATTTAATGCTCGTTTAATTCATATGTGCGAATGGAAGTGCAGCGACACGTACAGTGCAACTTGTACATATATATGTACCATATGTACTTTGGCTCAAGGATCAAGCGACTAGAAAAGGTGCGGTTTCCGTTCCGACGCTACGCCGCTTATGGATCGTCAGTGATAGCTTCAAACTTCGCTGATTAAGATCCACTCGCAGGTTATCAGCCGTACGCGCTCTTTATAGCCGTACGAGCTACACGAGACCAAGAACAAGACTAGTCATTACAGAAACCTGCAATGTCAAGCTCAGGAGGAAATGGAAGCGAACCCTATTCATTCGCTGCTCCTGGTGGTCCCAACACCATTTCGTCACCAGACTCTACAATGGGTACTGATTCATCAGCAAATGCTGACGTTATCACTATGCCTACTGGATCACAAATCTCGGAAAGATCCGTGCCACCGGCTCGGAATCTGACCGATCTTGCACCCGTAGGACCAAGAAGATCGATGAGAGCTACAACAAGATCTACATCGCCTATAACGTCTACCGCGAGATCCCCAAGAAGGAGTATAGAGAAGAGACGTGACGATGATAGAGGAACAAAAGAGCAAAGAAGAGAGATTCAGCTGGGTGAAGAATTGAGATCAGCGAGAAACGCATACAATTTTCTTCATGAAGAATATGAATGCATCCAAGCCGGATACTCACGACTACACCACGAGGCTGAAGTGGAGTTCAGGCAAATGTCTGACTACAACAGGAAGATGCAGGAACATCTACAAGAGATGACACAGGAAGATGAAGGAGCGACAATAAGAATTGAAGAGCTCGAACACAAGCTACGCTTGGCGGAATCGACAGCTGAACATATCTACATGAGATATCAAGAGCTTGCACAAGAAACTCATCAAGAACATTCAGAGCTTGAATCTGTGAAAGCAACGAAGGACAGAATGTCCCAAGAGCTTCAAGCAGCAATTGGACACATCCAAGAACAGAATGAATCTTCATTGGCGATCAATAGAAGATCAAAAGCCATTCAGGATGAGAACACAGCCTTCGTCGGAATAGCTGACCAGATACAAGCTAGAATGATTGCGCTACAGGATGAGAATGTCAACATGCACGAGGTGATCCAACACCAGAGAGAAGAACAATGGAACAGTGAGGTCAGGGAAAGACGTCTTCAACACAGTGTTCACTCATCTCAAGATCAGAGCAATCAGGAAGCTATGGTTATTGATCATCTACGAGGTCAACTAGCTATGGCACGTGGAGCTGAACTCAACGCGAGAGCGGAGATAGAAGAGATGGAAGTGGGCATGAGGATGGAGATATTTGTATGCCAGACTGAAGTCTCTGCTAAAGAAATGGCAGAAATGAAGGCGAGCCACCATGAATACGAAGCAAACGTCGCAAAGGAGGTTATCGCAAAAGGAGAAATATTCAACAACGAAGTCCTAGAAGGTTCCATCCGTGAACGACAACAGTTGAAAGACGCCAACCTCGCTCTATCCGAAGCCAACGCACAGCTGAAAAGAGAGAATATGATGAGAGCTCCTATGTTCGGCAATGATGGTGCTGAAATTCAACAGAAGATCAGAGAACTGGAGAATGCACTATTGGAAAGCCAGAAGGAGACAAAGAATGTCATTATGGAAAATGCGAAATTAAAAGCAGAAGCACGAATGGCACCCATAGTCTCTCGGTACAGCAAGCGTCCTAGTTCCAGAGACCGCGGGTTACCAACCCACGCGTCCGAGGAAGATGAGATTCGGAACGCAAAAGAGGAGGCGAAGCACTACAAGGACGGGTACAATGAAATGACAGAGAGCCGAGATGAGATGTATGAATGGTATGCCGAAACCCACAATGAGTACGCCGAGGAAAGGGAGAAATCAATTGAGCTATCCGAGGCGAACAAATCATTGAGGGACAAGATTTCAGAAGCAGAAGCATCCTCTTCATCTCATCTTACACCGGCAACCTCTACAATCATGAAAGTATCGAGGAAGGAAGAATCAAAGATAAACGTTCCGTCATGGCCCAGGATCAATGATCTTGGACTATGGAAGGCAAATCTCATTCAATCGATCATAATTGCGGCCAATGATTCAGATCAAGAGCCCTGGATCGACTGGATCAAAGAAGCCATGGACGATCCTGATCCGGACAAGTTTGTCGACTCAGGAGACCAAAGATTCCATTCAATCGATGCCAAACTCGGCCTAGCTCTTACCAAGGTCGTCATGGATGCGAAAGATGATGGTTCAGGTGTAGCTATGAAGTTGAGGACGAGGATCAATGCAAAAGGGAGAACATCAAGCCTCATAAAGGGAAGAGAGGTCCTAGCCCTGATCCTTATGAATTTCAAGACAACATCAAATGTGGAAGTCTTATATACTTCAATGCACCTCTACCAACTAGAATATCAAGGAGACAAGAACTTATCGTTGTTCTTCCACACTTGGGATGAGATTTTGGCAGCAATGAAGCCCGTTGACGTCCCGAGCGACGAAACTCTTCGGGATCTCCTATGGAGAAAGATCAGGAACTCAAACCTCATGGCATACGACATCAGCGCCTACAACAGCATGAACGACGATGATGCCAAGAAGACATACAAACATCTACGTGATATGATCAGAAGGCACATCGAACGGCAAACTGAAGACAGGATGATCCTGGAAAAGGAGAAGGCAGTGAAGAATGTGGCCAATATCTTTCAGAATCTCAAACCAGGCGGACCTGCTCCAAAACTGAAAGCTGCACCAGCTGATCCGAAGAAGAAACCAAAAGGGCAACAAGAACAGGTTGTCTCAGAAGACGCTGCTGCAGTGAAGCCGAAACCCAATCCCAAGAAGCATCCTGAAGACAAGAACAAAAAGGGAAAGGGGAAAGGTAAAGGTGATGGAAAGGATCGCAGCCGAAGTCCGAGTACAGACAAGAAGAAGATACCATGCAAATACTTCGTGAAAGGTAACTGCACTATGGGGAAAGATTGCCCATTCAGTCACAAGAAACCCAGATCACCATCCAGAGGATCTTCTGTCGGAAAGAATGACAAGCCAGTATGTTGGATGTGGATTCGAGGAACTTGTGACAAAGGGAAGGATTGCAAGTTCTACCATGACCCAAAAGCCTCTCCTAAGAAAGGGATATCTGCACCAGCTGACTCAGGAGACGATAGGCCAAAGCCCAAGGCAAAACCCAAACCGAAGCCTAAGGCGAAGCCTGGAGCCCCAGCCATTGACGGTGAACTCTTCATGGACGAATCCGAAGATGAAGGGATTGCTGCATCCGCCAAGGCAAGAGAAGGAGGTGCAAAAGTATCCTTTGATGAAGAGACTTGTGAGATCATGTTGAACGAAGCGATCTACTCAGTCAGGAACAAATGGAAGGTAGTAGAAAGGAAACCTCTACGTCCAGACATCAAACGATACGATGAGAAAGAGCTCACCTGCTACACGAGGAAAGAACAAATCAGATTTGAAGAAAAGGTCGCAGAGGCAAGAGGCATATTGATGGTCCCCTACACTGAGATCAAGAGGGTCCGAATACCAGTTGGACCAAAGGGTGACCTAGCGGTCACTATGTCTTTTGACGAAGATGACGGCCTAGTTTTCCATCATAAAGTCATTCCTCATGTATGCGAGGGAAAGAAAGATCATGCAGACACAAAGACATTGTCTATTCCAGCCAAAGGGTCAAGAACAAAGTTCATCATGGACACAGGATGTGGGTATGATTTGATATCGAAAGGCAGAGCCAAGAAATTAGGTCTGGAAGTGAGAGAAAGCGACCAATCAATGTCATTCTATACTGCAAATGGAGTGACATCCACAAAGGGAGTCGCCGACATTCATTTCGACGAATTTGACTCTACCTACTCCCCATTCGTCTTAGATGAGTCTCCTTCAGTACTGTCTGTTGGAAAGAAATGCATGCAGGAAGGTTACACATTCATATGGCCAGCCTGCGGCAACCCGTACATGGTTTCCCCGAACTACAAGAAAATCATGTTAGAAGTAGAGGGAAACATCCCATATATTGTCAAGGGCAGTGACTTCTGTAACCCCACCGACGATGTAAGGGCGGAGATGATCGCAAGGTTCACCCTAGGAGAAGGTGAAGCTGATTACCAATCGGCTTTCACCAACTGTGATGTGGATCCTCAAGGCGTCATGTGTGATGATGACGACCTCCCTGTGATTGAGCCTCCAAAAGTCAAAAGACAAAAGAGGAATAAGAAGTTCAAGGCATCTCCTGGAGAAGAAGATGAGGTAGGATCAGATGTCGCCGGAGACAGTGAACCAGAAGCTGACGATGATGATGCAGATGACATCGAGGTGGATATTGTTGACGGTGCAAGCAGAATGGTGAGAAG
This sequence comes from Durusdinium trenchii, assembly GCA_963970005.1. Lineage (NCBI taxonomy): Eukaryota > Dinophyceae > Suessiales > Symbiodiniaceae > Durusdinium > Durusdinium trenchii. The sequence continues at coordinate 1,572,395 of CAXAMN010024695.1, read as the reverse complement.
AGGAACTCTGAAAGCAGATGCCAGGAAAATCGAACATCTACTCACACACCGTTACAAGAATCCCTACTGTGAGTCATGCATCAGAGCAAAGATGAAACACTTCAAGACGCATCGAGGAGCGTTCAAGAGAAAGCTCAAAGCTTTTGGGGATCTGGTTACCTTTGATTTTGTCGATACGAGGAACATCCTTGATCAAGGGATCAGTACTGATCGAGAGATCTTCGTCATTCGTGACAGGTACACAGGCGTCATATGGGCCTATCCGTCGAAAGAGAGGTTTGCCAAGGACGTGGTCAATGCGATAAACCACTTCAAAGGATTGAAGAAGATCAAGATTGCTTATGCCGACAAAGCCCCAGAGTTTGAGACGGCTATGAAGCAGCTGAAGATCCCATTCGATCATTCTCTACCGAATCATCCTCAGAACAATTCTCTGGCGGAGAGGAACAATCAGTTCATTATGATGACAACCGCAACTTGTCTCTTGGAAGCGGGGTTACCGCCATGTTTCTGGAGCTATGCAGTAGAATGCGTCAGCCATCTTTTGAACATTGAGGAAGGAGAGGATGGAGTGAGCCCTTGGTACAAGCTACATGGAAAAGAGTTCCATGGAGAGAAGATTCCCTTTGGTGCAAAGGTCTTCTTCATGCCGAGCAGTCAAGGAAGGATTGAGCAGAAGCACAAGTTTGATCCCAAGGGAATCCCAGGTATTTTCGCCGGATATGAGATCAAGCCCGGGATGAACTGGTCGAGACAATACAGAGTGTGGAGTCTTGAAACTTTTGCACATCAAAGCCTTGCATTTGATGCCAATCGCCCTATCAGAAAGCTACTCACACCACAGCTCACAGAGACCCTGGTATTCCTCGCTCCCATCGAATTCCCGTTGAAGGAAGGATACGAGAAGATCAACAACACGTTGGAAGGCATGAAGATCCGTGACAGGAGAGATGGAGAGCCAGAGGTCGGAGATCCTAGTCAAATGATTGACTATGGAGATTACGAACCAACTGAGCCCGGTATGGATTTTGAGGAGCTTGCGGAAAGGGAGATTAGGGATGAGGACGACGAAGACGCCATTGGAGATCATGAAGCAGATGATGAAGAACGAGATGATCCCGGTGATGATGATGATCCAAAACCTGATGGCGGTCACTCCAAAATATTGTCCAAACCTGCCAAGGCGAAGGTACCACCTTCGACCGGCAGGGAAGATCACCCGCCAGTTGGAGATCCTTCAATGGATCACATGTCCATGGGAAAAGCAAGTGATGGTATCATCTACTTGAATGATGATGGTGAAACCGTGAAACTGGACAGGAAAGGGAATCCATATAAGGTTGGATCAGACGGAAGAAGGTTCTTCAGGTCATCACCGAGACCAAGATCAAAATATACTCCAGAAGAATGGAAAGCGTTGTCTCTATCTGATAGAGCTATCGCCGAGAAGAAAGAAGCTCTCGAGAAAGAAAAGATGAAAGAGAGAGAGAGTAAAGGTGCGGGATCCAGCAAGGACAAAAGGAAGAAGAAAAAGAAGGAGGACAAGGATGATGATCCTAAGGACGTATCGCCCAACATCTTCATCGATCTGAAGAAAGATCGGACGCTGATCACCGATGACGATGACATGGGGGGCTATAGTCCATCTTCGGCATCTACACTTTCCACAGAACTCCCAAGCGACGACGATTACTTAGTCGAATGGGAGGAATGGACAAGTGTGGAGAATGGGTTCGGCCCACGTGCTACTTGGGATCCACTCAATATCATTGATGTCAACAGTGGAGAAATCCTCAATGATATGGCAGTAGCATATGCAATGCCAACGGAATCCAATAGATGCACAACCGAAGATTTCACAAAGAACTTGAAAGATCATCACTTGTCATTTCCGTCAATGCCCTGCATCAACTCGATCTCCAAACATCGAGAAAGATACACATATGCCGACACAACGAACCCGATGAGTGCTTATCGGAACCTGTTCAATGCAGCAGTCTCCAGACCTGTTAGTCGAGCAGAAATGCTGAAGAATCCCAAGGCCAAAGCCTCAATGAGAAAAGAATGGTTGGGACTTCATGAGCAAGGAGTGTTCGACTTCTCTGTCATTCGGGAGTATCACGACGTAAAACAAGAAGCGCTCACTCTGAAGCAGGTCGTGCACTTTGCAAGGGTCCATGGCATCATTGTGGAAAAAGAACTACCAGTTGCCAATGAGTGATGAGAGACGAAAATTTAAGGGAAGAGGAGTATTGCTAGGAAACAAAGTGAAGAATCAGAATTGGGAAGCAGCTTTCTTTCAGGACTTGGGCAATTCACCAGCGTCCTTTGAATCTTCTAGATGGGCAGATTTCTATGGATGTGTTCCCGGACATTCGGTCAAGCTCGCTGATGCGATTCAGGCATACATTCAGGCTTCTCTTACGGGACCGCCCTGTTGGGTCGAGTTACCGTCAGACGCGTGGCCAGATGATGTTGATGTATCAAAGTATCATCGACCAGTGGTACGCCTCCTCAAAGCCTTGTATGGACATCCGGACGCAGGTACAATGTGGGAGAAGCACTGCGATACGCAGGTGCGCCAACTTGGCTTCAAGCCAATTGGTGATGAATGGCCATCAATGTATTTTCATGAAGGCCTGAAACTTCTTCTCGTTATATATGTGGACGACCTGAAGCTTGCCGGACCAACCGAGAACATGACCAAAGGATGGTCTATGCTACGAACGAAACTCAGGATTGAGCCCGAGACTGATCTTGGACTTTATCTCGGCTGCATGCTCACACGAGGAGAGTCCAAACTCCATGATGGAACAGTAGTCAACACCGTCTCATACAACATGGAAGGATTGTTGAAACTGTCCGTCGAGAAGTATTTAGACATTGTCGGTCATGATACAAAATTGAAGAAGGTCACGACACCAAGCGTCCCAGAAGAAACCAAATCTCATCCCGCACGAGCACCCGCTCCAGGGAAAGAGGCCGTTACGTGTCCATGGTGTGCTAACACCTTTGACCCCAAGTATTCTGGTAAGTTGCATTCCAAGTCCGAATCTGACGTCACTCCGGACGATGGAAACCGTGGTTCTTTGGCGCCACATGCAGCGAGTATACTCATGAAGTTGTTGTACGCTGCCAGAATTGCTCGATTCGATCTATTGAGATCAATCAACATGCTGGCCAGGAATGTGAATAAATGGACCAGCAATGATGATGCTCGTTTGCATCATCTCATGTGCTATGTCAACAGCACTCTAGACAAGCGCATGATTGGATGGGTTGGCGATCCGATCGCAACTCTCTCAGTCGGAATCTTCGCTGATGCTGATTTTGCTGGTTGCGGTGAGACCCTTCGTTCCACGTCGGGCTCTCACATGCACGTACAAGGTAAGCATACACGATTTCCCATTGCTGGAGGGAGCAAACGTCAAGGATGTATCAGCCATTCAACACCTGAAGCAGAAATAGTCGCGGCGGACTCCACTCTCCGCAACTTTGGGATACCCTCCATCGGCCTCTGGCAAACGCTCTCGGGCAAAGCTCCTGAAATATTGTTCCATGATGATAATCAAGGTATGATTGGAGTTGCCAGAACCGGGAAGAATCCCACCATGCGTCATCTTGAACGCACTCATGGGATATCCATTGTCTCATTGCATGAACATTTTCAACAGGACCATTTCGTGCTGCTCTACGAGATCTCCCACAAGATGTGTGCTGATATTCATACAAAGGCCTTTCGGACTCCACTTGCGTGGCGCCGGGCTTGTATGTTGATCAACCTTCTTGACCCAGAGGATTTGAGCTCCAAAGAGTTGGCTGACATGGTCTCTCCATCAGTCGATCATAAGAAAATCGATCATCAAATCTTTCAGACTAAGACGGATGACATTCCTAATTTCCCATACACTCAGACTCCGGTCTTGCCTCGTGCAGTCTTTGTAAAAGGAATGACAGGAAAAGAAGGTGTCCAGGATCTCCCCAATGGAGATTGCATCTATGTCGTCAAAGTCCCAGTCTATTATCGTCGCTTCCCACCGGGTCGCTACATACCGTCAGACACGTGTCGGAGTACATGGGTCCTTGTTAATGGTTCCTGGAATTGTGTGGAACGAGAAGCTACGCCACTGCAGCACGCCTTGCGCTTTGATCATTGGGTCGAACGTGCATGCTTCCTGTATCATGCCTCCAAGGCATCCTCATCTCCAGAGGCGGGCGCCTGCTTATCTCAATCCCCGTTCCTGGCCTTAGCCAATGTTCCTTGGGCTCCAGACGCTGTGCTACAGTTTTCTATTGCCTCCTTGTCGACTGATACAGCTTTGCTCCAGTCACAAGAGGTTCCTCTCAACACTTGTCATCCTGCCACCCTTCGTGTGATCAACACGCTTTTACGTCTTGTTCATGGGGGGAGTGGGGGGCAGGACGGTGCATCAATTCGCGCTTTCGGTGCGGTGCAAGACCATTTTGTGCGCCTGGATTCGAAGGAGAAAAACCCAAAAACAAATAAAAATTACCGAGATGAATGGCGACGCGATGGCGACACACTCACCCGAGTGCATAATGTGCCGAGAACACAAGAGTTTGTCCCTAGTGAAGACTCACACTGTCCTGTCCGGCTGTCGGATCTGTCTGATTATCGTAGGACTGAGAAGTACTACAAGAGCGGTAAGGACACAAAAGTTGATACCTGGCGTTTCAAGGGTAATTCCGTAGGTAAGGACGATCCATGGATAGGAAATACAACATTCCTGATCGTTTCCAACGGTCACGGACACAGCCCACAACATGAAACGACAGACAACAGCAATAACAAGCAAAAGGGCGATGTCACGGCGATTGCAACAGGCATACAAGCGTGGGGGATGAACACCATTGCCCACGAGCACATGTTCATTGCACAAACAGCAAAATATGTTGCAAGTGACACACCTCCCGGAAGAAAACCCGTGTTGCATTTGGTCTTACAAAGGAGATCAGGACGGTCACACAAATATCAGTTCGAACTCCATCAGCAAGACGTCAAGGGTCCTCAAGATATCTTTGATAGATGCATCATGCTACAAGAGCTCGAAAGAAATGTCCCATGTTTAGTCCTCATGTGTGCTGAAGAACAGAATTGGTTTACCTTTCTCCAGACTTGTTTGAAGAAGCAGTTCATGAACATCGTGACAATCACAGAGGACGACGATGCCTGCTCTGCTTATGGCATCAATAAAGTGAAAGCATGTGTCCGGTCCAGTCTTGATTGTGTCTTCTTTGCGGGTCCTTGCACTGGTGGTTCTGCATGGAATCGCTTGAATAGGACTGTAAGTATAAAGGCCGAAATGCAGATTGAGAAACATCAAGAGTTGTATTGGTCATTGTGGAATTGCTTTGCCCATGCACTTGACCATGTATTCGCAATAGGAGCATGTGCGCTTACTGAGCTACCTAGAGGTTGCGAGTATTGGAGAGATGATAGAATGACAACTCTGATAGAAGGCACGGAATCACACGTACATGACTTCGACGGATGTATGTATGGCCTCGCAACTCATTATGGTCATAGAAATATACCCATTAAGAAGCCGTGGAGGATTGTGTCGTGGGGGGTGCAGTTTCAAAGTTTGATGAAGAAGTGTGATCATAAACATCAGCATGCACCTTGTGCCGGAAGAGAAACGAGAGTAACTCAATTGTATACTCTTAGAATTGCGCAGCATATGATAGAGACTTTGAACAAACGTGCATTGTCATTGTGGAAGAAGCAGCATGTGACCAGCCGTGCTCCTGTGCTTTACGATTGGTCGCGATCGCCGCATCCTTCCATGTTAAACGGTAACCCATGTTCAGAAGTCAATATCAATAAAAGATTTGACAAGATCATTCAGTCGGTTCACGATTCTAAGAAGAAGAAATTCACTTGTGAAAACAACCATGACACTCATGATTCATGCGCCAGTGTCATTACCTTTCACAATCATCTTGAGCAAGATTTTGAGATCAACCAAGCTAGCCATTTTGGTGCCGGCGTGATCCAGCAATTTGCCAAGAAGAAGTTCGCTGAGTTCCATCCAATCACTGTTGGGCTGTCACCGGCAACCCTACCACAAAGGGGGAACTCATTAGCATTCGTGAGCCATTCCTGGAGATTGACAACATCCCTACATCGTGGAGATTGTGTAGTCAACATGTTCCGTTCTACTGTTTATGGGGCCACAGGGAGGAGCATGGCCTCAGCCAAGAAGCTGAAAGAACACCTCCAGAAATTAGATAGCAGACGAGGGGAGAGTCCTACACTTGTTCCTAGACAGTTCGTCGAAGACATGGACCCAGGACAAGCTCTGCAACTGGCAGAGAAGTGGATGGAGAGAGGGGTACCACCCGTCTACTCTATCAGCGCTTGTTATTGTGCCGTTGAAGCCAAGGGTGGAACCATCCAAGAGCGCCTCGTGAGATCCCTCAGAGTGTTGCTCAGCAAGTATGACCCAGAGACGGACGACGGCAAGGAGGTAACAAGGGCATTCTTTGCTGGAATAAAGAGGGTGATCGGCATCGTCAAGAGTCAAGAGCGACAGGTACGACCAGAACACAAACCTCTTGGGCCGCCACCTCCTCCTAATCCGGAGCACTTTCCCTATGAGGCGTTTGCATCCAATGATGTTTGGGACAGGTTGGAATTATTTGCAGACAATCTCTTGGCTTTATTCATGCCGGAACCCTTCAACCAAGAAGCACCAGTCAAAGGGATGTTGGCAGACCTGAATGAGAAGGTCGCCAAACGAGGCATGAAAGGTATCAATTCCACTGCGATGTCAAAAGATTCACTTCTAGACATCACGAGGGACGGGTACTTCTATGACTCCATGAATGATCTGCATCACAGGATACCCATTGAAGGTCGTAGCAGCAACTACATGGCAATGACCGGCGAACATTGGGAACGCAGCTGCAGATACATCAGCTTGGCGGGTGCGTCATTGGGATTTGCATTGAGGTTTCACAACAAGAATCATCCCGAAGATCTCACATCTTTGACTGACCTCATTCAGATCATTGCAAAAGGGCAATCGGGAGGAACCTTGGAAAGATGTGCCGCAATCAACAATTTCCAGTGCGTCCAAGCGTTGTATCAATGCATTCATAGGCATGTCATTGAGCACTCTGCCATTTCCCTCAGATCTGAAACGAATGCGCAGATGCTCGCTGCATTCCAGCATTTGAAAGAATGGTTTCCAGAGGTGAAACCGGATGTGTGGACAGCAGGTTACAATGTTCTTGGTGCTGAACTAGGAGTCCATCGAGATCTTCTCGCAAGGGACACATCGATCAGTATCTTGAATCAGTACATTGCAGAGCTCCATTTATCCGAAGCCAACCTGGATGAAGAACCAGATCTGGAGACCTTGGGCAAGCCAAAGGAGAAGATCTACTTAACCTTCGAGAATCCCTCAATCGGACCACCCAATCTGAAAGATTTCAGTGCGGTGGAACCTCAATGGTTGTGTCAATTTCGGATCCATCATGCCAAGAACAAAGGGCTTAGTCAGGATGAAATCACCAAACAGATGAGGGAGGAAGCAAGAAGGGCAAGAGATCAAAGTGGAGCACCAAAGAATCGTGATGACTATACCCAGACTTTTGGAGGAAAAGGAAGTTCGGTACCACCGGGCGGTCCTTACACTTCATCTAGTTCAGGTCCTAGGCCACCTTGGGAAAGGAACAATGAACAATGGGATCCTTGGTCATCCGATGTACCTCATGGAGCGTATGATGTTCCACGACCTCCACCGAAAGCTCCGCCAAAGTGCAAACCCATGCCGAAGCCGAAACAGCCTGCACAGCCAAAAGAATGGTTTGTCACGCTTCCTCCTGAAGGTGTGACGACTATCGGGTGCAACGGTATGGACTACCTTGGCAAACCCATCATATTCAATCTCTGGACTTATCGAAGCAGTACCACTGCTTACGCTACAGCTCCGTTTGCTGGTCCTCGTACAGCCGAGCCAGGAAGAGATTGGAGACAGTATGTGAGAAGGCTCACGTATTATGTCGGGGTGACTTTGGGTGGAAATTATAGATCGAGTTCATCAATGGGGCTTCAACCTCTCACCGATTCTCATTTGAGGACAAAAGTGAACGAGAGCGACGGTTTTTGGACAAAGCTCTATGTTGAGATGGTTGAAGAGTTCGATCTGACAAGTTGTTTTCAGTATCCCTCAGCAAGGGCCATGGTACTTATCTTGAAGTTGAACGATGTGCCAGAGGAGGCCGCATATCACATCAAGTTCCTTTCATCCAAAGTTGTGTGCCACACCGAGGAGAAGGACAAGGTGATGATTGACGGGGATACAGGAGTCATGGATGTTGATCATTTGAGTGGCCAGATTAGAGGAGTCGGTACCGGACACACCATTCTTGTGACAGACCTTGACTATGCGACTAGAGCAAGTTCGTCAAAGAAAATCACGACGATGCAGTACGGTATCCGAACTGAGATGGCATTCGAAAATTGCTGTGTATTCCAAGTTCAGGGAGAAAGGCATCAAGACATCCTGGATACTCTTGATAGAGTAGTCGTTTTCTTGGAAGAACATGGACAAGATCAGGGGGACGGTACAACCGTCCACATCTGGCTGTGTCTTCATTGTATGTTTCCGAACGGCAGCACACTGAGGTTGACCGGGCGACATTCAAAGAGTTCTCAAGGAAGTTGGCTGAGAAGGTCCATTCGATCGGACAGCTCCTGACTACTCCAGTATTAGTGAACATCCAGCCAGATTCAAAGTTCTTCGGGCCAGCAAGATATGATCACAGTCACATTGTCACCGACATTGTAGACCAAGTGAGACGAAGTGGTGCCTTGGCCACCAAATCGTCACGTGCCTGGAAAGCTATGTACTCAGTTGCAGGTGCTCCCAGTGCGAACTATATCACAGGCGGCGACAAGAACAAGATTTGGGCTGTGATGGAGAAACAACTCACGAGAGAAAGGGTCATCCTATTGTGTTCAATGAATAAAGTTCATGTCAGTGCTTTGAACAACATGGCAGAGGACGAGATCCAGGTCCCAATTTCTCAGGACAACTTCGACAGGTACTTGAACGTTGCTATGTCGGCAAGTGATGGGCAACCGAAGAAGACCAGCACGAAGCATACTGTTGGTGGGAGCTTCAGTCAAGGTACCGAATGGAGGGACATCAGGTTCGTTCTGAAAGATCCGGAGCCTGAGGAGGACAGGATGGAATATTGGATGACGGGAAATCGGAGAGTTGAGAATTACAAAGCCACTGCAGATGCCGCACCATATCTTTGTGAAGATTGCAACAAACATGATGCATCCGAGGATTGGAACACACACAAAGACAATAGAAGCCATTGTGTGAATTGCAACTCCAACTTTTGGTGTGTTCAGAGCGGCACTCCCACGATTCAACAAGAAAGAGAAAGCATTTGGGAAACTGCAGTGAGAGTTAGAGTCCTTTGGGAGAAGAATGCTGAATGGAACCGTTTGTATCCAGCGCAGAATCTCCGTGAATTCATGGTCGAGGGTGCGATGATGCTATCCAGGAAGAATCCGCCTTGGATTCAAGGAGCATTGAAAGCTATTTCGCATCATGGTGGAATCAGAGCCCCGTCGGAACTTGTGGAACAGTACTGTACCCAAGGGAAGGGATCCACTCTTTTCATCCACCGAGACTATGATCCAGACAGTGAAGACTATGGCTTCCGAGCGTATATGGACTATGGGAATGTGGCGTACCACGACTACATCCAATATTTCTTCACGCACAAGGAGTACCAGGACGTCTTCTCGTTGAATGAATATAGGACTGTTACAAATTCTGAGCTTGCGGGCGATATCATGGAGTTTTGGACTGGTGTTCTCGAACTGGCCGGCATCTTCAAAGACACGCTGTTCGAGGATTGGGCTCAGATCAATGAATGCAGAAGAGGTATAGAAATGTCTTTTCTTCACTTCTATGCAGCGAGCCGAAAATCAATCAATGACAACACCAAGAGGAATAAACCTTCAGGGCTCCATGTTACAGCTGAAGAACAAGCCTGTATCGATGCCGTCATGTCCAGGTATGCTACCAGACCAGAGTTCAGGAGAATGGTACGACTGGCCATAGCCCCAGAGCCCAAAAGAACGTCTACGGAAGAGCCTGATGTAGAGATGAAGGATGGCGAAGCCGACCCTGCGAGTACCACTCCAGGAGTCGAGGAGCCTGAACCACCTACGCCTGAGCTTGACCCGCAAGACTACAAGGATGGGGAAGGTCGTTCAGTATCCCCGACGAAAACATGGTTGCACTACCCGACATCGAATCCAGATACTGAAGAACGGAAAAGAGCTGCCAAGCGCAGTGGGCAAGGTACAGCAACCGCTTCCAACTGGAAAACCGCCTATGACAACCTCAGAAGGGTCAGAGCACGCGCAGTGAGCCAAAAGGTGTGCTATTGTTGTGGTTCAAACCAACATCACCTGGCTATTTGTCCCAACACTGAGAAGAAGGACGAGTTGATGAACTCATTCTCTCACATGGAGGACACTATGCGCAAGTGCTTCACCGAGGACGACAAGGCAATCATCCGACGTGATGTTGAAAGCCGAAAGAGGAAAGCAAAGTCATCCAAAGACGTCGAAGACGAGGACTACATGGATATGGATGATGAAGATATTGAACTTCCCGAAGAAGAACCGGAACTAGGAGGTAAGGTACCACCTCACTCTCCGAGAGCCAAAGGTAGACCACACTCGTCAGACTCTGCAAAAGAGGAATACGCGAAAGCGGTCAAGGCAACCAAGAAGGCCTTTGGGAACGCCAGTTTCGTCACCAGATTCAAAGAGCCCGTCGACCTCTTTGACATTGCCGATGACAAAGAAGGAGGAGAGTACAGGGTCGCAAATCACAGGGTTGATAGATCAGGTCCTAATGGAAAGTGGGAACTTGATGCACTTATTCAGGAGGCTGCAGCACTCGGAATAAAGATGCCCAAAGTGAAGGACCTTGCTCCTGACCCACAACAAGTTCAAAAGGTTGGATATCGGCAGATTGAGGTGACTTGCGATAGAGAAAGCATCGAGATAATTCCACAGTATGGAGTTACATTCTATGTGGAGTACTGGAATGGACCGAAGAGAGATGCAACTTTCACGGATCCACCAAAGATGAACCCAGCAACTCGCATCGACAAGTTCAGCGAGGAGAGTCAGCGGGTCAACGAGGTTAGCCATAGACTCAATAGACTACTCAGGCATGGAGTGGGAAAGCATAATGGGATTCAATCGCACCGCGGTCGAAAACCTCATGTGTCCCCGAAGTGCAATGAGGGTGGATGGGTGAACATCGATGAGATCCTGGAATATGACCATGTCTTCAACGATGGTGTCGATATCAGTACTATCTCAGATGATCAACTTGAGCAAGATGTCAAGACAGAGCGATACCAGTATTTATGCAAGGCGATGTGGCATGCAAAGAAGTTGCAGAACAGAGTACGCTATCAGATTGCCGCCATTCGTATCTCAAGGGAGGATGTCTCACTCGAAGAGGAAAGGCAATACTGGGCAAACCTCATGTATTACAGCACAGATGCACCGTCATTTCTGAAGCATGAACGTTGGATCGTTCCTTGTGCAATTCGAGCTGTTGCCTCTCACAATTCTGGAAGAGAGACTGTTCTTGAAGAGGATGTGTCAATATATCCTGTGTGGACTTCACATCTCATTCCAGAGAATGTGGCAATGCAGCTTGGAGGAAGCTTTCACATGACATCGCTTTCCAATATTGAGTCAATCATGAAACTAGGAATTGTCCCTGGTGGAACGGAGGGATATAGAGGTAGTGTTTTCTTCAACCACTTTGCGCCGTGGGATGATCGATCATCAAAGATTCTGAGATCAAGATGGCCAAGAGTGGGAATGCCCGTTTGCCTTTATGTTCCAATCATGACTTTGAGGAAGCTTGGGGGAAGAATTTCGGAGAATTCCTACACTGTTGTTTTTAGAGAAGTTCCATGGAGATGTGTACGAGGTGCTTGGTATTGGGACGACTACGTTCAGGCATGGAGGAGACTCCTGCTGGGAAGCACTGGAGAGCAAGTTGTTCTAGCGGCACGTCATGGACTTTGGGTTGCTCAGAAGCATACCATCCTCGAGAGAGCCGACGAAGTCACGAAGTCAGCCTCGGCGACAGATGACAACGTCCAAAAGCTCGTGTCCCTTATCGATGAAGTACAATTCGATGACAATGGAGAGCTGATCGAGGATTCCATCAGTGAGGAAACTTGGGACGAAATCATCTCCAGAACATGTGAAGGGTATCGCAACGTGGATGGCAATATTTTGTGTCCATCATGTATGCATTTGACTTCTTCATCTTTGTCCGTGTGTCTATCTTGTCAAGGCAGGCTACTCTCGTGTGGTATTCGCAACACTGTCATTTCCGATTCACCCGTTGATCTTGTGAGCGACGATGAAGAGGAAAAGAAGGAAGAGAAGGAGCCTGAAGATGATGATCAAGATATCTTGGACCAGGCCACTATGGACGAGATCAGAAAGGCTTGGGAAGAAGACATCGCTCAAACTGAAGCAGCTGACGACGACGAGGACATGGACAATCTAGATCCTTCCAAACCGTCTGATGGTGCAGAAAACTTCAAGAGTGACAATGTCGAGACCCCATCTTTCAATGAGGACGAGATCGACTACGGTCGTGATTCTGATCTAGAAGATGAAGACGAACGAAACGTGATCATCGAGATCCAGAGAAGCACACAACAATATGAGGGGAAGAAACGTCAAGATGGTGAGCCCGAGGATGAAGACGTCACCGACGACTTACATCCGGAGGCGAATCGACCGACAGATCGTGATGAACCGGGATACTATGCACAGCATGGAGCGACCGAGTTTAATCCCGAAGAAGGAAGAGACAACGAAGATCTCCCCATCTATTGTCGAGTACCGGAACCTCGAATCTATGCGCATCAAGAGAGAGCCTACTGTCAGGACGTCTCCATGAATGCATCGGGTTTGATGGATAGGTATGTGGTCAAATGTGTGCTGAACATGATCTCCCTGATGTACAAGAGCTACTATTGCACCAGCCTTACCGACTTCAAAGCAAATTGGAAAAGGAAGCGTCTGGATGTGATAAGCAAGTTCGGTACAGAGGATTTCACTGAAATCGATGACGATGGGAGACCATTGGATCCAACAGATGACATGATGTTAATCTTTGCCAACGACAACAATATTACGACTGAGGAGGCCTGGCACCGATTCAGAGGAGAACAATTCATTTGCAAGGTGGCACTCGTGATCCTATCATTTGGTCATACTCCGCAATCCTTCAAGAAGGAATATGGCAACTTCGAACACTCCACCGACTTGACTGATGCCCAGCTTGAGGAGTTGAAAGCGAAGAAAGCCAGCGCAATGACTGAATTGGTACAGAAGTGCATCCATGCGATTTATGGGTGTCGGACATATTCTTACTTTAGAACCGACGTTACATCACCCTACCACAAGGTGATCGATCCTCTGGACATCATGTACTCGAGAATGAAGAGCAAGTGGGAGAAGTCTATTCTGTTGATCATTGATCAACATGAGATCAGGTTGCCCCCACAAGCTCAGGAAGTCATAGAGTCAATGGCCAGAAACCCCAACGTTGGACATACAGAGAGATGGATGAGCGTGGTAGAACATAAGCATGTTCAAGCTCTTACCAATCGTCTAGGCTTTGGAGATAGGGCCAAGGAGATTCAGGGCAAGAAGAAGCAGGCAGCCAAGGCAACAGCTAAGTCAACATCAACGACTAAGTCTGAAGCGAAAGCAGCATCTTCGTCAAGAGCTGAGGCAAAGCCAGCATCTACACCCAGAACCGAGGCCAAGCCGTCGTCAGCACCAAGTGAGGAGCCAAAACCTTCAACAGCACCTAAGAGTTTCGGGCCCTCATCAGCAGAGGAGAACAAGGCGAAGGCTGCTCCAAAAGCCAGACCACATGATAAATCACCATCCAGTGCTACCGATGTGTTTGAGCAAGCTTTGCAGGAAGATCTTGCCGCCAACGCACATGCAGCAGAAGGTACAACTTCTTCATCATCCCGAGGACATTCCAAAGGAGGAGGCCAATCTGGAACATCTTGGAGGCCGGCGCTAACGCAAGAACGTCGCGAAGTACCTCAACCTTCTGAAAAGGGGAAGGGAAAGAGCAAGTCCAAGGGAAAGTCCAAGAAGGGAGAAGATGATCGGCGGGATGCTCAGGGCAGCTGGGATCATCGTGGATGGAGAGGTTATCGCCAGTGGTGATTTCTTTGAACGACTATGAGGATACCATGCAAACCAGGGAGGAAGTCATTCACCGGATGTCTATCTGACCTGAAACGCTGTAAGTGTATCATTGCAAATCATCGGATTGACGATTCGATACCATGAGCATAATGGAAGGCAGACAGTCACCGACTGTCTCTCCGACTTGCCGTTCTGTAAGTGTATCCAAACCAAAACCTACATCTTTTGAGAAGTGTGAAGTCAGTTGCCGATGTGACATCTACGTGGAAGTCACCAGTTCGGATCTACATCAAAGCGATGCTCTTTTGAGTGGATACTGAGCGAGGCCTCGTGACTGTCTCACTTGTTCAATTCGATTTTCATAGGTTCTGAGCCATAGTTGCACATTTTATATGTAAAAGTCCGCTTTAGTCCAGCATGTTTCGTAGTATGAGCCTCATATGAGTCTCGCGGCAAATCATACAATTTCTTTTGTAGCACTTACATCCCTAAATTTTCGTGTGTGATCGGAACATATTGTTGCCGTTCACATGGGGGGTGCGAATGGAAGTGCAGCGACACGTACAGTGCAACTTGTACATATATATGTACCATATGTACTTTGGCTCAAGGATCAAGCGACTAGAAAAGGTGCGGTTTCCGTTCCGACGCTACGCCGCTTATGGATCGTCAGTGATAGCTTCAAACTTCGCTGATTAAGATCCACTCGCAATATGCATGGCCTCGAAATGACGTGCTCCCTCAGACTCGCCGCTTTCCGGCTGCTTTGGCGCGCTGCCGCAGCAACCTGTGACGATTCTTGACTACTGCACACCCCTACATCTTAGACCCATGAGCAGCACGCCGACACCTCTACAAAACGACACCTCCACTCTCCTACACAAAACCGCAGTGGCACTTTCGCAGGTCCACAACCTGCTTCGACAAGCCACAGATATTGTAGCACACCTCCACACCGTTTTCCTCCACCACAGCCACCAAGCAGACCCCACTTTCCGCCAACACTTTCAGCCACTTCCAACTCCACCCCATCACCCCATACGTTTACCATCCACCACCTCATCCTGTGACTCAGCGCCATCCAGACCACCCATCCGTTTACCCGCACCACCCTTACAAGACTCAGACGACACTCCAACAACACCCCCAGATCCACAACCCACCACAACACGCAAGCGGAAGCAACCACCCCCACCACCACTGAACCAACAGGCCGATTGGGACGCTTGGGACGGCGACGCTGACTGTCGCCTTATCGAACTCAAGGAAAACCCAAAACTTCGTCCCAACTGGACTACTGTGGCCCGCCGAGTGGGTTTCTCCGTTGCACAATGCCAAGCCCGCTGTCAAGAACTCAAAGACATGCAACGACAGCAAGACCAGCAACTTTTCTCCACATCACTACCCACTGCACCACCAAGACAAGCACCTTCCCCCTCACCAACACCCACATCACCAGCAGTTTCCCCAGCACCACATTCACAACCAGATTTCTCCCCTTCCCCCACCACAACACCACCGCCTTCACAATATCCAACGACTCCTGCTGCTGCGCTGCTGCCGCCGGCTGCTGAGCGACCGCTTAGTGAGGACAGTCGTCCGGAGAAATCTCCACTCACGCCAGTTGGCAGTTATTTCATTTGATTTGTTTCACCCACCTTCCTTACGGCGTGCCGCGTGACAAATCCACTGACACGCATAAACATATCCAAACCAACAAGTCTTTTTGTTCTTCACACCCAGACTCAGTTGCCCACCTCAACTTTGTCAGTTTTCAGGCTCACCTCAGCTCCGCAGCCTTTTTTACGCCATTACAGTCCATCACCTGTCATGGCCCATCCTCGCGCTCGCCCTCATAGCAACCCCGATGATACACAACACTACCTCCCACAGAGCCCTCCGAGCTGGCTCCAACCTTCGATTTGTACCCAACCCAATCTTCAATCCCTCAACAGCTCTTTGGACATCCTCTCTATGGTCAACCAACATCTCCGCCGTCGCCCATTCCACACTGAACCTATGCCAAGCCGGACTCACTTTCAGGACCAGCGAGCATACAACCTCCTTTACCGACTGCGCAACGACCTGATTTTGCTGGACCGCCTGATCGATGACCTCTCTCAGGCTCGTCGACTCCTTCAATTTGTTACCACCGGCCCCGGGCTCCCAGGACAATACCGCATCAGCCCCACAGCCACACTCTCCAGCAGGAACCTGGCTATTATCCACAACATACCGCCAGGTTGTCCACTACCACCCGGGCTTTCCAGCCGTTCACCCTCTCCTTCACCACGTACCCCACCACAGGACGCAGCCCGCCTGTATTCCTACTGGACGGGCCCTCCACCACAAACCACCCCGACAACCCACACCAACACTACCACTCACACTAGGGAACGTTCACGGTCCCGCGACAGCCTCTCACACCACGTGGGTTAACTACAGCAACATCCAACCTCCAGATCTACGGCTGCCACCGCGCTTTTGTGCCAACACTGTGACAGCATCCACTCCCACAGCTACTGTTGTTAGGTTTTCTAAGTCTCACTGATTTTCTCGGCGAGCGGAAAAACTCAGCCACGCAACAGACATTCTTTTCACATTCACACTGCATACTGGTTTATCTCTTGCTTGCTACTTTTTGTCCGCAGCCATTTGACCGAACAGTTTCTTCATAAACGTGCGCCCTTCCTACGACATGATGCCTCCCGATGACCTACGAACTCCACAACCTCCTTATTCAGCGACCACCACAATTTCCCCTGGCCCACCCACTTTACACCACAGCTACTCTTTACCGAGCAATCCCATGCCATACTTGGCCCCATCCGTGACACACCAACCTGAACTACTCCTGCTCCACTGGATGATCAATACCATATCCTCACTTATCGAGGATCTCCAACATCACCCCATAGTGCGAGATCCCATCCCCCCAATGTCCACTTTCACCAATACACCAGCTTACAGACTTTTTCTACAGACACGCAACACATTGCGACATTTGATCAACACAACCCACGAAGCCCGCCGTGGACTCAACAAGCTGCAGTTCATTCCTGGCTCACCAGGCTCCCCTGGCCACTACCGCATTGATCCCACCCTTGACATCCCACCACAGCAAACCAACCTTCTTTCCGGACCCACCTCACAACGCAACCCAGCCACACCATCACCCACCAACACGCCACCGCTCCTCCACCGGTTCAGTGGCAGAGACAGGTCTCGTTCTCGAGACCGGCTTCCCCTCACCACACTCTCACAGCCAAACCACACAACCTCAGGACACCAGATCATCCCGGACCGACCTTCCGCAGCTCCCGGCCACCGCGGACACCTGCACCAAGCACTCTGGACGGCCTCCACCTCCAGCTCCACCTCCTCGGCAGCTTACCACCTACTTGCTGACACACCGTCTTCCTCCCCATGAGGCGTCGGGTAACTTTTAGTCTCACACAGTACGCTTTGCTCAGCGATCGAAAAAACCTGACCTTCTAGCTTTCTTTACTCTATATTTTTATTTTGTACCACCAAGCAGTCACACTCTTACCACCGCAGCCATTTGAACTTTCGACGGGCTGATTCATCCACCTCGCTTCGCCTTCCCACCATCCCATGGACTACGACTCTCCTGATTGGGACCGCACTCCCACGGAGTCCATCGAGGTAAAAGAAGAGACGCCGCACCTCATCAAAACAGAAGCCGATGAACCATCCACCAGTTGCCCAAAACTGGAACTCATGAAAAAGGAAGAAGACTCCCCACAGCAGGCTCCCATGCTTTGCCCTCCGGTCAGCGCAGTACCGGACAAAACCTCTACCACGTCTACAACACCACCAGCCAAAGCCCCTCCAGTCTCTCACACATCTTACCGCAACCTATCTACACGCAACACACCACAGACCAACCCCAAACCAACACCAACACCGCATGATGCCTTTCCTCCGCACACCACCCCAGCACCACCATCCACCACATCCTCCACCAGCACTGAGGACCCAGTTATCCTCACCACCAATGTTCCCATTCTACCGAAAGCACGTCCGGGGCACCCACCCATCAATACCACTTGGGTGCGCCCTCCACAGTGGCACTCCCCCCACCCCTCAACAGCACCCACACGCCACCCTGTACAGGTCACTATTCCACGTCCCCACCGGAACGGTCAATTGCTCCCCTTCAACTTTTCCAATGACATCAAGCACCACCTCAATCCCACAGCACATCCCACTCGACGACCAGTCACATCCAGTCCCGTACCACCATCTCACTTCAATCCAACCACCACTACCAACACCACTACAGTTTTCCCACCGGTACCCCCCATTCCAGATGCGCCACTAACAGAGCAGCAGGCGGCCACGCTCCAACAAACCATCCTGCGGATAGCGCGCCAAGCCGCCGCTGCAGCCGCGGCCGAGCTCAACTCACGCCACAGCAGCTCATAGTCTCACCCGGCACCTTCACACAGCGTGTGATGACTAAAAAGAACGCCACCACCGTTTGGTTTTCCACTCTTGGTGCATTTTCATACCCATTCTACTTGGATTTACATCTGATTCCAACCTCTCAATCCTACATGCAGGTGTGTTCTACCTGACCGCAGCCGTTTTTCAAACTCGTGATCGTTACCTGCAACCGTGCACCGCCTCCACACTTAGCTGTCAATGGAGCGCCACACTGACTATGATGAGCAGTCCGAAGTTCTACTTTTCTTCAATGAAGATCCGGAGGAAACACCTCCGCAAGTGCAGGATCCAACATCCCCGCTGCAGCCTCCATCCAATCCACTTTCCCCACCCTCACAACCCGCACCATCAGCCACCACAAACATCTCGGCAGACCAATCGTTTTGGGCCGAAGTATACACCCTCCAACCACCCCACGCCCTCATGGGCATCCTCACTGACCTTCACGTTCACAGATTCGTTCTTCACCAACACCTGGACAGCCTCAACGCCCTCACTGACACCCCTATCGGACATCCACCTCTCACTGACACACTCCCACCACCTGTCCAGCGGCTCATTGCCATTTACCACAACAACGTACAACGCATCCAGAGCCACACGCGCCTGGCTCTCAATGCCATTGACACCATGGCTCGGTTTCCCCCAGCAGCATATTTCCTGGATCCCAACCTAACCGCACAGACCTCCACATCAACACACACCGAGACAGACCATCCTCCCAGTTCCACTTCACCCCTCCGCTTCTACCCAATTCCCACTGCCACAACCCGAACTACTACTTTGCAGGATGTCGCCACTCAAACTCCTCCACCTTCAGAATCCATTCTGGCCAATCCACTTCCACCACTTCTCATGCACGAATCCCAACAGACCACTCCTCGAGCAACCCCCCGAACAGCCACCCACCACCGTCATGTCCAGACGGACATTCACGCCATCGTCCAGCTCCCTTCTTTTGCCGGCCTTCTCCCCACAACAGACAGCAACCAATCGGCAACTTCCCCTCCAACCGCCAGCAGTACGTTTCCCACGGCATCCCCCAATCCCACATCAGCCGCCAACAAGCAACCACACGATCGATGGCAATACGTCAACCTCATCCCCACACCTCCTGTCACATTGCCAGAACAGCCCCACACACCACCTACATTTCCATCCCCCATCGGCGGCACACCACGCAACAGGCGTTCCAAGACACCTCCTCGCACCACTACCCCCACCCGCACCCGCCAGCCAGATCCACGCACTGGATCCCCGACCCCCCACGGTAGTGCCTCCGGATTCAACCGCCACACTACCGCTACAGTCCAACCACTTCCAAAGCGACCTCCACCATCGCTCTCTCAAGCCCTACAGCAACACTCTACCACAGAGCCCCTTCAGCCTGTTCCCCCGGCAACTGGCTGGCCATGCTTTCAAGGCGCATCCTACACGCCAACACCCTCAGTGGCACCACCGACAACCGCTCCCACGCCCACTCACCCATGGCCAGCACATTACCCCCTTCAAACACAGCAACCCATTCCATTCACCTCACCACAGACTGGCTCCTCCACCTTGAGTTCCCCACCCCCAATGGCCACACACCGCCCACCCACGATCTGGGTGGATGCGCAAGGGCGCCCCTTGCCGCTATCACAACAGGACTACGATCCAGTCACCGACCCGTGGCATGCAGATAACCATTGATCACGCAGCTGCAGTTCCTGAGGCGCCTGCCATGATTCCACCGAGGATGATTTGTCCAACTTTTTTCCTACCCTCAAACCTTTTTTTGCCTTTTAGGTCCTGTTTTTGACCACAACTTTCCAACAACAAGCCCACCATCATCTTCGGACGGTCGCCCAGCTTGCTGCGCAGACAACCACTTTCGGTTTCACCTTGCACAACGAAAAATAGCGCGTTTCAGTGGACAGCCTGACATTCAATATGTTGTTCGGATCCACACAGGCGCCTTTTTGGGGTTACTCCAGTTTTCCTATGTTCTCAGCGTTCTTTTGAGTTTTTCTTCGGAACCGTTTGCCGACAGCCTGACTGTTTTAAAGCCACCATTGCTCCCCCAATTGACTGTCCTGCACCTGCTTTCCCTTTCTCAGCTTGCTCAAATCAACAACCGGTGCCCCACGCCCACGATCCAGTGATACTTCGCCCAGCCACCATGGACGCGCAGTGGCAGCAATATTACTGGAATCATTATTTGATGCAGCAACATCATCAGCAGCTCACCAACCCAGATACCACAACTTCTCCTCCCACCGCCGCACACCACACCTACAGCCCCACAGGCACCTACGGCCCACTCACTCACGCACTTCGCACACACCACGTCCACCACTCCAACCCCTATGTGACTCCACCGTACACACCACCATCGCAGCACACACCCCCACCCCAGGCACCCACTTCCCAGCCGGAGTTTCCACCACCGCCGCCGCCACCCCTGCCCACGGCCGAACCTGTCACTCCACCACCATCGACATTCCAACACAGCCCACCGCCACCACCCACCACACGTGGCACCACAGCGCCTGCCCCACCACCCCCACACATCCCCTCTCCC
>CAXAMN010024695.1:1489016-1541893 GCA_963970005.1 Durusdinium trenchii | reverse complement strand
ACTACTACTACTACTACTACTACTACTACTACTACTACTACTACTACGACGCCTACGCACAGGCATACGGCCACACGGGCATACGGGCACACGGGCACACACGGGCACACGGGCATGCACGGGCATACGGGCACGCACGGGAGAACGGACACACACTGGGGAATGAGTCTTGAAGTTGGAACGTTAGGGTGATGACAAAGCCCAGAACCTCCTAAGTGTGTGTCCTTGAAAAATTCGAAAAACCAAGCAAAGTCGGCGACACGAACGATCAATGCATTAGCCCTTTACGGCAAGTTAAAAAGGTGATGCAGGTACGTCAGCAAGCGTCCGGCATCCCCCTGCTCTCCAAAGTCGATAAAGGTCAAAGAAGCTCGTCAACCGCGTGTAAGAGCGGGCTACACACACAAGGCCCTTTTGGTGGAGGGCTCAGATTACATAGTAGCCCTTGTTACTAGTAGCTTCTTGCTCGTAGTCGTAATGCCAGGAGCTACTAGTATAGCTTCTTTCTACTAGTAGAAATGCCCTTGTTACCAAAAAAATTTGGCACCCAAATCACTCCAACATGTCCGTAACGCAAAAATGTGACATCGCCCCAAGAAAAACCGTGTATATATCTTATAAAATTACGTACATTTTTGGAATCATCATGGATGTGGCAAAACGCAAGGCCCCAAAAGAATAGGATGGAGCAGCATGTTCCGAAAAGCAAACGAGGTGTTGTTCACTCCACGTTAACCCGCTCCATTCCAGGGAGACTGGTCGTCCTGCTGCGGTGCAGTCCACGCTTCACTAAGGCCGGATGCAGAGACCCCCGTGGCTCCAGCCCCAGAGGACAGCGCTTCGCTGGGAAGAGACGTCCGAGTCTGTACGATCGAATCAGGCGACGGGTGGCGACGGGTGGCGACTTGGACCGTCACACCTCTTTTCAACGTATCCCAAGGTCAAATATTACTAGTAGTAAGGCACTTGTTTCTAGTAGCTTCTTGTTACTACTAGTAAGGCACTTGTTACTAGAAGCGATGCACTTGTTCCTAGTAGCTTATGACAAAATATGCAAGTTTTTCCTGGAGATACTTTCTCCTGCATTTCGCCCGGCAGCCATGTGTTTGAGGACTTAACCAGTCGTCGTTGCCTCTAATGACCTCTGACAGGGTCAGGGTCATGTCCCATAGTTATATATAGGTATAACGTGGTATAACGGTAATAACGGCATATGTTAAGAAACAATTGGGACCCCTCAATTTCAGAGAGAAACAGAGGATTTCCAAGAGGCCTTCTGCAGACGATCTGCGGTCTTTCTTGTGATCTCTGTTTCGGGGATTCGTTTGTAGAGCATGAATCGCCACACCATTCAGAGGGGGTTCTGAGTGCTCCAACCCGTTCGCCGGACAAATCTTCGGATTGGAGCAAGCTACTTGGTGAACCATGGCCAAGATTGATAAACACCCGAGTCTTTGGAGAAGCAGGAGCCATGATCGATTCGGCCAATTTCGGCCGCTTGCCTACGGCTCCTTCGCGCAGCGTGATGAGTATGCTAGCAGTATATAGTACGTGAGTATCCCAGATTCTCTGGATTCTCGGCGCGGGAGCACTGCGAAAGGCCAAGAGTATATATAGAGCCAATTCAAGTGGCCATAGGTTGGTCGAGTGCTGCCATAGGTGAACCTGCTTGGAGTGGCATTTTAGGCTTCTAATTTTGGCCTTGCAGCGTGTAACGAAAGCACGCAGTGCAGAGCGGTGTGCCCTTCGCACGTGGCAGCGCCCAAGGGAGGCGCCTTGGTGGCGCCCAAGCGACAGGTTTGGTCCGCCTGTTTTGGCGCCATGTCTTGTGCACGCATGTGCACGCAACACATTGTAGATTATGAAATGCCTGCTCCACATAGGTCCACATATTTCCATTCGAGTGAGAGGTCTTGGTGCCTTCGATTGAGCCGAGCCGATGAAACCGGGCGACGAGAGGTAGCGTCCACCGGTGCTAGTGCGTGTCTGGGCGCCCGGGTGGTCTGACGCGATGATTTTGCTGTGCATATACATGGACTGTTTGGGAATTAATGTTCCTCAGGGAATAAATATCCCACCAGAAATGATTGATCCATTTTCGCCTTCAGGAGCAATCCGACCCAGAACATGGCAACCCGGACCAGGAGCAAGCAGACCAGCCGTGGCTTGGTCGAAAAAGAGAATGATTTTTGGAGTAGATGGCGCAAGGGGACCCCATTTAAAACTCTGTGCCATCTATTCTGGAAATTTCTGGAACTACTGTAAAGAACGCCGTGGCTTCCGGTCAGAAGGAGAAGAAGGCGTTGGACGTCGAAGACCGTCCCGTCCAAACGAGACCTATCATGTTCAGAACGTGTCACGGAGAAGCATATATGGTCAAATAGTAGGTGGTCAACTATATTATCAGATATGATCAGATATAGAACCTGTTGTTTATTTGGGCAGGGGTGGTGGGGACCTGTCGCTTTTGGGTGATTGGAGGGAGCCTCAAACGAATGGCGTCCCCGAGTTCAACCCGTGTTTCACGGACAATGTCTCGACGAACATGGGGCGCCGCAGGAAGGGGGGGCCGTCTGAGAGTTGCAGATGGCAATGGGAGTTTGGGTGCTGGATAGCAACCATTGAACACAATGAATTGTGCTTTATGGAGTGCTCCATGGCTTGCTATATTGTTGATATACACTGCTCCACATAGTGGGTGAAGTGCAGAATTTGGATATGACACACTATGACACCAGGGTCGCACAGTTTCCATCAGTTGCCCGCCTCACCAGAACCTGCAGTTTGAATCTGACACACATGCCAAGAACTTCACCATGTTTGCCTGCCCAACAAACTGGACCTTGGCTTCCCGACACACTGGACTGGACTATAACCACCCTGTTATATCGGCTTATTGAAACCCATCAAGCAGGTCCAGTCACCAGGCTCTTCTCCTCTTGGGCGCCCACCCCTGCCCGGAAGCCGCGCCGGCGCCGCTGCGCGCCCATCGTCATCCACCGCACAGCGGCAGTGGAACTGACCGGTGAGGCGTGAAACGGGAGAGGACAAGGAGAACAGTGAACTGCTCAACAAGGAGGCCGCGACAGCGCGGCCGCTGTCGCATCGCACAGGTTCGGGGTAGAAGAGTTCGGGTTCGGGGAGTTCGTGGCTGCAGAGATGTTTGGAGGTCCAGACGTTCTGGTTGTTCGCTTAGAGTTTAGACAGAAGTTCTCCGTGAAACGCTGGGACACCTATAGGGACGAAAACAGACCGACTGGACCGACAGCGAAGACAGAGAAAGTGTTTGCCTGAAACGAAGAGAAGGGACGACTGAGGATGCTAAACATATGCGGCTATACCATACACATCATACACCCCAATTGTTTTTGGAACTCCCCAGGCCCGATGGCAACGGCGCTTCGACAATGCAGAGAGAGCCACCGGGCACATGAAGCGGTGTGTGTTTTCAGGACCCCAGCGGCAGATGCCACAAGGATACTCAATAGAGCATTTTGACATATATATATATAGTTTCACCAAATATGAAGGAGGCGATACTGTACAGATCATTTTGAGGAGATCCTGGGCCTGAAAGATGAAGAATCCTCCATGCACGCCTTTTTGAGTCAAGTGGCAAGGGGATGAGAGGGGTCTAGACATGGACTGATGAGCCTGATCATGCCTACGCCCTGACCAAAAGGCCAACCGATGAGTGATGAGATGTTAGAGGCACCCAAGAGAGGACTTCCGGTCATGTTGGCAATAGAGTTAAACAACGCATGCACACCAGCACCCTCCAACAGGCTGTTAGTTCTGTTGGACCCTAACAGGTTTCAATTGGTGACCTGTCGGAGGGTCCTGGCATATAATTGTCATGTTCCCTTGCCATTCAGAACCATTCCAAAGGTAAGAGGCAGTCACTTGTTGGCGGCCCGGTTCCACCGTGGTTGCCTACCCTTCCAGTTCCTCCGTGAAGTTAATCTTGCCCCCCCCCAAACAAGAAGCACAGAGGACCGTCTCAGACAGAACACTCCCACGGATTTTACACCGTGTGATATGACCGACCGCTGAAGACCGGGCGCGACGACAACAACCACACTGGTCCACACTTCACGACCCGCGACAACAACACGTCACGGCGTCGCTGAGGACAAAGCCGAGTTTCAGCCCTGCAACTATCTGCAGGCGCAAAGCCGCAACGCGTGCGACGTCGCAGTTCGTCGCTGTTCTGATCAGGTGATGGTGGGGTGATGGTCCGGTTCGCGTGTCCAACGCGCGGAGCGGATGTGTGTGGGGCGGCGTGGTATGGCCACCTAGCTGTACCAGGAGCTTCAGTACGTGACCCTTTGATATCCCAGGATGAAGTCACTTATAGGTCTGTATAAGGTGACTTAGAAACTCCAAAAGGTCACTTTGAAGGTGGTATCCAAGCCTGATGCTGTAGCCTCAGCCCACCGTCTTCGGTGGGAAAGCTCGTCTTCCAACCGCCTCTCCTCGCAGTCGCGCAGGTGATGGGCATGTTCATCCTGTGGGTCGGTTGGTACGGCGTCTCGCCGCATCCGACCGACGTCCGCGTCCTCGTTTCCCGAAGACGACGCTTTCGCCCTCTGGGAGGTCAGGCCATGTCTTAGTAGCTTGGAGGCCATTCCTGTCTCAAAGAGATAAAGGATGTAATTAGCAAAAAATATGGCGCCATGGTTCATCAACCAAAACATGCAGAAATCAGTGATCAGCTGGAAGAAGTGACAGAGAAACGACTCAAACTCGGACCTCATTGGCTTTATTCTGTCTTTTGAACCTGTGGGAAAAGGTATGGTAGTTGCAAGGGACAAGGACTTCTTTCCTGGTGGGAGACCAGCAAGTCAGCAACTACAACTGGCGAACAATTGTTCTGTGGTGATCCTATGCATACTATCCCAGACAACTTAACACGAGAAGAAAAGCACGGGAAAGCACCGAAAAGAAAACAACAACTAAACTGAACATGGGTCCACGCTCAGGGGAGGGTGGGAGGGTTCTTTCTTTGATCGTTTGTGGGTCGGATACGTCTGGCGTTGCACGGGCATCCTGCCGTCTTCGGCCCAAATGAGGCATGTATTTTTCTTTCAAACAGAAACATGTTCCAAGGAAAGTTCATCAACCTGTCACTGTTCGACTCTTCATTTTGACCCACGTCCTGGACTACATCAAGTCGTTGGAAAGAGTCTAGAGGTTCAGAGTCACCACCGAAGCGGCTTCGGTGTTTGGTTTCCGTGTTTTGAGGTACTGAACCCAAAGAACTGTTTTGTAGTCATAGTCAGGTTTGCTCCGAACGTGAGGAACGTTGACACTTATGGACCTTCCCCAAAACAAACAAGTAAAACAGCCTAAACATGCGTAAACTGTGTTTATTATATTGAAAGGCGGCCTTTCCTTGGCATGCCAAAATCTCAGATGGAGTCACGCTGATATCGTCCAATCTTGAAATGCGGTCTCCACCTGATTCTCTTGATTGCTGCATGACAGAGATGTTTATTGCCGTGAAAGGAGAAGCTCCTTCCAACCATATATACTGGTGCCCAAGGTGTGGATTATACAACCTCTTGAGTCCTTCCTTGCGTAAGATGCCATCTTTATGTTCCAGAAGCATTCGACATCGAAGATCCGGCATTCTCTGCCACCTTCGGAGCCCCTCCGACGTCTGAGGCTTCAACACCGGAGGCAGCCTCACTGCGCAGAAAGGAAGCCACCCGGCTGGTCGGTGTCGGTGGAAGCACGCAGCTGGTCTACATGTACACCACTTGTAGCTGCCGTTTTTTGGGGGTAGCCCGGGTGGTCTAGGGTTTTGGTTGGTCAGAAGTTGCTGGCAGTTTGATAGGTTGCGTGGTGTTTTGGTGTTGTGTTTTTCATGTTTTGGTTTCACACGAACAAGGCAGATGTCGTTTGTTTTTGTTGTGTTCTTGCATCGACAGCAATGCATATTTTTCATTGACATCTCGTCAGTTTTGGATGTGATTATAGTATAAGAGCTTCGAGGGTGCTTCGGAATTCAATCATCAACATCTGACTCATCTGACTGTGAGCTTGATTAGTGGACACAGTGCATGAGGAAAATTCACCCCAAGAATGACGACAACATGTTTGGGGATCTCATTCAGTATTTAGCAGTGAACAGTTTTTGGACCAGGACTCAACGTCACTACGAAGTAGAACATCTACATCCGTGTTGGATATATGAATAATCCCTGTCGAGTGTGATCACATTGCATCTTTGTGTGGTCCTATAATCTGTGTGCAGGCTGCAGTCCTATGGAAAAAAACTAACCATGTCACAATGTCAGAAGCTCCACTTACTTCCATCTTGATGAGGCCGATGACAGTGAATTACACACGTTATTGACGACTTCCAGCTTCAATTTTCGATGGAGGGTTCTGCGAGGGTTCTGCGTTCCAGGCCCCTCTCCTGCCGTTCTCAACCTTGCCCGGACACAAGCCACAGGTGCGCACACCGCCGGGCTAGTCGCCTGGAATACCACGGTGGCGGCTGCGGCGGGCGGCTTCGGCTCGTATCTCTACCTCTATGGCGCCCTGGTGGAATGGAAGGTCGATCATCTGAGAGGTTGGAGAGTCCATGGGACGCCCATGGACTTTCAACCCCCAAAATTGGTTGATTTCAGCGAGGAATTTGGGGGATTTTGGAGCACATTTTCCAGCAAATCCATACTTTTGGAGGGTGAGTGAGCACTATGGGTTCAGCCCTGTTTAAAGGCCAATCCACTGAGATCAGGAGGTCTTGGACATTTTCTTGAAAAAGGTCTGTCAAAGAGTAGGGTGTGTCTATATTATATGTATATATCCAAATTGCAAAGAACAGTTAATGATGCTTTTGAGAGAGGCCTTTACTAACCATCATCATTTGCTACTAGTATAGTATAACAGTATACTAGTATACTGGGAATATAGGGTCTTGAAGGTCGATTCTTGGGGGGAAAAAACGCACGTGAATTGCGGGCAAAACGTGTGGCTTCTGTAAATTGATTGGTCTCCAGGGCCGGTGGACATAGGCTTTCAGTCTTTAAAAAAGAACAACACGGCAGAAAACGAAACTTTATGCAATCCTTGGAGGCTTCTTCTCCTGGTGTAGATGTTGCCCACAAGACTCATAGCTTTAACATACACATGGTGGTTCAAAACGGTGTTGGCCCCGAAAAAAACTGTTTGGGATTGGAACGCATATAGGCATATAGTATAGAACCTGTGTCCTGGAATAATCCCTAGAGACCTGATATCTTGTGCGGAATCTGCAGCGGGGGGTATATCTAATCTTGCAGAACGAGGATGACGACTCAAAAAAAGGCTTGCACAGTGTTGTGGCAACTTGCAGTGCCTGTCTTTTTCCTGGGATGTTCTAAATGTCAAGGTGAATCACATCCCTAGAGGTCCGAAGACCGTGATCACGTACGTCCTTGACCAATCCTTGAGTAGTTCTTTAATACCTTCATATGATCAACATCTAAAAATGAGGTCTTTTTGACTTGTAGAGAATATAGGTTCAGAGTTCGTTTCTTCCATGTTGTTTCATGTTCACCTGCTTGCAAATCGATTTCCTCATCCCGTCGCGAACCAAAACGCCACTCCTATAACCCGCTCCGGCAAGCCGCTCCGGCACGGCACCTGGTTGGGCACTGCGCGGTGAACGCCGCACGCGAGGCTTTCGCTTGAACCTGGACGTGGGTTTCTTGTGCAACGGCCTCCTGAGTGGCCTCGTCTCCATCACCGCATGCTGCGATGCACCTTGGCACACACTGCTGCGATGCATGTCACCATAGAGACCTCCTAGGGCTTGAAATTTTGGGGTGGGGGTACGTTCCGGAAATTCGAAATATATTTCAGCCAGACGTCCCCCGCCGCCGTAGGTTGAATTGATTAAGTGCTGGAGGTGAAGCAGAATAGATTCTGCTTTGAGATTCTCAGATCCTACTTGAATCATTCCTTTGCTTTGCGGTGTCTGGGTGGCCTGCCGCGCGCAGGCATGTCCTAGCAAACACACACACAGGACGAGAGAACAAACGCTGCATCAGTGGGTGGCAAAACTTTGAGAACAGCTAGCACATCGAGTCATCGAGAACAGCTAGCAGTTCAAATATTTTCAAGTTGTGAAGCTATCAGGCTATAGACGTATAGAAAATATCTTTGAGTCTATCACGCAATATCACGCAGTTTGCCAAATAAGAACATAGGGTATAGATAGCAAACTTACAGTTGTCGCGCGTGTCTTGTTTGCTCCCACTTGCTCCCCATGGCCATGGAGCAGCGTCTGACAGTGTGGTGGCAATGTTGCTGGCCAAGGACAGGTTGGGCCTTAGGGGTCACAGCAGCCTTTGTGATCTTTCTGGAAGGTTCCAAACACATAAAAGCCACCAGAAAACATCGGTAGTCAGAGGGTGCTGCTAGAGAGTTTTTTGGTGCTTAAAACATGTCAGTGTTTTGCGTTTGAACTATTAGGCGCCTTGAACTTTGTTGTGACTTTTCAACATGTGCACAAATATGTTTCAAACAAATTACTTACGTGCAGATTCAGATTTGGTCCTTCCACTTGTCTGAGGAGTCAAAGGATGCCACAAATCCTGGGCCGGTTCACTCAGATGTAACCATGTGCGATGCACTGAGAGACACAGACAGAGACAGACTCAAAATTCGCTCAGTATGCTTGGCTTTGTTGCTTTGTACTTTCGAAAATGAAGAATGCAACGTTTATGTGCAAAACCATTCCCCTTTTGTGATTTGCGCCAGTGTCTGCCAGTGCCTTTTGTTCAAAGACTGGAGCGAACGCCGTTTCACTTCCTGTCAGCTTGTGCATCATGGACATGTGCAGCAAAATCAATGCTTGGGAGTGCCATGTTTCCCACGATGGTGGACGAGTGCCGCCGTCCAGCATATGGAATCAGCTATCATGGAGCTCGTGCACCGAGTTGCAAAACCAGTTCTTCACGGCTGTATGGACGCGCTTGAGCAAGGAAGCTAACCCAAACATGATTTTGGGTACCCTCAGCCACTCCTTTCATCGTTCCGGATACTCCACGGTGGTTTACAACTTGGTGGATGCACAGTTCCTTCGCTGATTTTGATCATGCTTTTTGTGTGATTGCAGGATTATCAAGGGCAGAACGTCACTACTAGGAGCAAGGACGCTACTAGGGGCTCCTGGCCTTACTACTAGGAGCAAGGACGCTACTAGGGGCTCCTGGCCTTACTACTAGGAGCAAGGACGCTACTAAGGGTCCAGGGCTTTCATAATTTGAATGTATTGGTTTGCTTTTCCAAATCGCAGGAATGATCCTTCGCAATCTTTGCAAATCCTGCTCTACAAGAATGAGACACTTCCGGAATGGATCATCGTGCGGTTTCGGCGGATTCTCTATGTGGAGATCAAGGTTCGAACCTTAGCCTTGGGGCGTCCTTCAGTGGAGTTTACAGTGTCTATGATTGCAAGCGGGTTTGAGCGGGTGGATCTTCCGTCCATTCCGCTGGAAGGCGTTCAGCATTCGGATCATATTGCTCTCCTTTTGGACAAAGTCCTGATCAAAATGAGATGCATGGGGAAATGGTCCGAAAAGGAGCTGATGCAAACCTGTCATTTGTGGAAATGTGAGAGCCTCCTGATCTCTTCGCACAAGCAATATGTTGTGGCAAGCTTGATGAAGCCTCGTGGCGATGTGAACATCATCAAACCCTTTCGAGACCGCCGGGACCATGAGATTGACCAGAATGAAGATAGGGCTGATGAAGCTGGTCATTAAGTGCAGCGACGTCGTCTTGAATGAAACACGAGCTTTTCGGCGATGCTCAATGATGCCACCAAGCCAGGGTCTCCCACAAGGAAAGAGTGTGTGAAACACTCTGCGGACGTTCCTTGTGCACTTTCGAAGATCTATTTGTGGCGGAATGCGGGGAAAAGGTTGCACAACGAACTCAGCTACAATATGTTACGCGTTACAAAGAAATGTTCCGTTTGCGATTGCTTTGGAAATCTCTGGAACCTATTTGCTGAGATTTGCTGAGATAACACCTTGTTGAAATGTCGGCAGATTGCAGATGCAGTGAACCTGCTGCATTTCCTAGTAAGTAAAACCAGCATAAACCAGCCATGCAATTGTCCTGAGCCCCCTTCAGGTCACTGTGCATGATGATCCAGCGACTTGTACGATCTCGCCCCTCGGAAAGTTCGGTCGGACGTCGCGCGGGTTCGTTCGGACGTGTTGCTTCGCGCGGAAGGTGCATGCGGAAAGGGTGGAAGCTTGGTGTTGGCATGTGTTGGCGGATGTTGGCGGTGTGGGTGTAGTCGGGGGGAAGGCTCAAGGCTCAAGGAGACCATAGGAGACCCCTTTTTGACGAACATGACGAACAAAATAACCAGCCTATATGGGCTCAGGAAGCATCAGGAGGTGGAGCGGGCCCTTAGCAACTGTCGTTCATCCTTTGAAGCCCCTTTTTCAGTAGGAACAAAGAACAATCGGCAACAGTGGCTCAATTAACCACAGTGTTCCTGTGACAGGAAAACACCATGTCAGAAAAAGAGAAAACATACCCAAAACATACCCCATAAAGACTTCCTTAAAAAGACGATCCTTGTCCCTTATAAAATGCCAAATCCAGCACTCACTTTATAAAAAGCATAGCTGGTATGTTCCAAAAGACCGGAAACATAGCAATCAAACAGTATGGACATGGAAACACATTTTATAAAAAGGTTGGTTTGCAAAAAGACTTTATAGATAACCATTGAGGATTTTTAACATAGAAAAGGCTCGTTGTTGGTTACTCATTTTATAAACAAACAATACTTTCAGAGAATGAAACCATGCTCAGATGGAAACTCATTTTATCAAGTCTACCTTTTTAGATGTTATTTATGTTCCTTTGGATGTCCATTGATAGACTTGGACACTGAAAGTGATGATTTAGTGATGTGACCTCAATAGTTTTTGACTCGATCACTCGGTTTTCGTTGAGTCGGAGCGGTGGACCTAAACCGGAGTGACCGAGTCTGAAACCCAGGAACGGGACGGTCGGCACTGGTAACTCGCATCAGGGAGAAATTGCTCGGGGAAACCTCACCACGACATACCACGACCCTTCAAATCACATCAAATCACCATGGACCATGACTCGACAAATCCGATGAAATCCGAAAACCGATGGGACCCCGGTGACTTCCCCGGATAATCGACGGGTTTCGTTTCCCGGTGATTCCCCGGTGACTTTTCCGGTGGCTCGGAAACATATGGAAACATCAACTCCAGCTCCACTCCCAGGCTCCCCAATGAAAAAACTATTCATTTATATATGACATATGAAAGGAGAAGAGCATTTCAAACCATTCCGCAGTGAGGGTTACGGTTCTGCGTTTTCTAAGCTTGTATGCGTTTGTCAATTGGACTGCCAATTCACTGACCTACGGGCTAAGGAAATTATAGATAATGTCGAAACATGTCGAAACCCTTTCCTGGAGGGTGTGGCCAGGGGTATTGGAGATAGTTTCATTTTGAAATGGTCGCTCCTGTCGAAGCCCTTCAGCTAGCGTCGGCAGGGTATGGCAGGGTTCTGAAAGGGTCGGGATTTGCTAGTCACGTCATCTCATGTCATCTCAAATGCTTTGAACGCATTCCTTTGTCATTCCACTTTGTGAATTTATAAATCTGGACACCCGGATATTGGCAACTAGTTGGGGTAGGGTAGGGTCTGGTGCCTTGCGCCAATTCCTGGCAGTCTTTGGGCTACGGTACGATGCCATGTTATGCGTGGAGACTGGGTACGACAATGCAAATGGTTCCTTGTTGGCCGTGGAGGGACGGATGTCCGTTTACGTTTGTCGCATCCCAATTATGATGAGGATGACAAGGCTGTCTAGACTCTAGACCTGTGGTGTCCTAGCGGTCATGCTGCAGCGAAGGTAAGTAGCCGAGGCCAAGCTGAGAGCAGCTTGAGCGTTTTAGTGGCACGTTTTTGCTATTGGCATGGGCGCATGCCCTGAAAAGCGTGTTCAGATGTGTTCAGCATCTAGCTTCGAACCACCGTAATCCCCGGACTAGAAGCTGGTCTCCAAACACAAGTGTTGTGACTAACGGGTAGGCCGGCGTCTAGGACTCTAGGGTCCAGACTCATGACTTGGGTTTCCACAAACTTCCTCTGCAACAGTTGCTAGGAGCAAATGTCAGGTTTGCTATGGCATCTCTATTATGTGAGCTTGGCAATACAATTGCATAAGAATACCACCAAAAATGATCATATGAACCTTTGTAAGTCAAAGGATGACTTGGACAATTCAGGTGCCCCGCCTATAGATTGTTCTAGTGACAGCATAGGGCATCGCAAAGGCTGGTGGAGCTACAGCGTAGCGGCGGGGCAGCTCGCAGAATGCTGTTAATGCAGATAGTGCAGCGAATTGGCTGTATGCTTGCTGCAGCTAATGATATGTTGTTGGGGCCGAGCTTGACAGAGAGCGAACTTGGAAGCCATAGTGTGCCTAGTGCAGCTGCCTTGTGATTGCTGCATCCTCATTCTCAGTTCAAAAATCATCAGAACCTCTGGTTGATTGAGGACCCCCAAGTTGCAGCAGCAACGGCAGCGGAGTCAGCATGTGCAGACGGGAAGAAGGAGATAGGGTATCTTTCCTTTTGTCGTGAATCATCTTACATCAGTTACATCAGCCATTCTCTGCCTATTTTCAATACATGTTAATACCTTGTGATTGCTTTGTCTTCAAATGTCCTCCTTCTCAGTTCAGAAACCACTGATTGACGGAGGATCTCGAACATTGGATTTCAAGATATTTCAAGATTAGATCTCAATTTTTTGTAAGGACCCCCAGCTACAGTGGAGTCACCAGCTGGTGCAGATGCGAGGAAGGAGACTTAAAGCAACTTTTTCCCATGTCTTGCCTTTGGTATCCTTTTGTTAGATGGGAAGCAGGAGACTGGTGTGAAGCCTCACCACATCTCACCACGTTTCAGCCTGCAGCTGTACATTGGCCATCGTTGACCTATTGATGCCTATTGTAATACTGTTGTTAATTCATTGCCATCAAGAACCTTTGCTGCCACGCGGCTGGGAACATAAACCTGATGCTAATACCATCCGTTGAGCCTTCCTGCTGTCAGGAGATTGCAATCGAACGTTTCTTTGGGCAGGTCAAGTCCCCGTACAGAGGCCAAGCGAGCGTCAAGGACATGATTTACGGAACAACCCTTGTCCACCTGAAGCAAAAAAAAAGCTTGAAAATTCCAAGGTGCTCAAGCAAGACATGTCCCCAGACAGACAGACACCAGTCCCTACATCAGAGATCAAGGACATCAGCAAAAAGGCTTTGGCAGCGACTCTCCACTTCCACAGCATGTTGAAAGTAGACGATTCCCCAGAAAAGACTTACCACGACCTGCGTTCATGGTGGCAATCTGATGGCGCCCACTTTTTTCAAACAGATTCATCGCAAAATGGGGATGAAGATGATGAGGACTGGCTAGATTTGGATGTAGCGGAACTGGAAGACCCCAACTTGGAGCCTGAGCCTCGCTGTGAGGGAGGCCCCGCAGAGGAATCAAGCGAAGATTCTTGCGAGGCCGGGGACTGAATAATGCTCAGAAAAAGCTGGCCTTGGTTGGCTGATGTTGGCTGTTAGCTAAGACCACTTGGTTCACTTGATGCTGATAGAGCCTCAGATAGCCTCAACAACCTTGCATGCATCAACAACCTTAGACAGCCTTATTTGTTGACGTGCTTTATGTTTGGAGGCCCAGGAGGCTCTACTATCGGTGGAAGACCGTGCCAAAGTCCGCGAAGAGATTGTTGATCTTCAGAATCCTTCGCGCGCAGAGGATGCCACCGATGCCACAGATGTGATCACCGCGTCTGCGCCGAAAGAGCCGCAGCAGCCTGCCTCGGACCGCAGCATAGAGACCTTGCAGGATATCTTGGAGCTGGCGCTCGCAAAAGGCGCTTCGTGTTTCAAGGAGCGCACCGAGGCAGCGTGCCTCCAGACACTTGGTCATCTCCTTTTTCACGCGCTTCACCTTCCTTCTCATTCTTTCGTAATGCTTCTGCTATTATATAGGTCTCCTTCCTAAACCCTTCTTATAAGAGAACGCGTAATGAAATGCCACAATTTTCCATCAAGCATAGGGAAACAGGCGAACAGAGCCCCCAACTTTGACAATGCGTGGTGATGCTCCAAATATGTCCAAAGTGATGCTCCAAATATGTCCTGCTGAGGAGGGTCAAGATACTTGTCCCATACATGCGGGCCTTCATGAGAAAGGTGAGAGAGGCTGAGGGGATTCTATCGCTTGCAAACATTTATCACAATAGCGCATCCAAGCCGCCCATGAATGACTGGAATTCCGTTCAACATCAGCTACATCTTGCACGGGTGGCATCAGATATGGGTGGGCAGAGGACTTCCAGGTTGACCGCATGGGCGAACTTGCAGGGCAAGCTCTCTACTGAACATTGCGGCGGGGGCAAACATGACCAGCCGGGAGCTGGCGGTCCTTTACGCCCAGTGGAAGCTTTTCATCCTTTGTGTGGCTTAATGTATATTTGCATGTTTTTGATATTTTTTATAGTTTTTGAGGCTGGAGTCACTATTTAAACCACCACTGCGCAACGTGGGATGTCTCAAGATGATCGAACAATTTGCCGGTTCTTGAAGCTCTTGCCATTCCGAGGCACCGAGAAGCTTCAGGTCTTGGCTTCCAAGATCAGTGACAAGAACACGGAGATTGTTCCCGCAGTGGTTATGTCTGTCTACCGTGGATCTGTGTGCAGGAAGGGCAAGTCCGCCGGCAGAGTGAAAATCTCGAAGCTGATGCCAACAGAGCTGCCAAGTGCATTGGCAGCAAAGGTTCATGTTGTTGCTCTCAAGTGTGTTGAAGGCTTAGCTTACGAAGCGTCACCCTTGAGCACGGTGCACATGCTGGATCCGGTAGTGGCAGTTTTGGGGGAGCTCGATTGTGTTTCGTTCAGGACAGGCTCTGTCTCGTTGCGGGTGACGCTGAGCGATGGATCACAGAAGGCCCTCAAGTCCTTGACAGCCTCCAAGAAAAGGATGGATGTGGTTGCAAAGCCACCCGTTGAGGAAACAAAGGTGCCCAAGGAGTTCCTGAGTGCTTGTGATCTGAGCCGCCCAAACGCGGCGCCACTGATCTTGAAGTTCATGCAGTCTTTGCCTGGCCGCTATGCAGCGTGCAAACAGCGCCTGGTGGATTCGAATGGCATGGTGAAAGTTGGAGGCCCACGTTGGGGGGGTGTTGTGGAGTTTGATGGAGTATGATGGAGTTATGTTCCATTACTATTATTAGCCAGATGGATTTGTGGTTGATGATGTGTTTCTTGCCCTGATCCATCTCAAGGAGTCCAGTGCAGCTACGATAACCTGGCTGCCAGAACGAGCTCCTGGTTTCTGAAGAGCTTCGCGGCCAAGAAGGGCCTTGCGTTCGGAGAGGCCGTGATCGAGCGCCTCCACCAGCTGCTCCCGCCATCACTTGCGAGTTGCAAAGAGTTCTTGAACTTGGTTCGGGTGAGTGCGCCAGAAGTGCTGCCTCTCTAGGGGTAGTTGCCGGGAATCTCAGCAACTGGATGAAAAAGAACGGTGCCATATGGGTTCTTGAGACAGACAATGAATTCATGTGGACCAAAAGAGAAACAGCTTGATTGATTTTACTTTTCAGTACGAAGACAAACTGTGAAAACATGGCCGGTCGATCCTTTAGGTCTGAGAAATATTCAACAAGTTGCCGTTTGATCCTTCAATGTCGGGGCATGGAAGTGCGAGGGGGGTGGGTTTGAAATATTTCATGTTGACGGGGTCCCCCCACCTAGAGGGTGTCCATATGTCACCTGATTTTTTTCAGTTTGGGAGACTTCTTTCTTGCTTTTGGAAGTAGGAACTGGAGATGATGTGGTTTGGGAAAATATCTCGGTGATTGAGTATGATTGCATATTTGGCCTTCCAAGCTAGCAGGTGGCTTGTCATTTCCAGCATGTTTGAAGCCGCTATTGCAAACAAAGGACGCCTGGTAGTTCAAGCAGGTGGGCATTGCACAATGAAGGAACCAGTTTTTCTCAAGTCACTTGTCATTTTGACGTTGTGCGGCACTGCCATGTTTGGGCGACTGCCTCAGTTGTGCGCCAAGTATAGCCACTCTTGGTTGACCATGGAAGGTTGCTCAAAGTTGGGGTTGTTGGGTGATTGCAACCACCACCCAAATTTGTGACATTCCACAAACCACCCAATCCCTACCAGGTTTACAGGCTGCAGCAACCCACTGCTTTTTGGAGGACGTCACAGACGTCACACTTCCTTAAGTAGGATCTTCCAATCCCATCCTCCTGTCCGAACCTTTCGGATGTCTTTATTGCGCCGTGCGATCTTGAGTTGCCACTCTGATATAACATGATCGACTCCCCCCTGTCCTCGGGTCCACCTGTTCACCCGGTCACAAGACGCGAACGGGTCAACCTCCCGTGATCTCTTCGAACGAGGTCTCAACTCCTTTGGCCTCGCTGCCACTTGTTTGCACGAAGAAGTTCGTCGGCTGCTTCGGGGTGTTTCGCGGTGCGGTGCGCTGACTCGAGTGATGACTGATTCTATACTGACTGTAATGTTATGTGTTTTTTCTTCAAATTGACTGCACAAGCAACTTCAAGCAACCCCCGGTCTCAATGTCAAGGTGCCTGAAGCGGTACTTGAATTGTAACCTCCATGCAAGCAACACTTCTGTATGGGGCTTTTTCCTACCTTTGTTAGTCAAGACTTGGGAAGAGGTCACCAAGGAGTGAGGTATCCAATTCACTTGAAAGCACACTTCAAACAGGCTCTCTTCTACAAGCTTTGCCGCTTTGCAGCGACCAATTGTCACCTCCATCCAACAATTGACCAGTGCCCTACCCTGCACAGCTCTAGTGTCCACATGAGCATGGCTTCAACAAGCCTTTTTTACTCGGCGGGTGCTGGATAATCTTTGGGGGGTCGAACGAGAAGAGCAAAGTCAAACACGTTGCCATTTTTGCACAGTCATTTCGGAGCAATGGAAAGCAGGTTCATCCTGTTTCCGAATACGTTGTTGGGAGCCTGACAAAGTGATGTTTGACAAAATCATGGGTCAAAAACACACAGGTTCACCTGGACACCTTTCCCAAACAATCCATAAGACTGGAAGATTTCACTTTACACTAGACTCAACCTTTAATTCGAATATTGAAAGATCATAAATCACCCACGTTGTGTTCACGTGCACACTGGGAAGGGAAGGGTCGGTCCCCTCCTGGGGACCGACCGTCCTTCGCCCGTCGTACGAGACACTGGAGCGGAGAATAGGATCAATGAAGAAGGAAGTAGATATCACAGCAGAATTCAGTACTTGAGGGTGAGGATGGTTGACCACTTCTCCAGTCCCAACTGTTGTTCTGTTGGGCCATTTTGATCCTTTCAAGGCCAAGCTTGGTGCAATCCTCACATCAGCCCAAGCTGCTTCTTTTTGTCGCTTCTCGTCTCGCGATCGCTCCCCACTGTACGAGGTGCATCGGCTTAGTGGCCGGTGCCGTGGTCTATCCCTTGACCTCCAATGGCATGCGCCGCTGGCGTTGCTTGGAGAGAAGGGGAGGAGGCCTGGGTGCGTGGGTGCTTGAAATCACGCAAGTGAGTCATGTGGGTGGAGCGAAAACGGAAGGACTCTATGGAGTTCAGACAGAGAGAGAGAGAGAGAGAGTGAAAGTATTCCTTTAGCAAGGAAAATGAAACAACCATATCAGCTGGTACTCTGGGGAATTGTGAAGATGGGTTTGCATAGAGGCGGAGAAGTTCCTCCAAAGCAGTCAACTGAGTCCTTTTGATGTACTCGGTGTCTCCCCCAGTCCCACACACGTCCGTGCAGCATGATCAGTGGTTGCGGAGTGGTGGGACTCAGAGTGCATGGGAAACGGCATCAACCTCCATGTCGAGAAAGATGACGTGGGGCTATACCCCCTTTTGGTCCAATCCTTTGATGTCGTTTTCAGATGACGGACTCACCACTGTCCTGTACCTATCGAAGCAGCGTCCAGTGTCGACGTCCGATCCACCTCCAAGGCTTGGATGACCCGGTGGACGCGGTTTCTGGGCGCCACTGGTTTCGGAGTGATCAAAAGAAATTGGCCAAACACCCAGACACGACTTTGTTTGGGACTGCCCTGTTTACCGAGAAACGGCCAGGGGTGGTTGAAAAAACGGGGGTCCATGTAGGCACAATATATGGAAGTCTTATGGAGTCTCTGGGAAAGAGAAACACCATGTTTCAGGTGCCAAGATGTACCAGGTGCTTCTTGAGGGAGTCGCTTCTCCAGCGATGAGGGCCAAGGTTGCATCAGAAAGTGCAACTGGGTGCCAGGCAGAATGGGATCCCTCCCTACTGGACTCCCGTTGCAAGCGAAACGGGCCTCGCCGCAGCTGCCAGAGACGGAGTGGAGTTGGGGATCTGGGCGCATGCTGCACATGCTCATGATGGAGTCAAAAAGGATCTAGAGAAACACACGACATGTCAATTTCCTCGGTGTTTAATTCACAAGACAGCATGTTCTTGGAATCACCAGTGAGTGAAATACCCATGAGTCCTTCATAGTCCTTCCATCCTTTGTATATACAAAGTTGATCTAAAATTTGATATAACCTTCCAGATATGGATGACCTGTTCTACAACCTCATGCACCCCTGCGTGCACCCCCCATCTCGCAGGCCCCCCAATCCATCCGATCCCCCAAGAAACACATTGACATCACGAATTCGATCTATTTGGTACATGTATACGATACTGTACCTTAAGCAAGCCTAGAAGATAGGACCGGCGCCCACCATTTTTGGGTCCGCCCCAGGAGGACCCACGCCCACGCCCTTCCCCCACGCCGCCGGGCGTGCGCCCAAACAACGTTCGACTCGTAGCGGGCTTTGATGGGATGCACGAGGTTCCGGTGCATGCGGCCTCGGGCTTCTTCGGTATCTTGGTGGTGGCCTTCTGCCGCCCCGACTGCAGTGCTCCTTGATGCGACCGAGTTCGCGTTGTTCGCGCGCGTGCACGCGATGGAGGACTCCGCGGCGTGAGGACCGCGTTTAGGACGCGTTGAAGGACTGCTGAGGAGTGCTCTTGGTTTGCCAAAGCTTTTTGAGGGGAATGGATTGGCATGAGGGGCATGCGGCATGATATATGAGAAGTTGATCCAAGAAAAGGATTGTGGGAAACAGATTGGTCAGCTGATCTCATTTGATTGGTCGGATTTGTCATGAGGTTGTACCTCACTGCGCTGAAAACAGTGTGTCGAAGAACCCTCCATTTCGCCATCATCCCATACTGTTTGCGAGTCAAATTTCAGAGATTTTGCTGGCCAATTAAAGGAGGTTGTGAGTGGTTTCCTTGCCGAAGGCGCCCTGTTTCCTCGATTGCTTGATATTATCTAGTAATATATATATATATATAGGTCTACAGACAGGTCTGTTTGTGATTGGACTCAACAGTTGGGACTTTTTCATGACGAAGAAAGACTTCCTCTACCCCAAAGCCGTAAGCCTTGCTTGCAAGACGTGAATGAAAGCTCCCCCGCCTCTTCGGTTGTTCAGGCCGGCGATCTCATGCCGACCTTCACTCCCAAAAGATCTCATCAATCCCTCGAGATGCCAACAGAGGTTAAGTGACCTTGTAGGACCTGTGGGGTACCTATGGGATAGTCTATAGGGTTCTTCAACCTCTGGTGCTGCATGGATCAATTCTGACCCATTGATCTCTGAAACCAGCTCAAAACAGGCCGGATTCCGGTGGCCACCGACGGATCGAGCCAACCCGACTCGGGACTCAAGGCCCTGCGCGAGATCGGCTTGAGCGAGGCAGGAGTCTAGAGAGGAGCGCCTGTTGGACAGGAGTCTGGAGGGGTGTGTTTGTTGGACAGATTTAGAGTCAGGCAAGTAGTCAGGCCATTTTGGCAGTTCCAACACCGCAGATGCGCGACACGTGCAACGTCACTTCCACGGACACCACGGGGCATTTGCAAGGATCTGATGGTCTTGAGTCGAAGAACAATCATTTGGGAGAGCCTTTCAGACACTGATGCTCAACGCCTACGCCGTGATGTGCTGTCAATGCTGTCTGAGTCGTAACTTGCCTATAGCTATCGCTGCATGTTTTCTTCCAAGTAGTCCAGGTTGCTTCAAGAATTTGGCTGTAGCTTCAGACACAGGATCATATGTCCTTTCCATCAGAGCATCCGTGAGAAACTGGTGAATGGTCATACTTTGCAGCTAGCAATGTGCCAAATTCACCCAGCATGTTCTTATATGTTCTTATATACCGTTCTGTCAGAAGACAGAGCAACAAGAAGACCCCATAGAATGCTCTGCTATTTTCCGCATTAGACCCACGTGTTTTCTCTCAGCTTTCCAGTTCGACCGGCTTTTTCCAGAATGGAACATCTAGAGTAGAGGTAACTAACCAATGGACTTCACCCCTTAAAACTATTAGTGAGTTTGATGTACCAGCACCCTCCAACAGATCTCTTTTGGTGGCTTGTGGAGGAGACCTGGTAGAGGAGGGTGCTGGTAGATGTTCCGCTGACCGACTCCGCCAGGCCCAGCGCAGCTTCTGTGGTGCCTCACACGAAAAAGGGTACAGAACTCACCGGTGTGGAGTTCTTTTTCCCCAAAATTCTCATGAACCTTTGTTAGATGTCATTCATATATATATATATATGTCATTATGTATGAATAAGAGACACTTCGAAGCAGAATCGATACGTATACAGAAATGAAACATCACATAAGAACCTTCCCCCGGGAACTCCCAAAGATTGAATCAGCAGCAGAACCAGTTGTTTTTTGATCCGAAAGGATGCGGAAAAGGGTATGAATATAGTGGTATGAATGTGTGGACAGAACTGACCAGTTCTTCCTTCTTTTTCCAGGTGTTGAGTCATGTTCAGTCTATATACCATTATGTACTGGGCTTTCTGACAAGCTTTCCGAAACGTGCGGGTCCTTGATGGGTCCTTGAGGTGGGCCAATCACCAGCTCTGGGGCACCAGCGGAAGATGTGAGCAACGAGAAAAAAGAACGCTATAGGGATTCTTCGAGTCTTCCTGTTGCTAGTAGCTTCTATATAGCTACTAATTATAATTAGTAGTAAGAATGCTCCTAGTAGCGATGCCAGGAGCCGTTAGTAGCGTCCTTGCTCCCAGTAATGTGGCCAGGAGCCCCTAGTAACCTAGCATCCGATCGCTCCGTTCGAGTCGCGATGCCAGGAGCCCCTAGCGAACGTAGCGTCCTCTTGCTACGTTCGTAGCTCGATGGGGATTCTTCCCTGGATCTCCGAAGTTTCCAAAGTCACACTCCCTGGATCTCCACTTCACCAGCGCGGTTGTCTTCCCCAGCCAACCCTTTGGGCCGCTCCTTCCCAAAGAGCCCCGGATCCGACGTCGCGTGGTGGGCGGCCGGGGGGGATGACAGCGCTGAGGAGAGGATCATCACATCGGAAAGCAACTCTTGGCCCAACTCTTGGGTGGCGCTGTGTCTTCGACAGCAGAGGGCTTGGAGGTGCCGGGGCGTTTGGTCGAGGCCACGGAGCGGCGACCAGCTGAACCGCTGGTTCCGTGGTGATTTGCAGGTTGGGGCGATGGGGGGGGGCCTTTCGTTGGTTTTGACCTGAACCCAACCCATTGGAGAAGGGCGCCGGATTCTTAGGGTGGATCCTGCCTGCGTACTCCTTTGTAGAGAGCTCTTTGCAGGGGATTTGGGCGCTTGGTTGATATAGTATTGTTTGTGCATGACCTTGAACATGACCTTGTCCAGAGACAAACAGAGATTGGAAACGAAGAAGTCTTGGCAAATGTCTTGGGTACCAAAAAGGCAGCTGACGGGGCTAGCTGATGAGTAAAGAGCTGGCAGACAGCTGATTATTTTTGACATTTATTCGTTCATTGTTCGTCATATGATTTGTGTGGAGTAGTGCGAATAGTATCCAGGCTAGATCAAGTCAGATTCAAAGACACCAGGCTATGGTCAGTGGAGATCTGAAGTCCTCCAATCCCAACAGCAAGTGAGTCACCAACTTGTTCTCGACCTGTTTATTCTTCCGCCCTTCCCAGGTCCCAACCCTCAACTAAAGACCTGAACTCCGGTCTTGGGACACCCGCCCCACACCCAGAGTCCGGTCACAACCCGAGCCGAGAAAGCAAACCGCACGACCACGGTCCCCCGCCACGGCCGATCTGGGACTGCCGGAGACCTCGAA
Source organism: Durusdinium trenchii (assembly GCA_963970005.1). Taxonomy (NCBI): domain Eukaryota; class Dinophyceae; order Suessiales; family Symbiodiniaceae; genus Durusdinium; species Durusdinium trenchii. Next base: position 1,519,631 of record CAXAMN010024695.1, on the reverse strand, counting down.
AGTCCCATGGAGTGCTTCGAGATTCCCAGTGTCAGTCCCTATACCTTTATGATATCATCGATAATATTAAGTAATTTGACTATCTAGGGAAACCACTGCCAAGGGAACGGGCTTGAAAAACCATGTTTTGGGGGCCGACCCCGTGCGGAAGAAGAAAGCAATCAGCGAACACACCGTGGCTGGACGTTCTGTGCCGTTTTGAACAGCCAGCGCTGCTGCTTTCAGCGAGGTCATCATCGTTTGGACGTTCTTGATCTCCTACGCGTTTTGGCTGCTGCTGGCGGCCGCTGAGTGTGTGAAGTCCTTGGAGTTAGAGCGTCTTGGGAGCAGTTGACTTAAGAGTCGCTGGTATAGGTGTTGGACGGTGTTTTGTATTTTTTGCTTATATTGACTTATGCTTTCTTTCACCCATGGTTTTGAGCCATTGCCATTGGTGGGACATCATGAGCCAGGAGGGGTGCGCTGTCATCTCAGTATCTCGATGTGGCGGTACACCGCTGTCATCTCTTCTTTTTTTTCCATGTTGGATGGGGTTGGTATGTTTTGCGTACATCCTTTCACCCCGATCATCTCTGAGGTGTCCTCGACGTGTAGCACCTTCTTCCTTTTTTACCAACAAGATAACCGCTTCCTCGCATGACAACCCTCAGCCCGTCAGCCAATCCAACCCTCGACACTCGGTGATGGCAATATATGACAATAAGTTCATTGGCACCGGCAACGGGAGTTGTTCAGTCCCCAGACACGACCGGTCTGGGACTGGCATGTCTACGTATATCATTAAGGTGCTTTCGGGGTGTGAATATAGGCCACGATCTCACAGTTTCCGATCATATGTCAGTTCTGGTGTTTTTCATGCTATAAGTAGGCTATAAGTGTGCAAGTGACAAAAGGTGATGACCAAAAGTTTAGACGATTCTCGCTTCAGGATCATCACCCAGACACTCCATGGGACTGCCGTATATGCCTACATTGACCCCCCTGGCACCACCCCTGGCCGTTTCTCGGCAGTCTTATGGCAGTCCCAAACGGGTCGTGTTTGGGTCATGTCATGTTTGGAGACGAACATCCAGGCCGCCTGTGACTGAAACAGCCCGACCCCCAGGCAGATGAATCGTGCTGAAAACCTGCTGCGTCAGTTGAAGCTCGGACGGATTTGGACTGGAAACAAGCATGGCAAACATGCAACTGACGCAAGACGTGACAGATGAGTTGGATGAAACATGTGGGTATGTTTGGATGTATTTAGGATATGGCTTCATATAGTAGGGACAAGTCGTTAATTATCGACTCTTAACATCAGAAATTTTACTGGTTTTTGAGCTTATGTACTAGTGAGTGACTGGGTATCAAGTTGTTTTGTGCAACCATGTTTGTTTCGTTGGCTGGGAGTTTGAAGTTCGAAATTGCCCAATTTCTGGGAGTCGTGTTGGCATGTTTCCAGTTTAAGAGCAACAGCATGGTAGCCAAACAACTAACCCAGCTTCAGTTTTGCTCGCCTTAAGAGGTCCAAAGATTAGGGGGCTCTTACCGTGGTTCGCAGCCAGGCCTCAGATTTACCCTAAGGATCCACATACCCTTGTGCAGGCTTGGAGGATCCAGTCGTCAGTTCTGAGAAGGTATGTGGATCCCTTCTGGCAGCGAAAGTAGATGGTGAAGACCGGCCTGCAGAGTCCTCCACCTTTTCCAACGTCATTCTTTTTCGTAACAAGAACGACCGCATGGGGTTCTTCCTCCTATCATATACCAGGACCTTCAGTTTGTGACCGGATTGGAGTCTGTACCTGGCCCTACAGGCCTAAGGACTGATCTATCGAAAGGACACTTTGAAGGTCGTACACACCACAGTACATCATATATAGACTCTTTAAACTTAAATAGATAGAGCTAGTGACAGCTGCAGCTGTGTCCAGTTGTTTTTCGGATTGTGCAATTGTGTTGATTAGAATGTCATTCATATCCTTCAACGAGCTCCTCACTGGAGCTCCTCACATGTCCTTCCAATCGACATGTGAAGCCTCTCTGGCGACCTGCAAAGATAGGTTCGTGAGGTGCTTCATCATCAAAGATCATCCGCTTCAACCATACGGCTGGCAAGCTGTGGGGTATGGATTGGTTTCACTTGAATTAGGAATTGAGAGGAATTCCGGAACACATAGCCAATGCCGTGAGCCTACTTTAAGCTGAACTAAACTCAACAAGCTTCAACGGGCAGGGGAGTTACCTGTGTGGCAATACATGACAAGCACCTTGAGAGCAACGGACGATCCAGTCCTGGCGTGAGACATCGCACCAGTGGCGATCGGAGGTGCCGGTGACGATCGGAGGACGTACATGGTCACAGAATCCACAGCCTTTGAGAAGTCTTTGGAGGATTACTGACTGGCGCGTCTTGCAGGGAATGAGGGAATGGATCCAATAGCATCTCTATTGGGGGCTCATTGCCTTATTCCCTACTAAGCACCAGTCAGGTTGAGGGGTCAAAACCGCCTTCTGAAGATGTGGGGATGGTTCGTGACCCACCTGGAGCTTGTCCTCGGTCGGCCGGAGTCTAGACGCCACTCTGACATGACCCAGACGCCATACACGGGCGCTTCCACCAGACCTTTGGAGAAGCCTCACCACCTGAAAAGAGGCCTCCTTTCTGATTGGTGACTGATTGTGATTGGCATCACGTCTGCCTGGCTGAATCTGAAAGCGGTAGACTGAGTACTCATCATCCTGGCCCGGGCCATCAATCGATGGTTTTTCAGCTTGCCATGTGCTTATCAACATCACCAGTTCATCTCCATGTTCATCCGTTGCAAAAAGCTTTGTAGTTTGACTGCCGAGGACCAGTCAGGGGTCATTGTCAAAGTGCAAGGTGCACCAGGATTTGGACTCTTGACGGCATTGGTTTGTTGTTCCTTTTTTTCGCGGAAGGAAACCATCCATGTCGACCATTTCCTTTTCGAAAGAGTCGGTTACGTGGATGGCAGGCATCATGCAGCACCCTTTTTGGTATCAGCATGACCGTCCGAAATTGGGGCCATGGTCCCATCCACATAACCATCCCAGACGCTCCATGTACATATGCCGCCCCATTGACCCCCCTGGCACCACCCCTATATATTGGCATACATGGAGCGTTTGGGCATGATGAGATTTCTGGGGAGTGTATCAGTGTATCTACTTGTCGAGATCGAGGTTTGAAGGGGACAAGAGGTGTGCACTGGACGAACGGTGAACTGCTTGGTGAACGGATTTCGGGGTTACTTGCCTTCCCCAAAATGTCGAAGTTGGAAAATAGGCACCGAAATGTCGCATGACGGAATCCCACCCAACATCCCAAGACTTGATTCCCTCAATGACTCACAGTGGCCGAACAAATTATCGCTGGAAGCTGACGACCTGTGATATGTGCTCTTGGTCCCATCAATCCCACCTCTCAGAAGAGACAAACCAAGCCCTAAGGCTTGGTTTGGCATGGTTTGGCTGGTGTTGTTCGGATTGGAATGAGTTTGGAATCCCCTTCGTTAAATGTCCGACTCCAATCCCCATCGTTTGGCTGGTTGAATCCACGGTCCAGTGGTGTTCTCGTGTTCTCATCCTTTCAGGTCCCACGACTCCACCCATGACTGCCACCCATGAATTTCATCGTCCTGCCAGCCATGCTTTCACCCACCCTGCTTCCACAGAACCAAGAGGAGCCGGCCTCACCGCACGGACACGGGTCCCGGCGGCTGGCGTCTTTTCTCTGCGTCCGTCGCACACCCATGAAAACGGTCGCACCTGGTGGGACACACCAAGACTTGAGGGTACGCAGGGTGAGTTTGGTCCACACCCAGACGAATGTCCTTTTCGATCCTTTCCGTCGCTGGTTTCCAGAGGGGACTGAGATTGTACCGGCGCCATAGAGTCTCGATATCCGTCGCGTGTGACGGGAAAGAAAGACGAGCGAACATCCGTCGCGTGGAGCGCCCGATGTGCCCGAGAAGAAGCCCAAGTCAGGCAGCCCATCGGGTTTGCACTCCTTTTTTGGGTTTGAATCCCAGCTTGTTAAACATACCACATGAATATCCTCGCGCTGGCATGACTGAGAAGGAAACCATGTGACTCCAAGGGGCATGAGACAAACCTGGAAACCCAACGAAGCAAATAAGTTTTCATTCCACCAACAACCACTTGTTATAATGCGGATCTCAATTCCCAGATTGGAACGGCCATTTGTTTCTGGGACTGGGTTTCCAGCCATTTTCATCCAAACCTCTCTGAATCATCCTCACCATCCTGCATGACAGAGGTGATTTTCTCGTTTTTCATGCGTCGAATCTCGTCCCAGGAATCAACGGCGCATTTGTCACGCACGGCCCCTTGGCCGTGTCGACACGTACCGTCACATAGAGACGCCTCTTTGCTGGTGAATTTGGATGGTTTTTAGGTCTCTCCAACAGTCCTCATGTTCATTGTGATTTGGATCAAGACAAAAGGGGAAGATCGGCACATGTCAAGGGAAGGACTGCTGAAATGTCAATCTGTTTCTTTCTTTTGACAGACGAAGAAGACTCGGACATGACAGACGAAGCCTTTTGCGCAACGGACCTGTTGAGGGAACGGGTTTTTATAGTGTTTTTAGTTTGACTGGCTGTTGTGTGGATCGTTGGCATTTTGGTTTTGGGAGTATAGTTGTATATACAGCTGAAGGCCTGCCATTTCAGTGGAGCGGGAGGCGCAACGGCACGCTGCAATATCATCCCACGAGCATCGAGCGATTGATCTTTCCTGCCAACCCATCATAGGCTCCAACCATCATCATTCTCAAGATGTTGTTTTTGGCGCAAGCTCCCTACGCTGAGCGTACGTAGAACATACCTGGAACTTCCTCAGAGTTTTTGTTTTTTCCGATCTGCTGCGGCGTGAAAACATCTTTTGGAGTCACAGCCTTATGTGAGTCTGCGGATGTTGCTTTAGTAATTTAGTTGTCTCTTTTATGATATTCCACGGGCGTTTATACACAATGATAAGGGCGTTTATTTGTGAGCCAAAGGCGTTTTTTCCCGAACATGTTTTTTGAATGGATGCTTATTTCGGCTGCGGATGTTTATGTGGGTCACACACCCCAAAAAAGGTATGTTGAACCACCGCGACCAAACAAAAACAACCACGAGGTTGCAGGTATGTATAGAACTCTACAGGATGGCGTAGCTTTATATAGTCATACATAATTACTCTAAAAGGTCTTATAGCAGCTGTAAACTGTCCAGCTGAGCATGCCCATTTGCTCTAGTATGGGTGTTCAAAGACCCTGTTTTGGGTGCGCTATGCCATTGACTCCCTGTATAGCTCAGGTTCGCCGAGCATTGAAGGAGCACGGCTGGACGGGCACTGGCTTTTTGACCGGACAGCCACAAGATCTGGTAAGTCCTTTGGACAGCAAGGGACAGCAGGGCATGCGAAAAAAGGAAGTGAAAAGGGCATCGATTTCGAACTCCTCACTGGCGGCACACGCTAAGCGGACCTGTGTAAATGTTCGTTCAATCTCCGGCATATTGATTTCAACTTGCAATGCCAAACTGCCGTCGATGTTTTCCATCATTGGGCTGAAGGCAGGACATGCAAAGGAGACCATCTAATCTAGGGCAGCTCTCAGACGGTCTAAATCAAACAACAAAAATATGTTTGTGCCGTTCGCAGAATCCAGGTAGATGTTTGTTTCCGCTACAAGGCTCCACTATTGTTTGACTTTCGAGACATTTCGAGACCTATCCCCTCCTGGTAGGAAATTCTTGGACACGTTCGCAACGTTGCGAGGAGAGCACGCGTTTAAATCCTTTAGTGCTGCTGACATCGGCGCCCTTGGTCCTTTGGTTTCGGTATATTCAGAGAATCTTAAGATACTGAATCCAAATGCCTCGTACGTAGCCGATTGGGAAACATTTGGCTCGTGGTGGGAAGCCCGGCTTCCACTCGACTCGTCCAGAATTGAGTTCTAAGCCAGTACGCGTCATGAGTATCTCCAGACTCGACCCGAATCACTAAGAAGGTATACATCTCAAGCGCGCTGATTCTCACGACTTTAGCTTTAGCCGTCGCCTCTTCATGCCTCCTACTTCGAACGTTCCACGCCAATCTCGAACGTTGCAAGGTCTCCTGACGAAGTTGCAACAAGCTCAATTTGGCTCGTTGGACACGGCCTTAGAACTCGAGGCTCGCGAACGGCCGGGTGTTCGCGAGAAGGTGATCGGGGAACGGCGAGGGGCAGACGGGACCCCTTCGCCCTGGGTCGAACCAATCCCAGACGCTCCATGGCACTGGAATATATGCCGATATATGCCGATCAAGCCAGACCCCCCTGGCACCACCACCCCTGGCCGTTTCTCGGCAGCCCCATGGAGCGTTTGGGTGGACCGGTCGGGCGAACCAAGTGTCGAACGCGGTGGGTGAAGTGGGATGTGCTGGATGTGTGGGACGTGATGTGGCGGTGTCGGCCGCTCAAGTGTGTGAATGATTGGCGCTGGATTTCATGTTGCCAAGAATGATCCATATGAGCCACGCTGAAAACCTCCCCCCGCGTAAGCTAAAACTGCGGTCGCGTAAGCTCTGCGTAAGCTTTGGCGTAAGCCAGACATTTCCAGGTTATGTCATATCGATGCTGCGTAAGCAAAGCCTGCAATGGCGTAAGGTGGCGTAAGCAGCGGCGTAAGCAACACCCCCGCGTAAGCTGAAACTGCGGTCGCGTAAGCGCTGCGTAAGTTTTCGCGTAAGGCAGTTCTTACGACATAGGAATCTATCAAGGTTTTCAGCATGGCTCATATGGATCCATATGGTCTATATAATTCATATAGTATACTGTTCTTCAGCTACTCACTGAATAGGTCTCAGCTCCCAAGCTCCCACGCGCCGTCCTTCACCTCCGGAGGCCTGTGGCCCCCTTCGCCGCTGGGCGCGATGGACCGGGCGTGTGGCGTGTGGCGTGTATCGCTCAGAGCCCATGACCTGCGTCCAAGCCGTCGGTACAGGAGATGTCATATATCGCAAGAAGGCCAACTGAACCATCAATCAGACTGTTATATACCATGGGATATGCCCAAGACATTGGGTATATCCTTCCTCCAGTCACGGAAGTGGATGGCAGGGTCCTGCTTTGCGACCCCTTGATCAACAAAGAGGCTCCACAAAGACCCGCAGTTGGAGGGAGGGCACATTTCTTTCAAAGGGTCGTTTTGGGTGGGGTGATGAGTTCCAAACAAAGGTCAAGATGGTCAAGCAAGGAAAACCTAGTCAAACCGAGTGAAACCAGGTCGTCTTTGACCTCCTGATAAGTATTGTTCTTTTGTATGACCACTGTCCAGGTCCAGTCAATTGAGGTTTCTGAGCTGTTGGGTACATGTTGCATCATGTTGCATGTGTTTTGGATTTCTCTCAGACTGGTGCACTCCGAGGCCGGGTGCTTGGGTTTCTCAGTACCTTGAACCCTGGTGCCTTCACCAATTCGTCATGACTGGGGCCCCATGTTCCAAGGTACGAACGGGTCGACTCCATCGAACGGATCGACTGCACCCACGGCGCGCATGTTGCTATCACCCTCGCGCGAATGGTTGGAACAAACAGCGGACCTTCCTCACCACATCCAAAGCTGTTACCCTCCGGTCAATTCGACCCTCTGCGACCCTTCAGGATCGAACCTTACCAGTCTCATCCATTCAGAGACAAACCTCAACCCCCATCCGGGCTCCTGGCCCATATCCTCAGGTTCGGTGGTTAGACCCCGTGGCACCCACCCCAACCACCGAACCTCAGGAGGGGGCGGCCAGGAGCCCTAGGGAACATTCAGTGAAGCCCTTTCATCACCCCCCACCCTTGCAGGCCCCGTTCCGACCATGTCCTTCATCAAGGATTTGCGGGAAAGTAGATTAGGATCCTGCATGCTTCGGTAGACCCCATGCCGACCATGCTCGAGCTGGCTGTGGCCTTGGCTGACCAGACTTGGTGTCATTCGCGGCTCGAGGGTTTGACCCATCCCCAGCTCACTCAGGTTTCTTAGTGCGTTGCTGCCAACCCTGGTGGCTTTGTCGTGAGATGGCCGTCGCACGCTTGCGGATCCACCCCTGGGCTACACCTTGGCCGGGTGGTGTGTGGAAAAGCGCGGCGGGAGGACCTCTGTTGTTCAAGGACATGAGGTTGAAGGACCCGACTTTTCGACTTTTCGGCGCGGTTGAGGCGACGGGTCCTAGTTCAGGTCACTTAAACAATATAACTAGCTTTTTTGAATCGGGTTCCTTTTGACAGTTTCTGTGCGACATCAAAGATCCGCGCATGTTTCCAGAGTTGTTTGGACATGTTCCACTATGGATTGGATGGACAGTATGGACCAGCCAGGTGGGGATGAAGAGATTCTGTGGTGAGATGGGAGATGATTCCTTGGAGCTTGTGGGTTCGTGTTGGAGTTTGGCCAGAAAGGTTTAGGCCCTGAAGAGGCATGCGTTTGACATTCTGGCACGTGTATAAGTGTGGGTCAATGAGGGACGCCTTCTCGGCCACTTTGTTCCTTCCAACTGGAGTTTGCCTTGCGTGAAGCTGCCAGATGAAATGAATCTTTTGAAGAGAAAGGCTAACCTATGGCCAACGCCATGCAACCAACATCTAAAGAGTATGTTTGGGTAGATACTGAACGGTTGTTGGTTGCTTCAGAGAAATCCACGCCATGCAACCAGCATCTAGCATCTATAGCATGAGCCATGCAGGGGGTTCAGAGGTGAGGTGACGTGAAGTCTTGCAAGATCAGCTTCTCCACCAAGGGAGTCAGGGGTGTTTTGTTGGTCTTCGAGTGCGGATCTCGGACAAGACCAGAAGTACCATAGAACTGCTGCACAGCTTTATGCTTTAGCCGTGCTGCTCACGTGCTTTGGCCGCTGTGTGTGTTTGTTTCCGGGAAGCTTGGAATAGAGATCAGTACAACACAGCTTCCTTTCTTTGGTGGGATGAGCTCACTCTCCCCCCTTTTGGACATCTCCCCTTTGTCACGCACCGCCCAGCACATACCCGCGCTCAGGAGATCTCTGGCCTGGGCGCGGCGGAGACCGATGGCGGCAAGCCACTTGGGCCGGAGGGATCGCCCAGTGGGATGGACTGGGTGCGGGGCACCTGGCGGAGGTTGAGAGGTGTTTTTTTTTCTACACCACCCATGTGTAGCTCCGAAGACTGACCCCGGCCACGAATGCCCGACCCCGAAGGGTTTGGGAAGTTTGGGGTGCAGAACCGGACATAGACCGGTCGACCGACCCCGTCTCCAGCGAGTGGAGGTCTAGGTGAAGCTCCTGAAGGACCCAATCTAAGAATCCATCTCAAACGCTCCGGACTGGCAGGACGGACTGCGAGTTCCGGCCAGGGGGTGGTTTGAAGATGTTTTAAGGGGTCCATTGATCGGCAGTCCTATGGCAGTCCCATGGAGCGTAAGTATGTGCATATAGTAACTAGGAGGCCTCACTAGGCAAGTCTTCAGTTTTGAGGATGAGGCTTGGCTTTCGGGCCCCTTTTGATTTTCACGGGTCGAAGATGGTCGAAGCATTTTGACCCGTGGTCCATCCAAGTCGTGCTATGGTTCCTATGTTGTTCACCTTCAGGTGGTTTGTTGTTCGGATGCTTTAACCCAGGCACGACTAATGGGACTGCCATATATGCCTATATACATTGACCCCTCAAAACACCCCAATGTAGGCATATATGATATATGGCATACATGGAGTGTTTGGGTAAGATCTTTAAGGTTCAATGTCGTGAGCTTTCTAACCCGTGGTTCTGACGGTAAGGCTCCTTACAGTGACTGGGATGCACTGGGCTAGTTTTGATATGTTTTGATTTTACCAGATTTTGGAAACTTGCCTCTGAGATTTTGAATCCCTGATCCATGGTTGGACGATTTTTTGAGGAACCGCAGATAGGACTGACATCCTTTTGGAACTCTCTTTCCGAAGGATGGATCCTTTGCTGTCTAACAAGTTCTGCAAAGATGGAAAAAAATAGACATCCCTTGATCCCACAGGAACCCTCTCTAGCCATCTCCAACCATACCCCTCCCTCATCCCTTCTTCTTCCTAGTGGCCCTACGGAATACCACAGAACTAGGGAAATCATGGGAAGTCTACCCACACAACCCACAGCATCGCGATGGAACTGGAACTGATGAAAAGCCTGGTGTTGCTTACAGGGGGTTGTTGATTTCTCATCTATAATTTAGGGGTGAATCCCTCCAAACCCGGAGAAACGATCTTTATTTATGTCATGTTAATGTTTTGTCCCGGCTTCCGTCATGAAGCCAAGTAAGTTAGATACTCCTAGAAACCACCCAATGCGGGTTCGACACCTGAAGAGGCTCTACATGGCTCTCCAGAGCGCCGCGGGGCAGCTGGCCGAGCTTCGACGCCAGAGCCGCGCCGAGCCGTTGCAGAGCGAAGTGCTGCGCGGCCGTGAAAACGGGGGCGGCGAAGGGCGGCCGAAGGACGCCAACGCAGAAGGGCTTAAAACCAAACCAAAAAACCTAAAAGCGAAGTGGTTTTAGGTTTTAGTCGAAGTGGTTTATCACATATTACATCCATAAAACCTAAAACCAAACCGGATCGCCCCGCGGTTGGCGGATCTGGTTCCGGTGTGTTTTGTTTTCATGGGGGCAGGCGACGGTCACACGGTTGAAGGAAGCCCAGCTCAGCACCTGAGCCTCAAAAGGACTGGTCGAATGGTAGTTTTTCAGTGAGTTCCAACTGGCCAAAGTTCAAACGTTCAAAAACGGATCCAAATGACTCTATAGGTGAACATTTGGAGCTTCAAACCCTCTACCACGTTGAACTTCTGTTCATTTGCCATGGTCAACCAGGATTGACCATTGACCCAGGTTTTGACCCTTGAGGCAAATCACGTTTGGCTGGAGCTGAGTGAGATTCATTGAAATTCCTAAATGGTTTGAATTTGATCAGGACTCAGACAAAACTCAGGAGGCACTCAGGACTCACGCCGTCCGATGCGCCTAGGCGTGAGCTCAGCATGTTAGTGAGGAGCCAGGACAGCGGAGACCGTTGCTCCGGCACCAAACTCCTGCTGCTTGATCCCTTGTGGAAACGGGTCAGAAGGTGTAGAAATGCTTGGAACAATCACAGGTGAAACAAAACGGAATTGGCCCAAAACACCCTATGTTTTAGGATAGTCACTGCAGAGACCAGCCAAACATGAACTAGGATCAGGACTGTTCTCAGTAGCTGAAAATTCGGCCAAAGCAGAAGTTCCTGAAGGGTATCTCCTTTGCATTGGGTTGCTGAAAGTTCCCTCCCTACTTGTTGTGTTGCTTTGATTGAGACTGTCCGTGAGAGCATGAAAGTCACTGGTGTTTCACTGACTTTCCCAATCGTGCTTGAACAGAACAGAGCCTTTTGGGTCAAGCTGTAGAACATCTTCTACAAGCAGAAACGGTGAGCAATCAACCGTGAGGTTTTAGAGGAATATATATATAGAGATTTGAGATGCTCCTGATTAAGAATGAAGGACACATAGCTTCTCAATTAATCTAAGTAAGATAATTCAGACGAAGTCTTTCCGGACACACCGGACACAGAGCAATGGTTCTTTGGCTTCCCACAAACAGTTTCGGGGCGCCGATGCCTTTCATCAATCTTTGGGAACTGCCGCTTCCCAGACCATCCATGAGTCGACACACACGAGGTCAACATTTGGCCATCCAATGGATGTGAAAAAGGCTTTGGATCTCGTTTTCTCCCATCGCATGGTCGTCGCATGTGGAGGATATCCTCTTGCGGCGATTGATCAGCCGAAGATATTCCAACCTTTCATCAAGGCACGGGATGTGTCCTGGGTGATGAACGTCGCAATACCATGGGATAGATGCCATGGCCGCCAGGTATTCACAACGGTATATGGTGTTTCTTTAATGTTTTCCAACATCAAGCTTTCGGACAAATTCCACACTTCTCTCAGATGGGTCGCCTGCGTGTCGGATACCGGTGCTGATCTGTTGTTCATTCCCGGACCTGAGATATATATATATACCTGCGTTGGGTCGGAGGCCAATCCTGATTCTGGGATGTCTTCCTTCATCTCCGGTTAAAAGGGTGTGTAATAAAAAATCATCAGGGAGATTGATCAGTTTCACCCCTTGGAAGAAGGAAAAGAGACCCTATATCGAATTGTTGGGGATTCATTTCTTCAATCTCCCTGGCTTCCTATTGGACGAATCTGTCCTAGTTTTTGTTGGCGAAAAGCAGACGTGCGGACTCGTCGTTTTTGCCGGGTGGATGAAAATACGGGAGCCACCGGGGGAAGGTGAAGGGAAGCCTGCGAGACGCTTTCAGACCCGCTGTTTTCATCCAGTTCAATGGCTGTTCCTTAGACAGTTCCTTAGACGTGGGTTCGACTGTTGTGCCAATGGCTGTGGGTTCCAAGCGTCCGGCAACTTGTGGGGCAGTGCTTTGCAGCACTTGCTGGGACCAGCTTAGATACCTCCGTTTTTGGTGTGTTTTCAAGGCAGATCAGTGACCAAGAATTGCTGTGGCACTGCCGGGATCACAGGTTTGGGGCATTTGTCAGCATCAATGAAGAGCAACATGATGATTGCCACATCTTCGGCCATTGTCAAAATGGTCTGACTGGTCAAGAAGGTTCGCTTGGAATTGTCCTTAGAAGGTCTCAGAGGAATCACCAATTGTTCTCCAGCCAAGAATAGCAAGTAATAAGAATATATAAGAATTATGATTCATCAACTATGGCCATGATAGTATAGGGTGTGTCCGATTACCTGCAACAGTCGGAAAAAAGAGTATCACTATATGATTTGAACTAAGGTCTTTACTATAGCCATATGATCTAGCCATCATCCACTGAAGAAGGGAATGGGATATACCGTTACCTAAGCCATGACTATAGCCATCATCTTGCTGCAGGTCCTTCAGGTCTCCACCGATCCACACCGTCCACAGCGTCGGACCCAGGCGCTTGCGACACATCCCAGAGCAAGCGAGTCTTCGACCGGCCGGGCTCCGACCGTCTCGGGCGAATCGACGACGCGGAGCGCGTTCGATGCACTTCACTCCCTTTTTTCTTCAGTTCGTGACCTTTTGAAGGTTCCTAAGCGACCCTACTCGGAGGCTTAAGTGACCGAACCAACCAGGTTATTGGAAGGTCACTTTGAAGAACTAGGTCCAGGATTCTGAGCTTTGCGCATCTCTGACTGTGGTTGTTTTTGGTCCGTCCAACGGACGGAGCGAGCATGTTCCATGTGTGATCTCATGACCCACGCACGGATTCTAGGGTAACCGTGGCTTGGCATATGGAGCTTCAAACATCCTGCCCACAGACATGCAAGGGCCTAAGGGCATTGTAGTCACGAATGTTGGGGAGCTACAACTGGTTGATAGAGCCCTCAGGACTCTGGGGTTTCACCCATGTTGAATTCTTAATTCTTAGCATCAAAAACGCTTTGACGGCCTCACCAAGCTGGCTTCACCAAGCTTGTCAGAGTCCTGCAGCATCTTAAAGGGTTACTCGGTGGTGGGTTTTTGATATGTGTTTTTTTTTCTTTAACCTCTATTTGGCGGGATGATTGAACCGACTGACTCATATTGTTTCGTTTGTTTTCGTTCAAAACACCAAGTGAAGGACTGGCCTGGACACCCTTTCTGGGTGCCGTTCTGGGTCATCCCTCCCAGCACTTTGATCCGCTGCATGGTAGAGTTACTAACATTAGGGTCAGTATTAGGGTCATAACTGGGGTAAATATATGTAAACCGGGAGATCCGGATCAGCACGATGAAATGCATGAAATGCTGATAGCACTGGAGCATGTGAACTTGGGATCAGGCCTCCATCGAGGCCCTTCAATTGGTGCGGAGCCTGGTGAGAACATGTGAGAGCAGGGCGGGAGCTACGCTGTGTGGGGCATTTTGGCACGTCAGGAATCACTAGAAAGCTCTCACGCAGGAGAGTTCACCCTTTTCCAATAACAACACTAAATCACTATAGAAAGACTTCAATCAACCCCCAATCCTTCATTTCACCCGAAGGCCCCCCCCACCCTCCGCACGATGTCCTCCGATTCGCAGGGTCGGAATTGGTGGTAACACCGGGAGGTGAAGACGGGCAAGGTGAAGACGGGCATCGCGAACACACCAGGCGGCCCACCAGGTCACCTCCACTGGAAAGAGAGAGATTAGTCTCCATTTTCAGCCACCACTTCCTATTACGGAGTGCTTAATGCTATAGCATGCTATAGCTGTTTGTACCCATATATCGGACGTCACCCGGTTACCGGTCGCCCGAAGCCATCACGTCCGTCACGTCAGAGGCGAGCCCGGCCTCCGGCGCCTGCGCTCGAACACAGGAGCTTCCCGGGGCCGGAGAGCGAGCCTGGCTGATGGACCTGGGCCATTTGGTGAATGGGTTCATACCTGGATCTTCCAGATCTTCCAACTATGCCAAATGTCTGCCGTTCGGTTGTTGTCTTTTTGATTTTGAAGGCAGAATCAGTGTCACAGTTGGAAGATCCAGGTAGATGGATTCATGCTGGACAGTGCCAGAGATTTGCGGTTGCGGTGTGTTTTACCTGCAAACATAGACGACCTGGTCAGTTTCCAGGCACTTCCTGGGGGGGAATGTGGTCTAGCAATTTCTGGGGCCAGGAAGTTTTCTGCATCTCCACCTGCGCTTTCTCGTTTCGGGAAGGTCAGCCATGGTCAGCCAACCAGATTGTTCCCTGTGCAACAAGCTGCAGGTTAACGACCGATCCAAGGGAGTCTTCCAGCAGCTCATTGCTCCAAGTACTCTTTCACGATCTTTCACTCTTTGACCTCACTCCTCGCAGTTTCCACCCTCACCCCCACCCCACACTCACGCGGGTTCCACTCCCACAAACCGCCCATCCACTGTGTATTTCCCAGCTCCCGCCCTCCCCCCTCCCGTTCCGACCTGACCCCGGTCCAGGAGGACGCGTCTCTCGAGAGCGCCAGTCAGCTGTCCACCGCTCGGTCCCTTCGATCAGCGCCGCGGCGGTGGAACCGAGTTGCGCCGTCGGTGACCGGGTTCGGTGGTTCGGTGGTTCCGCGCGGGGCGGTGGCAGGGGTCGAAGAGAGCAGGTCTGGAGCAGAAGGTGAAAGGTGGCCACTGGTCGTTTGAGGTTCAGAAAGGTGTCAGGGCATGTGGAGCCAGGAATTTAAACAGGGACATTGTGAGAGGTGTGCGCATTCAATTTCAACTGATTCCAACACCTGGTTGGTTGACCTTTCTGGTAGTTTGTCAGATGGTTTGTGGTACCTTGACCTTGCAGCGGCTGGGGATGGCAGGTTCAACGCGGCTTGCATCATTCGCAGTCATGCATGGGTATGATCTTATAGGCTATAGGGATAGTGATGTCTAAATAGATAGTGGCACGGATTGGCACGGTGTCCAATACCCAATGCTTCAAATGTATGTTTTTAAAACGTGCGTTGTTGCAAGAGCGTTTTTTTTTTGGCGGAAAAGCTGTTTTTTGTGTGAAATCCACTTCCTCTCGATTGACCTGTGATCGGGTTGTTCATATATGCTGTGTGAGGAGGTTCCATGCCTCTTCCGCGGCCAAAAACATGTCCCTTCTACGGTTTGTTTACGGTTCTTGAGCTGGGCCGGAGGCCAGGAATAGCGGGCAAGAAAATCGTCCTTGTTTTGCAAAAAACACGTTTGAAGCCCAGGGCTATTAATAGGCGATGAAGCCCAGGGTAATACATTTTAGGGATCTACTTTACGTATTATGATCATCGATGATGGAAGCTTCCCAATCGGATCGCACGCTTCTTTTGCTCATCGAATCTGATCACAGTGTGTCCCATCGAGAGCCACCAACAGATCCTGACACTTTGGTTGCTTCGGGGACGTTGTTTTCACCGGCGGAAGAATGCATCTGCCACGCGATGGGTGTTTCGGATGTTATTTGGGACGTCCATGGCCCGTCCCTAAGGGCCTTTCTTCCAGAGCAGCCTGGCAAGATGGCGCCGTCAGTGGCGCGGTCCTCTCCACTTGGCCGCCGCAACCTGAGCGACACATGGGGGGTCCCAACGCCGGCAGAGAGTTGGGCACCGGGAGATAAGGGCTAAGGGCGGTGGTTTTGGTGCTGCCGATTGTGCTACGAACGGCTGGCCTCCAGAGTATCATTCACATGGAGGAGAGGTAGATGGTAGACACTTGAATCAGTGGTGATGTTCTTTTGTTCAGGAGATGTGAGATGTTCTCCAGAAGTTAAAGGGTTCTGAAGAGGGAACCGAAGTAGGAGTTGGTTCAAAGCCCAAAGATCAATGGAGAGCACTCCATCAGATCACCATAGATCACTCGTACTGATATTTATCTCCCACAGGAACTGTAACAGTGGATGATGATGGTTAGTAAGGCCTTTCTCGAAAACAATTTGTGAGATGTTTTTTATCGACTGCTACAGGTAATGGGACCCACCCTAGTACCCATCCTGTAATGTAGGTGCATGTGTATGTTCAGAGCAAGTTTGGAGGCTTGCGGTCTTTGGGTTTCCTTGTTGTGGAAGGCTCTCTCTACTCTGGGTGATCAATAGGAACAATCTGATGCCTGGCATCAGGCAGAACAGGACCAGGAAATAGGTTTCCACAACATGGGACGGCCTGACCTTATCCTAGCTTCCTTAAGATCATTTACGCCATGTTTGTTGTTTTCCACACCATCGGAAAACAACAAAACACTTAACTAGAACCGTTCAAACACCAAGCTGCTGAGCTAGCTCTTTTCACATCCCAACCAACCCCGCTCTCGCCGCTTTTTGGGGGGGGCTGAGGTCCAACTTCCGCCTGGAGCTCCCATCCGAGACCGCCAGTCCGGACCTCTGAAGTCGAGTCGATCTGGTGGGGGTTCCGGAGACCCCCCAAAACCCCCAAACGTACACTGGAGTCGACCCATGAGTGAAAGTGTACGTGGGGTATCATGAACACGACTTCATAGTCGAAGATCCTGCTTTGTGCGGAGATCAGGTCCCATTTTCGCGACTTTGGAGAGTTGGGTCCAAGTACGGGGAATCCCTATTAACCTTCAAGGGGTGTAGGGGCTTCCATTGGTGACCCCTTTAATGAAGGTGCTGGTTTGTTCATTTTTACGAACGATTTGGGATCAAAAAGATCCGAGACAAACACCGGTTACTTCAGGTGGGTGTGGTCACCTGTCACGACTCCCAGGTCGTCATGTGTGGGTATGTTCAAACTGGGACTCCCGGGGTCGGTGTTTCACAGATTCCGACAAACAATGTAGGGAATGATAGGAACATGTAAGGAATCTACCAGGATGGTCCTGGTATGTTAGCAAGTGTTACGCACTTTTAACTGTCAACTGATCCTGTCCATATCTGTCCATTAAAGGAAACAAACAAAACTTAATATATATTGAGTCACTGAGCTGTGTGTTTTGTTGCCGTTGCAATACCGTTTGGTCGGGGAGGAGTGACGGGAGGCATGTTCCCCTTGTTTTAGATACGAGAATTCCCCTGCAAATGTATAATGCTCCAGCCTATAATCTGTTCAAAGGAGTGAGAAGAAAACATCTGCATCAGATCTTACAAGAGGCTTTGTAAACACACTGTGTTCAGAAGACCCTTGTTGGAATCTCCAGGAGACATTCCTTCCCTTCAAGGACATCTTTTGTATCCTATATAGGTCCTAGATTCATGGTGTGCAACCCAAGAGAACTGAACCAGCAAACCGAGTGCAGAAAACATGAATGAGAGTGGCACATGTGGTGTGTTCTTCGCATCTGAGTGCAGAGGCCCAGCAAAAACGCGTTGTTAACGCTGGTTCCTTCCAAGAGCTCCGTCCAAGACCGCCCTCGGCAGAACGGTCTACCTCACCCACGGAGGGCGCCACGGACTCCAGCACCCGATCCCACTTCGCCATGGTTTGCCTTCATGGCTTCCCCCGCCGTGCAGAGGAAGAGAACGCCACTGGAAGCCCCCACCATTCCCTTTTGTGGCTTCGGTTGACTGGGAGCTGTGGAATTGACTGGGCGGAAAGAAGCTAACACTTATATACTTGACAGCGCTGAAAGCACACGTACTGAACGAGCGGGTGTGTCGTGCGTCGTGCATCGTGCGTCGAAGATCGTTTCGTCTTTCGTCGGGCCTAGGCACGGTGTCGGCCTGGGACTCAGATGGGGGAGGTCTGCGAGGTCTGAAGACGATGTCCAATCCATTTGTTGGAAATTCTGTGGAACAAACACAAGTACCAGGACCCTCGTTTGGGGTGGTTTTCCTGGACACCCCGAATAAGGGCCTAAGGGAGGCTAAGGGGCTATAAATAGACACCCCGACAGGAGGGTCCTGGTAGACTCGTCACGTTTGGTCCATTGTATAGGCTATGAAAGGCACCGGCAAAATTCTGATTTTTGGCACCTATAGGAATCAAGAGCCTCTCCAAGTCATGTCAAATCACTGATCAAGCATGCAAACACCATCAAACAAGAACATGTAAAGAATAACAAAGACACACGTCCAAGTGAATCATGTCCAAGTGAATCATGTGAACTTCCATTTGAATGACCCCATCAAGTTGCTGGCCACCTGCCCTTCAATGACTCGCCCCATCACCAGGATCCCACGCCCTCCTGCCCGTGAGGATGCCTCGTTGGGCGCCTTGTCGCCCCACTCGGTGGCCTCCACTCCACCACACACGATGCATGGCCGTGCACGACGACTACCGAGTCAGGTGAGTGGTTTGGGATGGAGAGAATTGGGGACGGCTCGATGGATGGAACGGTTCAGACACTTCCAGGGACCTGGATTGGATTCCGACTTCAAGTTGTGGGAGGGCACACACAAAAGGCCTGCTCCCCAAAAGCTGATCATGCTTTGAGCAACTCGGAACAACAGATAACCTGCTTGGTTTAGGCCTTTAGGCTCAGTTCATGGAATTGAATGGCTTGTGTTATTATTTTTTTCGGCTCGATCTCCTCACAGTTCCAACATGTTCCCACAGCTCCTCACGCTCCCAACGCTATGCAGGGGCCTGGTCCCGGTGCACCTGTGATGAACGTGGCAGAGCAATTGGTGCAGATGCTTCAGATGCAGCAGCAGTTGCTCTCAGCAATTGGTGCCTTGAAAGAATTCATCACACGTCACGTGACGAGGGTTCAGACCGAGAAGATTGATAGCCAGTACAGGTTTTGGGAGTCATTCACTTGGAGTCGGTGCTTCTTCTTTTATAGATATCAAAAGCATGGAACATCTCGCGAACTGGTGCTGATGGTGCGTGGGGGGGTTATTGGTACACATCGATCAAGCCAAGGCCATTCGTCGTTTGATCCAAAAATATCTTTCGCGCTGGAGGAGCCAAGGCGGCTCTATAGCCAAGGCGGAGAAGTCTTTTGAAGGGAGGGGTATTTATTTTTTTGATTTTTTTGGGTTTCTTTTTTGTTTTTTTTTGTTTTTCGTGGCTTCTGGCTTCTGTGGCTTCTGGCTTTTGTGGTTTTTGGCTTCTGTGGCTTCTGTATCTGTCTATACCTATCTATTTATCTATCTATCTTTCTTTCTTTCTTTCTTTTGGCAGCTGTTCTCCTTTCTCTTTTTGTATTTGCTTTTCCTGTTGTTTTCGTTGCAGAGACGAAACAAGCAAGCAAGCAAGCAAGCAAGCAAGCACGAGCTGCTCACCTTTGGATCTGGTGTGCTGCTGGGGGGGGGCCCCGGCCCCCCCCCCCAACCCCCCCGCGCCACGAAATCTGCACTTCATCCCCAACACCCGCGCCTGCCACGAAATCAATATTTTAAGGTGAACTCCCCGGTGCAAAACTTTCTAACCAAGCAAATATGCCTCCTCTATCTATCTATCTATCTATCTATTCTTATCTTATCTAATCTAATCTAATCTATTCTATTCTATCTATCTATCTATCAATTTATCTTTCTATCTTTCTATCTTTCTGCAGTTCAACATCCACAAAGTACTGCACCTGCCACGAATCTGCACTTCAAGGTCCACAAAGTCTTGCGCCTGCCACGAAATCTGCAAGGCCCACAAAGTCCTGCACCTGCCACCAACTCGACTCTACACTTCCACACCCACAAAGTCCTGCATCTGCCACGAAATCTGCACTTCAAGGTCCACAAAGTCCTGCGCCTGCCACAAAATCTGCACTCCAAGGGCCACAAAGTACTACACCTGCCACGAAATCTGCACTTCAAGGCCCACAAAAAGTCCTGCGCCTGCCACAAACTCTGCACTCCAAGGCCCACAAAGTCCTGCACCTGCCACGAAATGTGCTTTGCAAGGTCCACAAAGTACTGCACCTGCCACGAAACACGAAAAACAAAACAAATTCCAAAAAAAAAATCCAGAAATATATTCGCAACCCTTTTGAAGTCTTTTCTGGACTCGAGGACCTTCCGGGATCTCGAAGAGGGTGTGATGGCTGGTGTGAAGGTCGATTCTGGTCAAAAGCCTTCTGCGGAATACTGCGGAGTGTGATGAATCTAGTGTTGGAAGTGTCGGAGTTGCTTCGACTTTGGAGAGGATTTGCCATGTTTTGTCAGGTCCTGGAATCGTGCAAGAGTTCTTCAATCAGGTATTGGGAACCCTAGACACCCTCACAGGCAGACTGTACGCGAACAAACCGATGTCGTGGCTCGTGTTTTCGAGGTTTTGCTTTCCAGGTTGGGGTGATCTCCCCCAAACCTGGGGAAGATGCGTACCTGGACCATCCAGTGGGTGCCCAATGGACACCTCATTGGGCACCCATTAAGTAGTGTGGGGTCCTTTGGACACCCATTGGATGGTCCTGGTATGCTTTTCCCAGTTTTGAAAGACCTCAATCTTAAGCACTTCACTCCCTGCTTTTTTCGAACCACTTTGATTGGGCGGATCCGTACCCAGGTGCACCACAGGCACGCGCGGGGTGGGGTGGATATACGTGCCTCGGGGCAGTGCTTCCGGTGGTTCTTTTGTAGATCTCCTAGCCAGTCCCCACGGCAATATGGGACTGGAAGATGAACACCCACATGCAATGCTGTATTGAACATGATGGAACTAGATTGTGGTGGTTGAAAAGGGGTAGCAGTGTAGCAGGCATGTGTGTTTATACTGTCACTCTGTTTGTTGCATCTTAAAAGATCTTAAAACCACCCTGAAATACTCATGGAAGTGGATGGCCCTGATTTCGGATGACCATGTAGTCCGAATACCAAAGGTATCCAAGTTGCTGGTGTCCATCCACGTAACCATGTTCTTCAGTCGGAGTGTATGCAAGTCTTCCACGGATTCTACTCGTGTGGTTCGTCCAAAACGAGTCCAACCTCCCGTCGGTGGGTCACTTCGATGTGCCGCCTGAAGGCACACGTCAGACTGTCACATCCTGTGACAGTCACCACTGTAGCAGGCAAGTCCTTCTTTAAAGAGGGATCTACACTGTGCAGTAGTACACCTTCATTCCCTGCTGTTCTTGCGACTAACGTTTCATTTTTGTTTCGTGGCTAACGCGACGAAGAGGTACACCTCGTTCGCCAATGGTACCTGTCGGTGCGCTGGTAGAGGTGTGTTGGTGATCCCATGGATTGTGCGTTTTGGTGTCGAGGAGAGGAGCCTTTCTTGGAAGCGACATGTCCTCAAAACACGTACCCGGAGTCTCAAAAGTACCTCGGAAAATTGGTATATATGATTATACCTGTTTTTATGGGGTCATGTCCCATCTTCCCAGGTACTTGAAGTCGGGTCCTATAGGTAAATACTCAGCGTTTTGGACTTTGGCAATGGCTTTGAAAGGACAAGACCATGTTTTCGGGTACTTTTGGTGGTCCATCAGTTTGCAGGGAAATACTACAACATACAACACACCTAGCGCTTCCTGTCTGGGTGTCCAATGGTGACCTATAAGCAGTGTAGGGTTGTCCAGCCAGGTCACCCCGACCGGAAGCAGCTGGTATATTTTCTCCTTCGGTTACGAAGGGGTTCGGTACTCTGGATTCGATAGATCCTAGGTGATCGTTTCGGAATATGTTTATTTTCAAGTGATGATTGGACCCTCTGACTCATATTTTTCAAGTGGGTTGAAAACACCAGGATCTAATTCTGCTCATGTTGCACTGAAGTGAAGGACATTGACATCGGGTCACCGATTGACGTCCGGTCATGGTTTCAAACAAGAGCAGCATTTGCCCAGCACCGAAGCGGTGAATCACCCGCACCCTCCGACGGATTTCACCATCGGGTACTGCGTCAGGTCTCGGGTGCCGTCGGCGCGACGTCGCAGCGGCTTGGTGGCGATTCTCCGATGGTTTGGGGCGTTCCGGCGGTCGGCCGGGAACTGTCCTGTGTAGTTCGATCGCCCAAAAGTTGACCCAGGCGACTTCTTGCATGATCAGCTGTCAAACGCTCCCACTCTGTTTTTGCCTCAAGGAAGGCTAAACGTCTTTAGATGGTCTGTAGTGTGGTACGAAGCAAAATCCACACATCAGAGACTCCCTGCAGAGCTTCAGACGAGGATGGAAAGCATCTTTTCGGGACGTCTTTCGGGTCTACTTAACAGCAGTGAGGGTCGCAGCGTTTCGGGGTTTGGTTCGGATGCGAATGGAAGAACCACACATGGGTTTTCGGGATCGGTTCCCACCTCTCACAATTCCACCATAAGAGGTCATGTCAAATCAATTGACGGACGAGTTCTGTAGGCTTAACGTTTAGTTTCAGCATGTTTCAGGAAACCTCATGAAGGAAAAAGGAAGGCTTTGGTGTGTTTTCAGTCAACAGGAGTCTTAAACCTCTTAAAACCAACGAACAGATAACCGTCTTAGACTACACCTATACCCGATCCATAGCAGCTTCACCTCAGAGACTGGGAATATCGCCAGAATCAGAATTTCTGTGACTGGTCCGAAAAATAGATGTTCCTTTCAGGAGTTCCATGGAGGACAGGGTGGGATCCATTCAGGAAGGAGTCGGGTGCCCTGATCAACATCACATCCACATCCACTGGATGGAACGAGCCACACCACACAGGCCCTCCATGTGACTCCTGGTTTTAGATCTTCCTTCGCACGGCCCTCTGGAGCGAATGAGGGTAACATGCCCAAGCATCTCAGGGCAGCACCTGCGGCTTTGCTCTACCAGGCTTTGCAGCAGGTGGGGACGATTCCCATGGTGAACTTGAATGAAGTTGCACAGGTGGCATCGATCACATGTGGGATCAATTATTTAATTATTTATGCAGTCTACTGATTTGCATCTAATTTTGTTTTTTGGTTTATGTTGTTTTCAGATGCACCAAAACAAACTACGATAAGACAGTGAGATGCTCCTGGACGAGAAGCAAAGCACCCGAAAACATCATGGGAGTAGTTCAAATGTTTGCGGACTATATAGAATAGTTTGTGGTTTATTTTCTACTATATATAGTCATCATATTTGTTTCAGTCAAACGCTCAACGTCGATTATTTGATCTATTACTTCTAATACTTCTGTTGCACGGCAGACAGATGCAGAAAGTCACCTCGATTTCCTTTCTTGTGCTTCACTGCAAAGCTCCCGAACCCGATCCATGCATTTGCTTCATGGTTAACAGCTCTGAAGTTCCTACCCTGTACAGCTGTGCCATCCAAAGATATTCTTCGACATTCACCCGAGTTCACTTTGATGGATGGCTTCCAACATCTTACCCTCCTCCCTCCAGCCCACACTTGGCTCCCCTTCCGCTCCACCCACCCACTTCGTCCACCTCAGGTGGCGGACGCCTCCCCTGCGTCCAGTCGACGCTCGAGCATCACCGCCTGAGAGGCGTCGTTGAAAGGCAGTTCTTTAAAACGTAGCGTCCGATCGCTCCGTTCGTAGCGATGCCCTTTGTTCCTAGTCGCTTCTTGCTCCTATAGGTTTTTGGTGGAATCGGCTGGGAAGCTGAGAACTGGTGGAGTCAAACGAGAATGCCAAGTCGAAGACCTCATATGTGGATTCATTGGGCTTTGTGCCGTGACCTGTCACAGTCGGTAAACAAGAACATCACCATTTTTGGAGCAAGGCCTGGATACCCATCATCATCCACAATTACCGGCCATAGGTGGTACTATAGGAGATACCCAAAGGGCTATGTGTTTGGTAGCATGTGTTTTCTGACGGTGCTGGCGAGTTTGAGAGCCATGACCCACCGAACGGACCGGACCGGACCGAACTCCTTTGGCGGTGGCGACCCTGTGAGTGGTGCGTCATCGGGAAGAGGCCAACTGCCTTTTTCCGCTCTTGGAGGGATGAAACGTCAACCTGAAGTTGCTCAACCCAAGACACGCCCTTTTTTTTGGAGGGGTCGGACCCGAATCCTTTGGAGGTGTGTGTGGGGTTTTCTTCTTCGGGTTTGAAGGACAAGTCGGGGTGTTTGGAGCTTTTGGGAAAGAGATGGAAAGAGTATTACCTATATATAGACACTCCATGTATGGTATATTTACCTACAATGCTATGATGGATTCTGGATGATTCTGGCGGTTCTCGGCTGTTTACTCACCTTTTGACCCTGCACGGTGCATTCAACATATTCAACACCAATTTCTCCGCAAAAAGAGCTTGGAAATTCGAGACCACCACCCAAAAACCGCCAGTAAGGTATGCTTATTGCTGATATGCCTCAGTCCAGCTTGACAAGAATATGCTCTCTGTTTTTAGACAAAACCATCTGAGTCGACCCGTGAGTCCTACTCGGAGTCGACTCAGGGCGGGCTGAGGCGAGTATCCCCTGACGCGACCCATCTGATCTGGGACTGCATGTGCCGAAAAACGGCCAGGGGTGGTTGAAAAGGGGGGGTCAATGTAGGCATGGAAGTCTTATGGGGCCCTGGAACCCTTTAAACCAGCTGATGGAATCCCCTGGTCTTATGTTCACAGTCCGGAGTCTTCGTGATAGCTCTTTCTGGTGGTCATGGGGCTGTGGGAGTCGTCGGGGAGTCGCCAGCGGCAAGAAACCCACGAATCCGTTTGGTTATGTTTGGTTGGTCGACCCCGAAATAGATTAGATAGAAAAGAAGATCTATTCCCAGACACTCCATGTATGCCATATTGGCCTACAATATATGGTATACAGTATACATGCATGGAGTCTTAAGGTCCTCATGCTCTTCGGCCGAAAAACACACCAAGTCGCCGTACCACTCACAGTCTTCGCGACTCGCGACCGGTCCCCGGCGAGAACGTTTGGCAACGTTGCTTGAGAGCGACCGAACGTCGCCGACTACGAAGCTGAGTGCCCGGGTGGAGCGTTTCTTGGTTGGGTAAGTCAGATGGTAGGAGTGAAAACGCATCGGGAGCTGGAAGATTTGCATGGATCGATGATTTAGGACGATTTGTTCAGATTTGTTCAATATTCCAGTCCCAGTGGTAGGGTTTGTACACAGTGAGTTTAGCCCGAAGAAAGCAAAATCAGTTGGAAGGCCATCCTCAGCTGTAAGGGGCGGACATGGGGACGTTGTATGCTATGACTATGACCAAGGGGCATGTCCTCGACCACCCACTTCCCGTGTTGAAAGAAAGACATGATTCCTAGGTTCCCATCCCAGACACTCCAAGTCGTATGGGATATGTATTATCATGTTTGCCAACCTAGTAGAAAAAGGAACCTAATGAAAATACCCTCCGACCTAGAAGCGATGGCCTCCAACCTTCTAGCGATGGCCTCCAACCTACCAGCAACGGCCTCCAACCTACTAGCGATGGCTCCTACCTACTAGCGATGGCCTCCAACCCTGATCTTCCAAAAGTCTCTATTTAGAGGTTCCACCCTTATTTAAAGACTATAGTCTTTTTTTTTTCAATGAAAAACCTCTAAATAAGGTCTATAGACTCTAATTAGAGGTTAAACCCCTTAAAATAGAGAAGGTACCTCCTCTATTTAAAGCTTTAAGCTTTAAATTAGAGACTATAGTCCTTATTTAAGGGATGTTCCAAAAGCCCTTATTTAAGGGATGTTGACTGGCAAGAGAAACGACATATTTTCCATGTTAGAGTCCACTTCAGAGCTCCGGCACATCGTGCTGTGCAGCAAAACGGTCAAACACAGAGAGCCCCACTGCTTTTGCAGTGCTTCCCCCACCTCTGCGCTCGGCCAAGAGTGCAATCCTACCGCCCCATGACTCCTCAGTGTATGTCCAGAAGGCAGACGGCGGAGTGCTAGTCTGGACAAGTTCGAGAAAGGCGTGCAGCTTTGTCTTGGCCGGAAAAGTCTTCCAGCCATGAGCCGCGGAGTAATCACCCAGCGCGACATAGAGAAGGGCGAAGCGCAGGGCAGCCTGTTCTAGAAGTTCTCTGTGAAAGGCCTCTTTGCTCAGCTGCTGGTAGCAGACCTGCAACTGCAGGGCGGCTGCTGCTGCAGTGGCGGCCGCAGGCTGTGTGTGGTCGAAGAGCTCGTTTGTGACCTCGACCGCGAAATCAATGAGGTCCCTAGCTTCACCGGCTTTCGCCCGCAAGCGGGCATAGGCGCCAGGCTGCTTCCAGATCATTGTGGGCTTGAGCTCCAGCAAGCAAGAAGTCTTGCAGGTTCTCTTGTAGTAGGCCTTCATACGCAAGTGTAGAGCGCTGCACTTTTGCGCTTGGTTGCCCTCGAGGTAATCGCAGGCCCAAGCCAAGATGCCCCCTAAGAATTCCAAGGAGATGCCCAAGTCAGTGGTGTGGAGCCAATCCATTTGGAAGGTTTCGGTGGTGACAAATGGAATGTTGAAGGCTGGAGAAATCGATTTCCCATCAGCCACCATCCTGACCAAGAGATCAGCATGGCAGAGGCGGTGGCTGGGCTGTCGCCAGTCGGAGTTGGAGGCCACTTCGCGAATGCGGTCTGGCGTCATATCACATCGATAGCAGCAGCCAGTTTTGTCGCACCAGCCAGGGAAGCGAAAGACAGACTTGAGGGCTGACCAATCACCTTTGATTTCCAGCAGCACCCCACGGGGCAAAGGCATGGCAGAGCCCAAAGCCTTCTTCCTCCAGGCATCGGTGTCGTCAAATGGCTTTCCGTCTGATCTGGTCTGAGGCCAACAGCCAGTGGCCAACTCTTTCATGAAAGTGGCCAACTCTTTCGCTTTAAGTGGTCCACAAAGTTGCCACCGTAGAAGACATACATGAACTTATCCAACTCTTTCTCCTCAGGGTGCTCTTTCTTCTCGGCTTTGAAGGCAAACTTCTCGACCGACTCAGAAATTAGGTGCTGCACCAGAGAATCCTTGCGCTCAAAGGTCATCGAGTCCGGCTGGAAGGCGTTCATCTCCAAAATCTGGTTCCTGGCAGGGCAGCAAACAAAAAATGTTCTTTTCTGTCTTGGGGGTGGGGACCGCTGTGGGAGTTTAGTTTCAAAAGAGTCCTTGTAAAAAACCTTCGCGCAGCTTGTCACGGGACTCCGTAGCATCCGTGTGTTGGTTCTCCACACTCATGAGCCACTGGGTATTGTTCTTGCCGCCAGCAGCTTCGAACTCTTTGAGCAGGCCCTCCTTTTCAGCCGCTGTCTTGCTCCAGTACATGTCCAAAAACTGCTGAGCCTGTGACTTCTTCTCTGCATCCTTGGAGTGGTTGGCCCTGTACTTCATGAGGTTCAAGACACGCTGCTGAAGCTGCATCTTCTCTGCAGCACTGGAGACGGTTTCTACCTCCAAGGCCTCAGTCGACTTGCCCCTTTTCAATTTAAATTTAGCCCCAGCAGCAGGCTCTGCCTTGGCCTTGGCTTTAGCAGCAGCTTTGCCAGCAGGCTTTTTGGGCGCAGCAGCCTTACCAGCAGCAGGCTTCTTGGGCGCAGCAGCCTTGCTCGCACCAGCCATGGCAAGGACAAGTGGTACTCAAGACAAGTGGCCTCACAGACAAGGAGCTACTCAGGGGTGGAAAAGCTGAGAGCAGCGCCAAGCAAGAGCTGCAGCTCATCTCTCTCTCTTTGTCTCAAAAAAAGAGAGAGCGCATCGCACTTGCCATCCTGTACGGTGCTCCCAAAAACCGGCAAAAGACAGACAAACACATCGACCCAGCAAGAGAAGAACAAGAAAGGGGACAGGAAGGAGAAACAAACCGGAAGGACAAGATGTGCAATATGTTATGTCCTCAGGTCCTGACTCACAAAGAGCAAAGGACGCCAAGGTCTAGCCCCACCAGTCCAATGAACAAACATCTACTCCAAAGTCTGGGAAACAGACATTGAGCAGAAAGCCTGCGCAGCAAAAATTTTCAAATTTGAAAAAAAATTTCAAAAATGTTCCTTTTAATATTAAATTAAAAGGTAGACTTTTGATTTTTTTTTCAAATTTGAAAATTTTGGTGGGTGTGCGTGTGTGTGTGTGTTGGTGTTGCGCGCACAACTGCTCCAAAACTCACAACTCGAGTTTGCTTCCAAAGCCACAACCGTTGAACTCCTATCTGTTTGTTTAACAAAGGAAACATTGCCAAATCCAAAGCCACTCAGCTGGCATAGTTTTCCTGGCTACAGGATTGGTCGCTGTGACCGGTATGGATTCAGGGCATCTCCTGGCCCACTATACTTATAGGTGCCTCTGGTGGGTAGGGTCTGGGATCCAAACATATATACCAACCCTTAAAAAACAAACCCTTGCACTTAACAGGTGGTTATATATATATATATCTTCATTCATTTGAGGGGTTATACCCACAGACCCAAACATGTTCCAGTGCAGGCTCTAGGAGCTCAGGCGCCACTCTTGGATGTGGCGGAAAACAGCCAACGCGCGGCGCCACATGAGGCATGTGGTGCTCAAATCCGGGGACGCGTCCAGCTCCTGCGTGTGTGGAACGACTTCCCACTTGGCGTCAGCAGCAGCAGGCCGAATGTCCTCGAAGGTCTCATCGCTCTGTCCTGCACAGGGTCAGGTGTGCGAAACAAACAAACATGCATTCATTCAGGCCTGACTCCCAAGAGCAAAGGCCCAAAATCATGCGCAAAACACATGAGTTCAAACATATATTGTTTTTGGTTTTGGTGGCTTGCTCCTGACCCAGAAGGCAAAGGAGCAGGCCACCCATAGCTGCAAGAACTGTCAAGTCGGTCGAGAGTCCAGGGGGAGCTGTCCAAAGTCCGCTGCTTCCTTTGAACCCGGCATGCATGCATCGCACACTTTGAGCTGCTGCAAGTCGACTCACTCACTTCAGACCTTGCGCCTCTCTATACATCTAGGCCTCCTGACCTCCCTACGAAGCTAAGGATGCCGTGACTGCCCTGGTGCACTGCTGAACCGTGTGCGCGCGCGCGTATGTTGTGCTGTGCGCGGGGAAGCGACATGAACAGGACGAGATACAGAGGGGTCGACAATCGGGGAAAGAGACAAGACCAAACAACAAGACCAAACAAAACACAAATCTCCCCCAAAACAAACTTTGCTTTTGGTTCGCAGCTGTGCAATCAAAGAAGGCCCCGCTTCCGCCAACACGACGGAGTGCAGCCCCTGCGATTTCTGCAGGTTCCACAGCCTTTGGGCCGGAGCTTCTGTCGCTCCGTCCCTAGCATGGTTTTGCCTGTCTTTTCATTGTACAAATCTGGCAGAGGCGACAAGCTTTCCTCCGAATTGGCCTCCCCCTCAGATGCCAGGGCTGCAGCAGCAGGCGCGGCTGCGGGTCGCTTCTGCGCGGGTCTCTTCTTTG
Organism: Durusdinium trenchii; assembly: GCA_963970005.1. Taxonomy (NCBI): domain Eukaryota; class Dinophyceae; order Suessiales; family Symbiodiniaceae; genus Durusdinium; species Durusdinium trenchii. The sequence goes on along the minus strand of CAXAMN010024695.1, from coordinate 1,490,036 downwards.
GGGCCGAGGCCGGCTTTTTGCGGGTTGCCAAATCCTCCAACAAAGTAGGGCATTCAGTTTCTTCTTGGGCGCCGTCTCGCCAAGTTGCCACTAGGAACCCATTGCTCCCAGCGCTCATCTTAGCTTCCTCCCGACGCCCACCCGGATGCATGCGCACTGCCACACGCTTCTCCCACTCAAAGAAATGCGCCACAGTCGCCCCCTCTTTCAAATCCGGCGCTGAGCTCGCCACTGTCAAAGCCTCGGAGGGGCGTGGAGCCAAGCGCCTGACTTTCTTTGGCGGTGACACACCCATGGCAGCAAACGCATCCTGTTGGAGAATGCCGCATTGTCCGAGCCGGTTGTGTCTGGCCTAGCGCCTGCGCTTGAGGACGCGGCAGTTCCTGACGCCACCGGCAACGGTGTCGCAGAGGATCTGCCCAGGTCGCGCAATCGCTTCACCACACGGAGAACAGAAGCTGCGGTCTTTGCCCCTGACGTCACAGATTTGGCCTTCGTCCTGCACGCTTTGAATGCCTTGTGCAACTGCTGGGCAAACATGGCCTTCTCAGAAGCCTGCACTCCAGTGTGGCAGCAGCTTCCAAGGCTGAACGGTTGGGTCGCTCTGTCAAAGCAAGGATGTCCAACATGAGTTCTTCGTATTCTGTCACCACATCTTCATAGTTGCTCGCCCTGTATTTCTCCTCGTCCAAGTGGCCCACATGCAGGCGCATCAGCCTGCATAGCTCCGCTGCGCTTGCTGTGTTGCGCGCGCGGCCGCCGCTCATGGCTGCCTCAAAAAAAAATGATGCTATATCCAGGCGGCAGCGACTGAGTGGGCACGCACAGAAGCTCACTGCATTTCAGGTCATTGCAAGCACTCATGTGGACTCTTTCAAATGAAAACCCCTTAAATTAATTAAAGACTATAGTCCTTAAATAAGGTTGATAGAAAACCCTTTAAATTAAAATAGAGACTTTTGGAAGATCAGGGAACCTACCAGCAACGGCCTCCAACCTACTAGCGATGGCCTCCAACCT
>CAXAMN010024695.1:1472904-1489006 GCA_963970005.1 Durusdinium trenchii | reverse complement strand
CCAACCTACCAGCAACGGCCTCCAACCTACTCGCGATGGCCTCCAACATCATGTCGTATGGAATATAGTCTACGAACTTCGGGTCAACCACCCCCATGGAGGTACATAGGTGATGGAGTCTTTAGAGGTATCGAGGTATGATTCCGCTCGGATCCGCGCAGTAGCGTACAAGTGGGGTAATTTTAAGACCTGCTAAACCTTATAACCACCTTTTGTTGTCCATGTCGCTAATTGTTGTGTTTTGGTATGCAAGGACGAGAATTGTTGTCCGGGACGTATTTTACCGTAATCGCTGAACTTGGTCTTTTCACAACACTCAAATATATCAATAGTATTTGGGCTTTGGACGTGAAAAACCGTTCAGCATTTCAAAAGGACGTAAATTCACAAGATGGACGTAAATGTTGCGAGAACTTGCAAAAAACTATCTTTTAGCATCCTGGACTGGAATTGGTATCTATCCAGGGTAGCAGGGATGTTTTAAGGGACTATAAATATTCCAGCCCCGTGGATTGTCGGGATTTTGCACCCGATGCGGCGCCAGTGTCGGTGCGAAGCGCGGAGTTCTGCGCCACGTGAGACTGCGATGGGTGGAGAGTTTCGCCGGACCCTGCGGTTTTTTCAAAAGCGAAATCAGCCTGGGACAAGTTCAGTTAAGGAGAAGGGGACAATGGAGTCTTGATGATCTTGATGGGCCTTGGCTACAAGAGTCTGAGTCCAGTTATCTATGATGTGAACTCTTGATAACTCTTGCAATTCCTTTACAGTGGCCCCCAAGTAGGAAAGGAAACCGGTTCCTGCATGTGGGAAGGTTCGTTCCCAAGATGGGCACCCGTTTAAACCGAAAGCAGATCCATCAGTCTGAAGGCTCACGTTTTGTGTTCACTTCCGACAGCCCCCAATTGAGAAATCATTCGTTCGCCTGGCTCCACTCTGGTCCTCCACTCTGGTCCAACTCCAAAACTGGTGGGAATAAACACTGCACCTGAAACTGGTGACTGCAGAACCTTCGAAGGAGATTCCTTTGCGTTTGTTTTTCGGGACATCGGTCGCCCAAGGCCGGCTCAGGCTGAGAGCTGGCTCAAATCCCGACATGTGCTGGGCCGGGATTTGGGATTTGAGCCAAGAGTTCTGGGGGGGCTCAGCTGGTTTGGAGACTGATTATTAGAACCCTCATTTTGGAGATGTAAACACAATTTTGGTAGAGTCAGTGCTTTGTCAATCAACAAAATTATTCTGGCTATTGAGTTTCAAACCTTCACATGTCAATGTGGGGTCGCGTGCCTTTGACGTTGCGAGGGTCGCCTTTCCGCCTGCTGCAATCTACAAATCTGCTCCATGAGCGATTCAGTGTTGTGATCTGAGTTGCTTGCCAAGAACCTTCGAATTACTCAGTTTACCCCAGCAGGAAGTCACCATCCACCACGACCAGTTCGGGGTCAATTGACATAAACTTGGACTCTCACATGTCCTGCGATCAGATGATTCCGGATAATGAAGAACAGAAAACGTGACTCCATCGGAAGAAGGGTGATCCAATTAACCCGGAAGGTTGATTCCATAATTTTGGAAGTCCAGAAAACGGGTGACTCCATCGGAAATTGATGTCCTTCCGAGCGGCATAGCCTGGAGTGCCCACCACTGTTTTACAACATTCTGTGGCGATGTGATTGATGTGTGGAAAACATGTTTGTTCAAAACAGCAGGGCCTGCCAAGTGGTAAACTCATACATGTACACGAGAAGGCAGGGTACGCTGGCCCAACCCATTGGACACAGGGGAGCAACCCCAGGGAAAACATCGGCTCATGTGGAGAAGCAAGGAGGTCGCAAAATCAATTCCCCGACAAAAGCAGCTTCATAGTTTGTTTTGGGTCGTTCTGCGCTTGGACTTGCTGTACTCAAAAATCCCATGTCTGGCCTCAAATATTCCTAACATGATTCCACGAGGACGCCTGAAATAAAGTATATAGCATATTATTTGGATGTATTTGGCAGTTCCGCATGCGGCAAAGTTCAGACCTAACCTGCACTGTGTAGATTCAGTGTATAGATGATCCAGCGTTCCGAATGGTCAGTCGGCCAGTGAGACTACGATCTTGATACCTCCAGACTGCACTATAGTATACCTTAATCTTCCCGACGATTTTTGCTGGTTAGTTTGACACTTCGAATGACCTTCAAATTCGACCATGGTACACAGCCTTCGAATTCTGCCCATGCAGGGACCTGTTTGGACTCCGAATCGCTCCTATCCTGGGGTTTTCTTTTCAACGAAGAGGGTCGAGATGCGGATGCACGATCGATGTGAACGAAGTGTGACCTCTGGCAGCTTGTGGCCGAGAAGGCAAGAGGTGACACACATACTGTTTGAAACATGAGAAATGCTGTAGCAAAGCAATGATTCTACAAGCTCAGTGCTGCTAGAACTCCACATTGAAGGCTTCAACAAACGAACGGTCACATTGATTTCCCTAAGAATTGCAATTACAGCACCGCTTTTGGTACCATTTGGTACCTTTGGTGTCTTCCACGGCACGTCTCGCTTGTTCTCCCAAACCGGATCTACAAACCGCGCGTCTTCTCCCTCGACGACGAATCGCTCGAACCGGGCTGCGCTGCCCGCGTGAATCGCTCGGATCGCTGTGGAGTCGAGCGCCGTCGACAACGGAAGAGGCCGTCGAGAGGTCGACATGTTGGAAGCCGAGTGTTTGTCCCCAAAAAATCGGGGAAGCCCAAAAGCTGTGAGGTCTGCCTTCAATTTTTGGTGTTTGCGAAATTGATCCGAAAGGTTCGTTGACGGACACGGACTCACTTGACACCATAAGGTCACAGATTTTAGTGAGATAATGGGCCCGATAAGCCCCGATGGCACCCCTGGCAGAACAGAACTGCTGGTACTTCGCAGAACATGGACCCCACAAGCCACGGAGTTGAGGAAAATGGTCTTCCGGTCAATTCTCAGGTTTGTTCGCTTGCGGGGGGAATGTGTTTAGACTGGTCCAAAGGAAAATAGACAGCCGTGCCATGCGGGCAGGTGAGGGGAGAGACTCCTTTCATTCTGAATCCACAATACTCTAATACTCCAGCTTTTTCTCAGATAGGAGAAAACATCCAATGCAGGTTTACGAGAGAACTGGTTTTACTGATTTGTTTTTGTGTCGCTCTGCGTGGGTCTGGGTTCCGCATCTGGAAAAACACATTTGGGAGTTTGTACATGTGGCCGAGCAAAACTCTTCGTGGTTGACCAGATCTGGTTGGAGCAGAAGTCTCCTGTTCTGTACGACAGACTCCACTAAAACGAAAGACATGAAATCATGATCTCGAACGCCAAAGTTGCAGGAAATCTGCGACAACTTTCAGAAACCCTGTCTCTTTGGCAAAGTGACAGGCCAAAGTGACAGTTGTTCTTCTACTTTCAGAAAGTGATTACACTTTCAAACATGTTTGCATATGTTGCAAGTGTGAAGCTTCCATCATTATCAACGTTTGATCTAGATTCTTGCACGTGTTTTTGTTTTAAACAAATTGGGCTTGTTTCCGTTTGCTTGTGTGAGAAATCCTCAGCGACTTGTGCATTCTTAAATGCATACTATACTCAAATGAGACTTGGGCATTTGCAGCATTTTGAAGATACTTTGTTCTACAAGAGAGCCGCATTGCCCCAGAATGAATAAATATATGTTCAGCACAGCAGGATGCAGGAAGGTGGATGCAGCAGGATGCCTGCAGACCGACCACAATGTAACCGCAACGTGGTCGGAGTCGTATGGAGTCACTTGTTAACCAATCAATAATAAATAAATAAACAGCATGAGCTGCAGCTGTACCTTACCAGAGTTTCCTCCAGGAAAATTCCCATACCAGCCCATGCCATCCAATTGGTTCAAGTTCGTAGTGGTTTTGATAGCATGCTTTCATTAATTGCCTTAAGTATTCCAGGATAGCATGCACCTGCATCATAGTTTTATGTGCTTGGCTTTGCCTCCTTGTTTCCAGCCTAGCTCAATTTAGGACCAAACACACGCTTTGCAAAACAAATGCAATCCACAACACTAACTCGAACAATTGTTCAATGCATACTTACTGCTTCCAGAATGCGCTGTTTCAGGTCCAGGTCATGTGTCAAAGTAAACTAAGTCAATACTGTCGACTCACTTCATTCTATTGTTTGGTCGGTGCCCTGACAATGCCTGACAATTAAGCAGATTGAGCCTCTATTTGGCGACTGGTACGTTTTTTTGGTTATGTTCTCTTGAAGCAGCACAGGCCTCAGGCATCATTCTAGCCGATTCTCACCACGAGGTCGATACAAATGCGGACTGCGATGGACATGTCGGAGAGCGGCTGAGTCAGGATATCAAAGGTAGGAGCGAGGTCTTGGTCGATCTGGCCGGAACCTAGTCCAGAAACAATATAAGTTTGTGTTATAGGTGTTGACTGCCATGATGCGAAATCCGAGCGATTCACGGGGAGTTTCAAGATTTTCGCTCGTTCCGCGGGGATGGCGTCTCCGCGGAAGAAGAGACACTGCTTGCTTGTGCCACGATATGCGCCATATATGCGCCACGATGCTCATAATCCGAAAGGAATCATATAGGATCTCCAAAGAATGTGAACTCCTTTCGATTTGACCTCACTGGATCATACAAAAACACTAAGTCGGTAAAGGAGCAGGATTGAATGGGTCAGTGTGGATCTGTAGGAATGATAGAACCTCGTTATGACGGGTCCCTGGTTGAATGCGTGAAGGGGCATCCTCGGCTACAGGAGAATTGTTTGGGTACGTCCTGGCATGTGCTTCCGGCATGTGCGCCTCGAAGTGAACCACAAAAGACTCCGACTTCGAGAAGTATTGGCAGACCGGGATGCGACCGGTCCGCAGGCCCCGAATCCGGTCTGTCGGTGGGTTTCTCACCAATCTCTACATGTCTATACCACCTTCATGTCGGGGTCACCTGGCTGGTTTCGGCCCCCACCACGATCAGGGACACCCCTGTTTTTTACAGGTCCAGGTCGGGTTGCTTTTGGGACCGGGTCGGGCGGTTTTTCACGGATGCGTTTGGCTTTGGCCTTTTGCAGGCAAGCAGGCCTCTTCTCATCTCATTGCCTCTGACCAGGGGGCGAGCTTCGGACCGGCACCGGTCAGACATGGAGCACGGTCAGGGGGATCGAAATCGATCGTTTGGTTCCAGAAGGCGACATGGGACCGTGGTTTCAGATGTCATGGTCTATGTCTTTCAGATGTCTTCAGTGTCGGAGAGTTGAACCATCCGAGATTTTAAAGATTATTGAAGACGTACGAAAGACTACCAGCTTAACCAAATGCTCATGAGATTGCACTTCGACTACCATCTGGTGTATGGGAACAAAACGCCACAACAAGAACGATTCTGAGAACTCGTCATGCCTTCCTTTTTTTAAGGTTATAGTTTTTTTCCTTTTTTTAGGGCCTTATTGAGACTGGACTTTTAAAGCGCCGTTCTTTCGCTGATTTAATGAAAATGCATCCCAACCGTGCCTCCGCCGCCGCTGCGCCGTTTCACCGCGCCACTCGACACCACTCGGCGATCGGTGGCGTAAGGTGCCACAGGAGCCATCGGCATGGGCGGCGCTACGGGAGGTGATTTCGATGAAACAGGGCACAGGGCTGGGATTTCGATGGATGCAATAACCAGTCACAAGTCGGGCTGCCGAGCTTGGAGGGGGGATGATAGGGGTGCCGAGCTTGTCCACTCACTTAAGAAATAACAACCATCCTTTTTGTGACTCCTGGAACCTGAACCTTTCGAAGGGGGAGAGATCTGGGGAGTTTTCCCACTACCTGGACCCTCCAAAGTACCTTAGAACATGGGACATGACCCCATAAAAACAGGTACTTGTACTAGTACCCATAAAACAAGTACTTTGAGACTCCAGGTATAGACATGAACTGTTCACCTTTCCCGATCGAAATGCTTCGGGAGTGCATGCATGGTCTGGGTTTGGGATGTCAAGTTCTCTTGCAGGCGGTGTCGGACCCCATTCTTCAGCTCCCGGGCATAGGATGAGAAGCAAACAACCCCGCAAAGACGAGAAACTCAACAAAAACCGGCTCAAGCCGTTTTGATTCACACGAGGCACCCCTGCGACTCTGCGTTGGTGGTATTTGCGACTTGCGACCCACCGATTACGACCAGAAAGAGCCTGAAAGCCCGGCGGACGCCAGAAAAAAGGCATTCATCGCGGTGTCGTTTGTGGGTGAGCCGAGCCTATTACGAACCATGCCGATTTGCTCCTAAGCTCTTTCTGAGCTGCACTGCTTAGTTTCAGGGTACAGTCTTCGAGCGCGAAGCTAGTCCCACGCTGGTCGATGCAATGATTTGGTCCCCTCCATGTGCTTCATTTGTTTCCAGAAACGTTGCAAGTGTTCGGGTCCAATGCAGGCCTTTACCTGGAGTCTCAGTTCGTTCCCTCAGAAAATGGGTGTTAAGATGTGTCAAGCACCTGTGTTTGACAGTTTTTTATTTTGATAGGGTCATACACTTTGCTTGCTGCCCTCGTTCTCCCTCGTTAACATTGGGGCCACCACAGTGAGAAAACAACAACAAGTTGAAGGCCCAAAATCCTGCACCACCTCCTCAGATGGGTCGTGCCAACATTGAATGAGGGGGCGCGGGGGTTGCTATACGACCCTTCCAGGGTAGGATTTTGTCCATCAACAGTATCATGTCCCGTTTAGGTATAAGTCGGGTCCGGGTAGTTCAACCAGTTCCCCGAAACTGTGACTTGTACACTGCGGTTGATGAGGAAACATGTTTTACGACTCAATTTGTTCAGTGGATATCTTTGCGGAACTGAACTCCGGTCGCTGAACCAGTTCGCGGAGGCGATACACGTCTGGGTCCGGTTCACCTGGGACTCGTCCGAGACCAAAACAACGACGCACAGATGGACCGTCAAAGCAGTAGCATGCGGGGCCAACGGGATGTTTGGGGGGTTGTTCCATGGAGCAGCTGGGTGTTTTCTGGCGGAAGACTTTGATGTCACATCCTTATGCACTGCATGGGGCTAAAAGCGCAGCTCGTTTGAGCAACTCCTTTGGACCCCGGACCTGCCTTTTTCTGCTTATCCACCCAGTCCTACTACATACCCCAAACACGACCTGTCTGGGAGCCATGAAAGACCTCCCAAACCCACCAGCCCTGGCCTTTCTCGGCAAGTCCCATGTGTCATGTTTGGGTACGAAAGGCGCTCAGAGGCGCGTCAAGTGGGATGCTCAGCTGGGTCGAGTTCTTAGCCGCCGCAGTCTATGAACTCTCAGAGCATGCATGAAGTACTACCTGTTTACCTGGAGTCGACCCGTTCATACCTTGGAAAATAGATGAACATGAGGTGGTATTAAGGTCGTGCATACATTTTTACTAAGGCACCTTCGAGGGGCCAGGTAATTACCATTAATTACACACGTTGGGTGGTTTCAGGGGTCAATGCAGGCATAATTAATATGATTCATGATCGATTCCATACCTGGATTTTCCCAGTGAACGAAGATCATGTTTGATCCTTTTGTTGCTTCGGTCACAAACAGGCCTGTTTCAGGTCGTCACTTAGACATAGCCTCGGTCACTGCTTAACGACTATCGTCACGTCTGAGATGGACCCGCCTGTTCCGGTTTGAGACGGAGCACGGAACAGCTGTGAAACCTGTCGCGGCCGGAACGTGAGGAGGTTTGTTCGCGTTCGAAAGGACCCTGGAGATCGGTAGCTCGATGATCGCGACCTGCGAGGAAACCTGTCGCGCACTCGACATGATGTTCACATCCCTTCAAAGGCACCAGTTCAGGAATAAAGCGTTACACCCTGAATGCGGGGAAAAATCACACATGTTGTTTCGTCCAGGGTGCTTTTTCCAATCAGCTGTGTTTACTTGATTCAGTTGTCTACCGTTCAATTAGGCTATTGCTTCCCTGTCAGATCCTTGCTCATTAGGCTTAATTATATAACCGCAACCTCTTCTGAGGTTTTGCTTGATTCCTCGAACTCAGACCTGAGGGCCATTTTCCATCACCGTGCTTAAATCTCATCGAATTCATTGATCCAGTGCAGTGAAAGACACGAGTTGTGTAGGGGGTCGGAATATTGCGCAAACATAGCGCCCTGCAAAAGAAAATGAGCGATATTTTCCTGGTACTTCTACTACTCTCCTACTCTTACTAGACTCAACATTAATTATTGTCATTTACATTTCACTTCGGTTTGGATGAGAATCCGCTGTTTTCATCAAAGCCAAAGACTGACAACGGTGCGTCGACATGGGATCCAAAGCCAAAAGGTTTTTCCGTCGAGGCTCACGGAGCGAGTGGCCGCCAGTGGGTTGATGAAGCTGCGCTGAGTTTGATGCAGTTGAAACATGTTGAAACCACCACTTGGATGTTGGATGGAATATGATGATTTTGATATTCATGAATATATAACAATATAATTTGTTTCATTATGTTTCTTATTGTTTAGTTACATGCATTAACATGCATTAAATACTGGATCAATGCAATTAAAGTTCTTACAGTACGTAGTCACATGCCCGACACCGGTGAAACATTTAAGACTTGCAACCTTTTGGGTTCTAGCTAGTCATCGTGATTCGGATTTATGGGGACCCTCCCAAGGTCTGTAGCATGTTTGAAGGAGATTCCGCACGCAGGGCAGTGTGCATGTTTGATTTCTGAAAATGTGATACGTTTGTTGAACAAATCTACCAATACCCAGACACTGGTTCGGGGGGTCAACTGATCGGCAACGGCAGTCATATGTTTGTTCTCTCAGTGTGACACGCGTTTCAACGAATGTCTCGAGTCTCGCGAGCGTTGCTGGCGGGCGTGTCCCGAGCTTTCGACACGCAGTAGCGCTCCGGCGAGACCACGCGCGGAGAAGCCAGCGCAGAGCGCCCTTCGCTGCGCGATGAAAAGGAGAGCGGGATGGTGACCCCAGGGGATCCGCATATTGAATATGCTGGATGACTCAATGACATGTGCTGGATGTATATACGTGCTGGTGGGCAGTACTCGACTGAGTAAATGATGATTTGGGATGTTTAGGGTGGATTTCAGCAAACAGGGTATATCATGGGAATGAGAGGCAGAAACGACGGTTACAGCAATGTTTTTTTGTGACATTGCCAGTGAGTGTCTGAACTGTTCGGGCAGAACTGCTTCCCTTGGAATCTTCTGTTTGGGCAGGATTCAGGGTGTGGACCAAAACGGATCATTTCCGGGTGTCTTTGGTACGACCTGGTGTCCTGGTGTTGCTCCAATGTAGTTCTCAAGTGATGACATGCCCTAAGAATCAAGGACCCAACCCGTTCGGTGAAGGTTTGCTTCAGGTCCAAACCCTTGCATTCTGGGTCCATAGATGTCCATAGGAGGGTCCAATCATTCTTAGGGTGGTTTAACAAATTTTAAGGGGGAACTCCGTGCGGACCAACACCCCGCTTGTTTTCGACGCGAAGCAATTCCGTCCGAACTGGAATGCCACAGCTCCATGGATGCGGGTTTTGGTGAACATCGTGCCGCCCCTTTTTCTTTGCCCTTTTACTAAATCAAGCCCCCCTGCAAAAAAGAACAAATCGGCCTCCAAGATAGGATCGCCATGGCCATGGATCGTTGCCTGCGTGTGTCTTTATTTTTAGATCTCGGTGCAGGTGGATTCCCTCATCCCCCAAACCCGAAAAATCCTCCAAAACCATGTACTATTGTTTCGTTTGGTTTTCCTACCGATCGACTGTCGGACGGTGCAGTTCGAACCTCTCCCGGCCGCCGAGCAGGCCGGCGGATGTGGCCCTGCGGAGCGAAGAAAAAGGAGCCCAGACGATGCTCGGGACAAGGAGGCTACTACCCTTACACTCCATGGGACTGCAGATGCCGCCCCCTTGACCTCCCAGTCAACCACCCCCAACTGATCGGCAGTCCTATGGCAGTCCCATGGAGCGTTTGGGTAGTAACCAAGGGCATCGCTACGAACAGAGCGATCTGACGCTACGGAAGGTCCCGGCGCCCGTGTTGCGAGACCTTCCAGGAAGGCCGCCCTGAGCGGTGGACGCGACACCACGGTTCTCCGCAAGTCGTTAGTTATGAGCCACAAGCGGTTTTTTGAGACACTTAGACACTCTATATGGGGTAGAGTCAAAGTTGTAGAAGACACCCATTCAAGGGGGTCCTAGCATTGTGCAAAGGATCTTGGAACCAGAGTCGCTCTGGAGCTCCCTTCAAGAACGTCTCTATACCGGGCACTCGATTTGGGATTGGGATGGTGTCAGGGGTGAGTGTGACAATGATAGGATGATGGAGCATCAAAGATCCTTTCAGTATACTAGACGAGAATAACTATACATAAGATGGGTGTGAAGATGAGAATTTAAAAAAGGCCTACCCTAATTATATCAGAGGTGAAGGTTTTGAGGGTCCAAAAACCTGCTATGCAGGGTGAAAACCCTCCATGGGAGGGTCCAATGATGCTTAGAGTAGCAAGACAATGAACTTTCTGTGTTGAGGAAGCGATCCATAAGTGGAAAGTCTGATCGTCGTGGCATACTGAGCTCCTTGAGTGACCAAAATGAGTTATTTGAATAGGGAGACCTCCCTTTCTCGCCCCTGGGGTAGACTGGTGCTCCTTCTTCCAATTTGAACTGCGAGGTTTCCCTATTTTTTTAATACCTTTTTCGATTGCCTCACTGTCAGTCAAGGACCGTCCCATGAAATCGGGTCGCCCTTCATGTTCAACCTGGTCACCTTGTTCGTTTAACGTCTTCTTCGTCAGACGAACACGTCCGCAAACGGAACATGTCGCCCACGAAGTCGTCTTCGTCTCGAACAAAAAGCATCGCGTCGCTCCGCAAGAGCCCTAAGGCGATAGCCATGGAGGCGTCCGCTTTTGCAGCCCTTCGATGGTCCCGGCAGAGGTGGGCGGTGCCCCCGTGGCGGGGGGGGTTTTGTGCAGAGGTTGAGCGGAGAGAGCAAGGTAGCCACAGTTGACCCACCTGGTGTTGTAGGAGAGTGGCTTGCTGAAGAATGGAGAGATTTTGTCGGCCTAAGCTGTTCTACCCTACTAGGGTTCTTGTAGTCATCGTGGTCGTGAACGAAGAGGTGCTTGTGAACGACTATCGTGCAATAATAGCATGTTAGTTGTGGAATGCTGCGAACAGATCCCAGACTCCCCAGGTGTATCGATCAAAAATCTCGTGAGGACGTGCGGAAAACTGGTAAAACTTCTAAGACCTCGATTTTGGATCAGCAACTACCTGACTTATATGGTCTTTTCCTATCAACACACACGCAACGGCCGGGGTCAATTGCAGGCATAAAGACAAGAGCCCAGGCAACTTCCTGAGTCACATCAGACACCCCATTCCGTTCCTGTTAGGGTCAGCATGTTTCACCATAATTAGCTAACGGCAGACGTCCGCACAAAAGAATATTGTAGACTCTTGATCACTAAGTCCCTCATTTGAAGAGGTGGTTCAATTCAGATGGAGGGGTTATTAATCGACTGTTTCATCCATTCAGTCCTAGCTGGGCACAATCTTGCTGGGAACACCTGGGCAAGGTGTGGCGAGGCGGCTCATGTTGTTTTTGTTGACTGAGAAGATTGACAGCTAGACCGACAGGCATACTCGTAAATCGATATAAGATCTGTGATGGAATATAAAATAGATCATGACCTTCCCTGCAAGAAGTTTCTTTTCCAACTGCGGTCATCCGCTGGTTCCAGGTCATCAATGAGGGGGCCACGGGGACGGGGAAAGAAGGTCGTCCATTGGCACGATGCAGGTTCCAGCCTTTCGGGACTTCAATTCCTACCTCGCCTCCAGTGACTTGGCGGCACTCGGTCCCCCAGCGTTCGCGGGTTTCCCCGGGCCGCGTGGCTTTTTCGAAGAAACCAAGCTGCCGGTTTGGGCGAAAGCCAATGGTTCGACTTCCTGGAACGACTGATCTACGCTTGCCAAGTCGGATCGGCCAAACTCCCTCTTCACGCCGCAAATGGAGCCCAAATGAGGGCTTAGTCACTTAGTGGATCGACGATCACCTGCAGGAATTCTTGTTCTGTTGAGCTTTTGGTGTTTGTGCCTGGCGTCTCTGGGCGTCTCTGCGGAGTCATGCTCATCGGTGGCGAACGCATGCGCACTTGGTGGTGGATGTTCATCGGCCATCGCTGGTTCTCGGTACGGTTTTGATAAGCTCTCTTCGTGTTTGTGTTGTTGTCGCTTTTTGGTGGGACATTTGGTTTGTTCTTCAGGGGAGGCACCCAACCCCCTAACCCGCTGTTCTAAGCCAAACCAAGTAAACCAAACCCCAAAGACGCAGGACTAAACTATAAAAAATACTGCACCCTCCGAGGCATGAGGGGACTACACTGCTCGGAACCTTCCCAAAACCCAACAGGGAGCAACCTTGCTAAAGCGCACATTCAAGCAATAGAAACAAATTTAATGTTGCAGCCAATGAAACTTTCATCACCGCGCCACCCACTCAAGCTCCTGGAGTTGGCACCATCTCATCCTACCCAGGAATATACGTGGAATAGCATTCTTGGGGATTGGTGATTTCCGCCCCTAAGCCAAAACAGGTGGAACGTTTGGTCAACCTGTCTTTTTCCAGGAAATCATTCAGGAAAACTGACCCATTTCACTCTGACACCGCCACCAAGCGGCGCGGGTGGCGCCTCGACTGAACCAACGGACCGAGGTTTGCGCATCGAATGGCGCCGGGGCGTGTACCTCAGCGAGGATGACTCGCCCTGTGGTTTTCAGACTTGGCAGATCGAGGTGCTTCGGTGACACGTCCGTATCGTCCCGCGGAGATGGGAGGGAAGCGGAACCGAAGGGTGAGGCTGAGACCACTGGCCACGTGTGCAGTCCATGCCAGATGGTGGAACCCCGTTCGGTATGCCGGAGTTCGTGAAGGTATGCCAGTTTCGTAGAAAAAGTCACTTCCTTTTTGGGTTTGCTGGAAAGATTTGTGGAGCTTTTGGAAGTCGTTTTGGCCTACGGTTTTTTTCTTGGCTTCGGAAGGCGTTGAGCAGGGAAGATTGGGGCAGATCTGTCATTTGTAGAGTCTTGACTTGACATTCTACACATCCCCCAGGCATCCCTAGGCGGATGAACACCGGTCTTGGTGGTCGGAGAAGTCGCAAATAGCCTTCGACCAGCTGGTTGTTCAGCTGGTGAGTGAAAAATAAAAACAGCCAAACGGTTAGTTTTTTGGTTGCTTCTCGCGTTTGTGGGTGAAATGGTCAGAATTAGTCAGATATAGACACCATGTCAGAGAGGGTTAGGATGTGTTTTGCTAGAGAACGCAGGTGCGTAGGTGGGGTTTGAGATGCAGTGAAACCCTGAAACCTACTTCTATCAGACACCACACGCAATGATAAAGATGCCATGCTTTACTTTCCATCAGTTGACTACCATTTTGTCACATCAGCCCCTTCAGAAGTTTACGCGCTGGGACGGTACCAATAGACCTGGCGCAACCCGCGCATCGTGGGGTGAGTTGGGGCGCAACCCGCACGCAAAAAAAGGCGCCCGGTGTCGCGCCACGCGAAGTCCTGGCTCCGGCAGCTTTACTTAAATGTCCATGATGAGACGGGGGGTCTCTGAGCTCAGCCCTTGAGCTCCACATGATGCAGAACCTCATGGCGTGCTCACGCCATAAGGTGTGTTACGGAGCTCCAATGTGATCGGGGAGATTCCCCTGAAAAGCCAATGAGGCGGTCCAGCGGAAAAGAGTTCTCTTCTGCAACGAATGAACATGCCCTCGATAGTTCATCCACCAGCAATTTCTCCAAGCAGTGACAATGGTTGGGCAAACGCAAAGTAAGAAAGCATACATATAGAAATTCATTGGCACCTCCTGGATTGGCGCCATCTGAGGTTGGCAAGTAGATCCCTAGACATTCCAGCTTTTCGCTTGTAACACCGACCGATGTCCGATGTCACCATGCCGACCTACGTGCTCACGTGGGGCGCCAACGACACAGGAGACGCGTTCGAACCCCGAGTTTCGGGGGGCGGTGTAGTGGAACCAGCGGCGGGGTGGGTCCTGCGCGTTGGGTCGCATGGGGGGTTTCTCATCCATGGGGTTCCAGGGTGCTTTTTGGCATGAATGCCATGAAGAGAAGGGGTCGGTCTGCACACTCCAGGGTGCTCATGTCTTTCTGACTGGCAGGCGGTGGCATGCCGGCCATGCTGGGCCGTGGGGCCATCCACTCCCGCTATTAGGAGGTTTGTTCCAAACCCCCGTCATGGTGCAAGAGAAGTTGCACTTGCTTGCCGAAAGATCAACGACAGAGTCTTCAGAAAGCGAGCTCGGAAGTCTCCCAGACACTCCATTGCAGCTGTAATATGGCAGTATGCATATATGATCATTGGGGTGGTTGAAGAGGGGTCAATCTGTACATGGGCATGCTTGGCCATAGTTTGATTTAACGACAGAACCTTCCCGGGCTGAAGCGTGAAGCATTTAGCAGCCCATCGCTTGAAAGCACCTTCCGACGTCGGGACCAGTCGATGCCTCATGCTTCGCGGTGAGTGAGGTAGCGAGAGAGCGAGTCTTAGTGAGAGCGAGTCTGAGTCACCCCAGTCGCAGTGGCTTGTGGTGAACAGTGGACCATGGTTCGACAAGCCTTCGATTGAAACAGTGAGATAGCTGTGCTGATGTGATCGCAATCACCGAGTACTTGACTGTGCCGTTTGTTTTCCAATTGGATGCAATATGGAGCTTCGCTCACAAGATTCATCAGCAGTCATGTCGACCCCTATGGGAGGCGACCCCTGCATCGCAAGACCATGCAGCGACCCTTCAACTTCCAACTGCAGGAAATCGCGATGACTCGCCTCATCTCTTCAGACCTTTCAACATCCATGTTCTCAGAAAGCTCTCATGTGCGCGGCTCAGTTCTCGGGTTTGACCGCCTAGCTGCCATGGCTGCGGCCTACGGGAAGCATGGCGTGATCGACTGGGCCACTCGGTTCAAACGGGCACCGTTTGCAGGATGGATGGAAGTCGGGACAGTGTGGAGCTGAAGTCGTTGGAAGAGACGTTGGCATGATTTACACTACATGCATCCTCATGAAAAACAGCGGTCTTGTAGGATTTGAGTGTCATCTCCAAGGGTTTAAGGTCAAATAGTTAAGAATAAATATACATATATTATATAAGTAATATATATATATTATCGTATATACATATATATTGAGAGAATAGGTACTCATATATTACATATATATTAATATATATATATATGTGTGACTATATGGGTACAACATCCGTCAGACCCCTGTGGATGGCAGCAGCATGGGTCGCCAAAGCACAAAGAAAATTATGATTACCGTATATTACGGTTCAAAAAGCCGTGAAAGGGGGTCGCCCGAAACTAATGAGTTCGACGTCCTGCACCCCCCACCTCAGCACCACGCACATGTTCTGACTGCGCAGTTTGCAGGCAGCAGCTACCTGCTTGAGCATCTCATCATGTGTGAGTTCTGTGGTAACCTTCAGGTTTCGGCGCCAAAGCCATTGGTACACTCTTAACTTCAAGCATACGACCAGAAAAGAGCGTATCGAACGTGATTATGCCCACCCCACCCCCTAGCGAACTAAAGAAGCCTCGTATGAGAGAACATGTTTGATGAAAAGACATCCAAGTGGCCGCACAACACACCGTGCGCGGCATCCAACCCCTGAGCCGCAGCACGCTCCGCACCAGCTATGCATAGAAGCAAGATGCATGTTTTCCCGCCCTTCATGCACACATCGGAATCCATCGCCGTCCCATAAACTGAACACATGTTGACATGTTTTTGTTCAATATGCCCTAGGGCTCCAACCATATCCTCAGAAGGCGTTTAGACCCTCCAGACCCACCCAACCATCTTCTCAGGAGGTGGTTGGAGCCCTAGGGATGTGCATGTTTTTTGAGATTTATTCTGAACAATGAAGAACACATCTTGCTGGATCATGTGTGCTTCCATTACGTCTCTGTCCAATCTACCAAACAGCATCCAACACATGCCGGATAAAGGACGACGCCAGCATGAAACGGGAAGAATCCTGGGAAAAGTTGGTAGAATC
>CAXAMN010024695.1:1430675-1452433 GCA_963970005.1 Durusdinium trenchii | reverse complement strand
GCTAGTAGGATCTATATAGTAGGCTTATGTCAGCTAATAAGAGCGAACAAATATATAGATCAAATATGACATAACATGTTGTTCCATGATACAACAAAAATTACTAAATCAAACTAGATGTAGTGTGACGCAGCTTTTTAATAAGTTGATTGCAATATGAGACTACTTCAAAACATAATATTACTTATTTAATATACCATCATTACTCGTACTTTGATATAAAGCAATTAAATTAGATCAACATTTAAGGTCAAATATGATCTAATGTAGTAAAGACTTAGGGTTTCAGACATGGTTCAGACCCATATTGTTATAAATATACAATACGTCCCTACACTGTCTTTGCTGTTCTCGTTTACAGGTTGTATTTTCATTGCAATTTCAAGGGAACGTGGTGCTTCTCAGGGGTCTAGGTCCACCCAGGTCCGGCCCTGGCGGATTCTTTGCGAGCGTGCGCTCGCCGCAGGGATCGACTTTCTCACCTATGACCCTCCACAGAAGAGACGAGAATTCTTCGCTGCAGCATGCAGGAACATCAACTTTTTCACGCCGAGGCAGGGCCGAGGTCCATTGTGGACCTTGGCAGATGCTGACAGACATATGAGGGAATGCTATATATATATAATATATGTAATATACATAATATATAACTATATATATATATATATGTGTTTTCAGAATTGGTAGTGCGTGTCAAGGATATCCAAAAAGCATGCAACAACATATTCTATTCACTCTAAACACCCCTTGAAAGGGCATGAACATGGATGAATAATAGTTTCTTCTTTGAGGAAAGATGGTCATGCTTCAATAGGACAACCGCTAGCGGGGTATGCCGCTTAGGCACTTCATGGGCACGCACTCTTGTGACACATCCTGATCGCATTTCGCCCATGTGGGAGGCGCTGTTCAGTCAGCCTTCCCCTCCTCCATTTAAGTCATGCATTTTGCATGACTTGGATAAATACGGCATTTCTCTAGACTATTTGAGTTAATATGATATAATTATGCTGTAGATGCGGCATTCATGGTTTGCTTGGCAGAACACCAACTGAAAGACGCGAGGTTTACTCCGTTTCCCCACCACTTGTGGTCCTCCAGCAGCTGTTTTGGGTCCGAAGAGGCAGGTATCAAACGAACCTGTCACAGGACACGGTGATGAAGTGTCACCTTTCTCCCATCACCGTCTCATGGACCAATCGTAACCTCGAAACCAACACCCAGAAGCTTGGAAGTGAACTCATATCTTCCCGGAATACACATCTCTACACCGTTCTGAACGAATAGGACACCAGAACCAAAAAATGGGCGAGCTTTTCACTGTGAACTTTGATCTTTTTTTCGGGGAACCCGGGGGAAGAGGGTGGCCTTGCACTCCGTGAAGGAGTGCCAACCAAAGACCCCATGTCCAACCCCTTGATGGACCGGAAGACACCTGCTTCACCTTGGAACACACATGTTCCATTGGTAATGCTAGCATCTACAGCTCACAGTGGACCCACAAGAAACCGATAAAGGTGTGTCTTCATCACCAGGGCTGAAAAAATCATGCTGATCCACCTGCACGGTAGATCAGCTTGCCACCTTCCACTATATAGACTATGAAACCCAGGAAACACAAGTCTTTGAAGCTCCAGATGAACCCAGGTGTTTTCGATTGTGGCTCCAACGTGAAAGCGGATCCAATTTTGCCCATGTCCATCCATGTTCATGTTCGTTCAAGTTCATCATCTTCATCCAGCACACCGCTCCAAGTGGTTCACTTGAGGAGTCTCAGCAGTCTAAGCTCTAAACCCTCCAGACCGTCCCATGAGAGGTCCCCTTGCTGCGTGGGCTTTCCTCTTTGCGGCTCGGAACTGATGCAGTGTTTTGTGACTTGGACGATTTGGAGGAGCCGTGAGGGGCTGAGGTGAGGAAGTGAGTTGTGTTTGTCGCGCACGTGTAGAATGGATAGCAGACTAATGAATTGGGGTGGATGATGAATGGACGGGAATAATTGGGGTGGATGATGAATGGATGGGAATGATGATAGATTGATGATAGATGATAGATGAGGTTCAGGTCGACCCTGAGTTTGATCTAACGGCCTCTCAACTTGAGGTTCAGGTCCGGAGCCAAGGGAGGTCCCATTGATGCAGGATTGGCTTCAGGTCGTGGGTCTTCAGGCACTCACTTTCCCCCAAGACATACCTGCAACATCTTGGAACCTTGGATGGACCGAACTGGGAAGGCAAATTTCGGTTATCCAGCGGAATGTGCAGGTTACTAAAACGAGTCTTTGGCCCCATTGGCGCCTCTCTGGCGCTCGCTGTCGACCTGGATCGCTGTCGGATTCTTACTGATCCCATGCGACGAGGGGCGGATGGTCCGAAGGATTGCCCTCAACATCGACCAATCATGACCAATCCAACATCTGGGACACTTGAGAGCCAGAAGCATCGCCGCCATCGTGGAACTCGAATCGTAGCCTGACGTCACACCGTGGAAATCTGGTCACACCGTGTGGCACCCTGAAAATTGATCATTCATGATCATTGTAGCCTAGAAGTTGAGCAAGGCCCAAGGCCATACTTTGAATCTTTGTTCATGAGACTTGTCCTTTTTCTCCTCTGTGAAAGTAAGAGTTTGGGTATTGTTGATCAACTTGGAGTAAAGGTTCATAGTCTTTCACCGTCCCAGACCCTTTGGAACCGGGTCTCTAAGGCCGAGTGTATACATCATCGCCCCATGCGTCAGTCCACATCTCCCCCAGATCCGCTCGTTTCGTTTGGAGCGCAACAGGTGAAGTCTTGCTGGGGTGATGAGGTTCAGCATGTCTATCTCTCGCAGGCGAGAACCCTGGTGGAAGACACAGAACCCTGGTACCTCACCTTGGAAGATCCCCAGCGTAGAGGGTGAAAACGCCTTCTCATACATGAAGCAGCGTAGACTTCGGGGCAAGTATGAACATTTTGAACGATCAAAGAAACAAAAGTGAGACCCCCGATTACATATAAAGTGCCTTCAACATGTTCGATGATTATGGTTGCATAAGAGCATCGCGTTGATATGTGAGCATGCTGCAAACCCTACCAAATCATAGGGCCATAGGGCACTCACAAAAAACGATGCCCTTTAACAAGGTTCCGAAACAGTGGAAAACCATTGGGGATTCACAAATCCGAGGATGCAACAGCCACATGTGTGGCTGCACATAAGTACATTTCGACCACACCTCATATACTGGAATCAAACAAACATTACATTTGTAGCTCCACGCCCCAAACGAACCCTGACATCGACCTCGAAACCTGACATCGACCTGCAAGTCCCTGAGTCAGGTTTGACCCCTGGGGCAGGGAGGGGAACAGATTCGAGTATCAACCGGTTATTCGGGTTCGGTTTGGAAGGTGGGATTGATAGAGTAGGTAGAGCTGCAGATTCTCGGCTGTTCGTAGCAGTTTGACGGTAGGGAGCCTCTGGCAGGAACCTCAGAGGAGTGACCTTAAATTAAGTGCACCCTCTGGGAGGACCCTCTTGCGGCCGTTCAGTGCGGCAATTCTGATGTCCCGGACGAACGGCTGCACCGAACGAGAGGCGGATGACTGGTTCTTACGCCTCATGGAGCCTTCCACTGAAAGCCTCTTGGTCGGATGCCACTGTCCAAGTGCACGGCCACGATGATATGATGCTTCAATGACGTGACGGTGATCATGACGATGACAATGATAATGACGACGATGATCATGACGATGACGATGATGATTCGATGATGGTGATGGTGATGATGATGAGAAAGGATTATGATATTGATATATATATATATGTTAACATTACGATTCCAATGAGTATAAGTATATATTGTTGTTGCTGCTGCTGTTGTTCTTGTAGTTGGTAGAAACAGCAACACTTCGTCCGTGCTGGCCTTTAAACCGATGTCCGCACGCCAACTCCTGCGCTCAGAAAACCTTTGCCCGGAGTTCCTCAAGGGAGTCTGGTGGATGAAGGACGTGGGAGTCCCACGTGGACCGGGAGGACGGGAGGAAGGAAGGGTGGGATGGGTGTGGAGGATGGAGGGAGATCAGATGAGATCAACGAAACGAAACAACCAAAGTTGGAGATGAAGCTGAAGGGGAAAATGCGGGCGTTCCATGTAAGGATCGCAAGAATGTGAAAATATAGCAGTATAGCAATAGGTACATAATTGAGGTATTATGAACTGACCAGCTTGCACCTGCAGATGGGCAGATGGTGGACATGGCTTGCAAACTGTCAGGAAGGTGATTGTGATGTCGCCGTCTGTGACTGCAGCGATTCCAACGGTTGCCGTGACTTCGTGCGAGGACAACGTGGCCAATGAGACCGTGATGTCCATGGAGTCAGGTTTTTGGGGGTACCCGCCCAGCATGGACTCAGGTGGGAAGGGGGGAAGGATTGGGAAGATGGGCAGAGACCACAAGAGGAGTGTGTTTGGTTGGATCTGAAATGTTTGAACTGAAGGGACGTTCCCTTCATTTCACGATGAAATTGGAACTGCGGGACATGATTTGGATTCTCACAAGATTGAAGACACATGTTTGAACTGAGATCCACAAGATCCAAACTGCCGGCTTCTCTAGTACCAACCGGCCTGAGGATTTGTCATTCAAAACGGACGAGAAAAATACGACCCCTCGTCCGATAGCATGTAGACACCCCACCCGCCACCCATCACCAGTTCCAAAACAAATAGGAACCGTGCGTGATTGAAACCATCTCCCGAAAGGTTGGTCAATTGGAACAAAAACAAGAGCCCAATCTTAAGGTCTTGAAACATCTGGTTGATCTTTGCTTGATTTTATGTTTTAATGGAGAACTTGCCACATCCCTGCACCTTTTGGGGGACTTCAACACTTCTCCCAAAGTCCATCCCGGCAACTCCGCAGGGGAGGACAATATGTCAATTTTATTTGCACTTTTGTTTTTTTTTTGCGTGGGGGAACATGTGCCCCAGGTGTCAGAAGCCCGTATACGACCACCATGGGCCAAGTGCTGATCAGCTCCTCCCGATGAGGTTTGCCGGTCGGGTTGAAGCATGCCTACCGGAGCTTTGGTCGCCCGGAGCCTTGCTGGGTGATTGGCCAAAACTCAGGATGCATCCAAAGGCTCTTCACGTCAGAGAGACACCAGTTCTCAGCCATCCTTGGATCGAAGCCTTACACAGGTTCTTCATGGCGAAGCCTCTGGTGTTTGATTGAATCCTTGATCCTGGGTTTGGCAAGGCAAAGACAGCACTTGCCCATCATGGTCTGTGGTCCACTGTTGGCGAACAAATCCTGCATAAATCTTGAAAAGTGCTTCAAATTTTGGAACGACACGGTCTTTGGCCTCAAATGCCTGCAAGGGACACTGACGCGGACGGGAAAGGAACTCCAGATCCCCTGGAAACTGCAAACGCTTGGCTTTGTTGTTGATCCTGCAAGTACATGGCCAATCCATCCTTCCAAAAGAGGCTTCTCGTTGTTCTCCAAACCTTTATTCAGAACAAGTTCTCTTCCGCGTTTCGTGCTTGAAGACTCTCATGAATTGGAACTATATGGGCGTATGTAATTAATAGGGAGACATCCAACCACTGCCAGGACCTTCCCAGTGACCGTCCTTGACATCCCAGTGGCGGGTCGGCCACGAAACGGCCTTGATTTCAGGTCACGTCTACCAGTCCTGAAGAGGTCACTGAGAAGGTCCTGGTATGTTAAGAACATGGATGTCGATTTATGAATTGTACCAATTGTACCCCATTATACTCCAATGGTTTTTGGGGTTGTTTGAGGTGTCCACATTACAGGAGCTTGAGGGGAGGTCTCCCTATTTACGGACGTGGGGCCGATCATGGACATGGCCAATCCACACCAGGGCTCCGCTGGCTCTCCAGGTGCCCGCCCAACTCTCCCAACTCGCTCAAGTCGTAGGTCAACAAGCGCGGGTTTCCAGGGGTCCCACGTCGACATCTCCAGGAATTGGACCACAGGGTCGAGCTTCTGGGGGTCAATCATGCTGACGCTGAAGGCGTGAGGGCGACGCCCTCCGTGCGCCCAACGATTGGTCCGTTTGGTCCGCGGGTGCTCGGTGGGTCGACGCGACGTGCCCAATGGGTCGGTGGGTCACCGGAGTTTGGAGGAACCGAAGTAGGACTGGAAGAGCCGTGGGCGCCACGATTCCGCCGATGTGGACACGACACGGAGGCACCGTTGTTCAGCCGTCCTTTCCAGCCGAGGTCCACGTGTTCTCAAGACTTTCTGTTCTGGGACTTTGGAACTCCTACAAGGTCCTTGTGGAGTGCTCCTTGTTGCCATGTAAGGACCTGTAAGGATGTTCTTTCAGAGCTGTCTCAGGGAATAACCATGGCCTGCAGTCAGTCATTGTATGGGGAGGGCGTGTCTCGATTCAGTTCACACATGTTCACACATTCACACATGTTCAACTCCATCCATCCATCCATCCATCCATCCATCCATCCATCCAGCCAGGTCTCTTCTTTTGATTCTTCCTGTAGATGGAGAAGAATCGGACATAGCAAAGCTATGCAAAACTTGTGTTTGTGGCTTTAGTGTTCGAAAAGCAAGAGATGGTCGTGATTTCGAGACATTCAGATATCAGTATTTGGCGTTTCGGGTGAACATCACCCGATGTTGAGGCAGAACCCATGGAACCTTTGTTTTGATTTGTTTTGGAGCATGACCGAGGATCAAACCAAGAGAAACAAACATTGCACTTTCCAATGTGACAACTGTTGGCATTCTCCAGCATCGGTGATGCATGTGTTTGGCCGGTCGTTTTTCCGCCTCGCAGGGAATGCTGTGGCCCACGTTTCAGATTGATCCAGACATGAAATGGATGTCAACCAGCAAGGATGACTATATCTACATCCTTGATGCTTCTCCGCATCTTTGCAGGCTTCATCCCTGGTCGTTTTCAGGTCCTCCAATCGTCCATCTCTTGGACTCCGGTGGTCTTCAGCGTCCTACGCTTGCGAGAACGAAGCGACGTTCACGTAAACCACGCGCAAGAAACCAACGTGAAGCGGCAAAGCAAGAGATGTGGGGAACAAATCAAGTTCATGTGCACTGGGACACGTTCCACGTTGTTTTTTTGTTCTCGCACCGAACTCCATCAATCTTGTGGTCATCTTTTGTTACCTTCAGATTTTGTGGGTAAAAAGTAAAGACCTCATTGTATAAACTTTACGTTGTTTTCAATGCTTCGAAGCCCGTCACTGAGGATGAACATGACAAGCTGGTGGATCCGCAGGGAAATCCTGTACCTTTCACCCCAGGACGGAGCGAACACCGTGTTCACGTGCCTTTCGACAAATGGGAAGGAACTTGTTGGTTCTGCGGTTGGAAGGGAGCCCTTGTAGCACCCAGCAATCTTTCAGTGTTTCAGTGCTTTGTTCATCTTCGTCACATTCGTGTTGAATTCGCGAACTCAACAGCGGTTCGTCCTGTTCCGCGCGTGACAAACCGGTGGGTTCTGAACATGAGAAGTCTTGCTCTTAGTAGGAAAGGCCCTTCTTACTAGTAGCGAGGCCCTTGATACTAGTAGCTTCTTGCTAGTAGCGATGCCACCCTAGTAGCAAGGCCCTTGTTACTAGTAGCGATGCCCTTGTTACTAGTAGCTTCTTGCTCCTAGTAGCAACGCTCTTGTCACTAGTAGCGAAGTCCTTGTTACTAGTAGCTCCGCTTCGAATAGATCGGATCGAGGAGCTGACTTGCTGCGTATCTCCTGGGTCGAAGGGAAACCTGAGAAGGGCATCTACTACCAGTACATCTTGAGCTTTGGCTTGGAGGGTTGGAGGATTCCTCGTTCTTTGGACTTTCCGTCTGAAGAACTGCCAGGGTTGATTCGCCTCTGTGTCGCCTCCATTCGCTTCGATCTTCAACAGTCTCCCCCCAGGTTGACATCCCTTGCCTTCCAGCCCCGAAGGTCGGCCCGGGCCTCCAATCCCCAACCAATTGGGGGTCGTTCTGGCCGGGTTTGGGCGGACATCGTGCTGGATAGAATAGGCTCCTCCCTGATAGGTCCTTTTTTAAGTATTTCTTAGACCGCTGTTATTTCCACCAGAAGATCATGTCATGTATCCTCACGAAAGCGCTTTTGACCCTTGGAACATTTTGGAACCATACGGTTCCATATGATTTGTTTACAATGTGGAGCCAGAGGATCCACCCAAAGCTGATCAAACAATGTCAAATTTGGTAGTTTCTACCAGGAGCATCCAAGTGGTGCTGAGAAGCAAATTTCACTAGTGTAGAGAGTGTATATAGAGTAGATCATTTGACACCTTCCTTGGATGGTCCTGGTAGTTTCTATCCAATCATCGGAAGATTCTCGCAATTCACCGGTTTTTGGATGTTAATTGAATCAGAGCACCCTGTATCCTCGGGCTCTTCCTCGCTTCTTTCTCCCTACTCCACCTCCGGCTGGACGGGTGTTCGTCGTTTTGGCCACCGTGCCGACCGTCGTTCCGACCGTTTTTGGTTTTCACCCTGGGCGGACTCCGTTTCCACCCAGGAAGCGGGTGGCAATGAAAGATGAGAATGGTCAACTGGTGAAGCTGCCAGGATATCAGGAACTCCTTGACCGAGCGACGCTTCGCTTTAAAAAACGGCTTTTTAGCTCTGTGCTATGGAACAACCACCGATCTCGGGATCCAGGAAGGGCAACCCCTGACCTATCATCCACCCGAAATATTTGTTTAATATTGGACAGTCTTCGAGACATTGCTTGGCTAACGGCTGGTTCCCGTGCACAATTGTGGTCAAACATGTTGGTAGAAAAAGCAGGCTTTCATGTGCCAGCACCACGGATTTCGGGCTTGTTGGATGGAAAATACAGGATTTCGTCCCATAAACCACCCGAACTTCTTTCGGATTCGATGAGACCGACCCCTTCTTCTCGAGCCGACGCGCACGGCAACACCTCGTCTGCTATACAGGTATATATGATTGGTATATGGGATTAAGCATGACATAGATTGAAATAGCATGAAAAATAAACCCTCGATTGATATCGTCCCATCCGATAGCTACCCAGTCAGTGGATAGCCTTTAACTTTAAGGATTGTTTTCCCGCAAATCACCCCGACGCTTCCGATTTTGGACCTTTTGCGTTCAAAAGAACGCGCTTCGCCAACGGGTCCAAGATGGTCCAAGGACGCGACCGGCGCCCAGTGGATGTTGCTGCAACCTCTTTTTGTGCAACATCAGTGATGCCGCCTGCCTCGGCTGTGATTGTTTTCTTTCTCTTGATGGGAGTGTGTTTTGCATGTGGTTTCATGCCTCAAGGACTCAATGACTCTCAATTATTTTTGTGCCCAACGGTTGTTGGTTCCTTGGTACGAAAGGGTTTGATGCCAAGAGTTCTATGCCTGTTTTTACCGTCCCACGTCACCAATGGATTGAAGATTCTAGAGCTTGACAATCAATGTTATTTGATGTGTACATGGATGTGCAGGGGGTTGATAGTTTTCACAAATGTTCCTTGATTTGCGTGGTGAGGGTATCGGCTACGCAAATATAGATCTACATGGCATAACAAGAACGCGGGACTGACTGGTGTTGGCAATTAATTGGTCTATATTCAATATATTCTTGTAGCACATTATCATCTTACTACAGTATAATATATGACTATGACATGACTATGACTAGAATATATATATATACTTCTGTGTGCTTTGTCAGAGGTGTACTGGGGGCGACCGGGTTGAGCGGCGAAGGACCAGTATGGTGAGATCTACGATGCGCTGGACGACCATCAGCTTCTGGTTCGATCGAGATGGGTGTGTATTCAAATAGGGAGACCTGTCGTGATGGCCCCCCTTGAATCAGGAAAATAGACTAGTCTAGCCGTCTAGCCATTGCTTGGGTGTTTTTTTCTCCCTATGAACATATACACCCAGATGATCAAGGTTTTTGTTGATGCTCTTTTCTTGGCGGCTTCTTTTGATGCTTCTTCCCGAAGAAATCCGGTCTCAGGGCAGGGTTGGTGGCAGTTGCGAATGATCTCCCAAAAGCACAGTGTTTGACAATCAGCCCCCTTCTATGATGCTTACAACTTGCTTGTGTCAGGGTTTGTGCCATTTTTGGCTGGAAGAGACTAAGAGACCCTGCACTTCAAACACTCCAGTTGCGCCGAGCTACCGCCGAGCTCCCACCCGTCTTCCGAGGCAGCTCGTTCCCGCTCGAGCCAAGGCTGCTGGTGCCGGGCCCCCAAGTGAACCCTGCAAGGACCTCTCAATGGACCGCGGCCAGCGGCATCCCAGCTCCCTGGCCGCACGGGAGTGTTTGGGAGCGGCTCAGGAGTGGAGTTGGTGTGGTTTGGTGCTGGAGCCTGGTGTGGGTGAGGGAAGGAGGATGGGCTGGAAATAGCCTCAGCGGCCTCCAAGGATCTCCAGTTTAGAGAACCTTTCAAAGAACCTGTGTGAACACAGCGCTTGCATACTCGGTGAAATGAAGGTAACACAGCTTGGAGAAGCCAGGACAGCGAGGATTGGTGAGTTGTAATGTTTCCACTGCCAGACCTTTGTCCCGTCGTTTTCACTCAACTCCAGCCTGATTTAATCAAGACCCCGACAACTGGTGGTTTAATCCCCACCCCACTCCCCATCCAAAGCTGATGGTAAGGGAGAGAACAGCGTCATCGAGCCGCTCTTGTGAGACGGGGCCTCTGCGGCTGTGCCAAGACTGTGCGTCGATGCCAAAGATGTTTCTATCGAGCAGCCCATCAAGACATGAGAATGACATGGACCAATGGAGGGTGTGATGTTGACCATGCCCTTCGCTGAATGTTGACGATGTCGAGCCAACCACAGTTTTAAGTTGGCACGGGTTTCTCGAGGCACAAAGCCCAAGGAGCCACGTTTCCTGTGGCGATCTTGTGAATTAGCACTTCTGGCTGGTTGTGCCATGTGCACAAGCGGCCTATCTAATATTAATATATGGAAACCACAAGAACGGTGGCTCCGCCGGAGAAACCATGGGTAGAGAGAAATCCGACACCGGATGCTTCAGAGAGATCCGGTGCCGGCGCATGTGACCCGCGTGTGACGCCGAAGGGCAGTCGGATGAATGGGCGAAAGGAAGAAGCGCATGCGCCGTCGTGGGGGAAATGGGTGTATCAACAGTGATACAGGGTTTTGAAATGTGATATCACCCTCGGATTCAACAATTAGCGACATGGACAACAAAAGGTGGTTATAAGGTTTAGCAGGTATATAATATATATATATATATCGATCGTATCCGATATCCCATCGTTTTTGCACATGTGACACGGGCATCAGGAACGGGGTGTCTTCTTGTATTGCTGACGTGGAGTTGCCAAACAGCTGGAGGCTACAAAGAAGTATACATGCAGGCGTTCCCACCAACATTGGAATTCACCTAGTTGACGCCCCAAATACTATATGCGTTGACACTGTTTTGGGTGTCTATGCTGGTAATAGTTGGTTCGATCTTCGGCAGGCACTGATCTTCACTTCATTAAGAGTGACTCTAAGTGACTCTGTTGGTATCAGTGACTCATCTCGGTTTCAGGACAATGCATGCAAGTCTCCGAGAGCAGCGAACTGCTACAGCCGCGGCTCCTTGGACCGGCGGTCGCGACCGGTGTCGAGACGCTCATGGGTGGACTGGCTGTCCAGGGTACATTGACCAAACACATCAGAGAAGAAAAGGGACCATCCAATGAGATATATCATGAAATATACCAATTCATGACAATTCATAGATCATCATAGATACTATGTTTATGGATGTTCATTGGATCATGCGATTTGCATAAGCAAAAAAGTCAGTTCCATGGAAAGTGTAATGTCATGTTTTTTGTTTGTTGTTGTTGTTGCTGTCGTTGTTGCGGATCAAAATAGGTTCACACAGAGACAACACAGATTCTGGCTAAGCCGCATTCCGAAGAGATACTGGCCGGGTGTATATAATTGATTGAAACCAGCCATACGACTGGAAATACCGAAACCATTTTTGAAGATTGAACCTGTGTGATGAACTTCATGAAGGCATAGAAGGAACCTACCTGAGTTGCTGGGACAGTTGGAGGACAAACTTGTCATAAACACGGACACGGCAGTGTGCACATCCTACTAGATCCTACAGAGAATTAACAGAGTATTTGTTAAATAAATGTATAGGTGCCAGTATATACCAGTGTGATTAGTGACCCGCCAATGCGAACCACCTCTTTTGGCGATCGCAACCTATACTTTGTGTGGGGTCAAACTCGAACTATAACTTTATACACGTCTCCAACCTGGTGGCCCTTTGCCGTGCTCGAGATGGGGTGAAGGCCCCCAGGCATCCGCATACAGGACTCATGAATGGATATGCCAAGATATGCCAAGATGATATTTTTTTTACCTCATATATGTCAGACGTCATATGCTAACTGGTAAGTGAATACGCACATTCCAACGCAAGAAACCGCAACAGAACTGCAGGGCATCTCACCCATATTTTACCATCTCACACTCCACGACAAATACGAGTTCGCTCTCTCGTCTTGAGCGATTTCTGTGGGACGAGGTTTGTGGAGTCATTGGAGAAGAGACAAGTTCGACACGTCTTTGCCGGACACTTGGCAGCTGAGACGCCCCTCCTCCCTGACTATATAGTTTCAACCCCAAGGTTGTTTTGTGTTTTTTCTTTACGCATCGTGAAAAGGTTTGGTTTGAGATAGGTGTAATGCAAGGTGTTTCGGGATCATTGAAGAGGGCTGAGGGCGCAACGAAAAATTGACTCCACGCGAATTCACTTCGTGAACCCAGCATTGCGCAATGATCAAAAACATGTTGTTGCTGGTTGATGGGCCGTCTACGCCTTTTTGCTTGGCCTCCGGCCTTTTGTGGGACCGAAGGAAGGGGCTGGAGAGAGTCTTTGATCAACTTCCGATTAGCTGAGATCAGCTGGGCGTGGTTTGGGGGGTTGAATGGATGTTCACTTGGTTTCATGTTTAACGGTTGTTCTTTTTCCACCTGCCAGGTGAGGGTGGTTGGATTTTATCAGAGCTCTTCTCCTCCTCTCCTCCTCGTCTTCCTCCTCCTCTCCGTCTCCGCCGCCTCCTCTCCGTTTCCTCCTCCTCCTCCTCGCCAGCAAGTTGCAGCAAGTGGCAGATCACAGTGGGCACTGCTGGACCTCAACTGCAAGTGCGAGATCGCAGTGGGCACTGCCGGACGTCAATTGCAAGTGCGAGATCACAGTGGGCACTGCTGGACCTAAACCGCAAGCGCCAGATCGCAGTGGGCACTACCGGACCTCAACCGCAAACCACAAACACAATGAACTTTCTATTGCTGCTGTAGCGGGCACACGCAGAAGATGTTAACTTCAAACGGGACGAAGAGTGCCGAATGACCGCGCAGCTACAAGGTGGAAAGCACTTGGATCAGAGGCTGGCTGGCCACAAGATCTTTGAGCTTCTTTGCAATGCCTGTGAGCTTTTTTGTGCAAGAGATCTCAAACTTCAAGTGCCTGCGCTTGAAACGGGTCGTCCTGACCATCAACAAGGGAAGGAGAGCGGCATCAACCAGCAATTCAACTACCTGTATATCACAGGGTAGCACTTGTGGATGCCAACTGGAGACCCTTGCGACACCGCAACGCGAACTCCCTCACACCGAGGACCTGCAAACCAATTCAAAAACCGCAAAGCCCACGACCATGGCAACATGCTTCTCACCATGGCATGAGCACAAGTGATTGAAATGCCATGGTGGGGATCACTTGAAGTCGAAGTAATTTTACATTGACCGCTTTTCAGCGATCCCCATGTAGGCTACTCATGTAGGTCACATATATGTATATTATATATAGCAACTTTTGGCATGGCACTCATGGAGCGTTTGGGATTGTAGTGGGTTCCGACCCGAGAGCCCATGAAGGGTACTGATCTTCGAATGCCACACGAGAAACCCTATGGGTCAAGATGTTCCAATTGTCTAGTTGGTGGACTTTCATGTTTTAAGAGCCCTTTGGTTGATTCCCACCCGCTTACTCAAACTTTTCAATTGTTCAGGTGCTCAGTGCTTGATATTGTTGTGCAATGTTCAGAAGGTTCACGAGCGCATCGCGAACCACACTCATGAAGCTTCCCCACACTGCGCAGACTGCGGGGGTAGAGGGGAGGGGTTCTCTGAATGCGGCACGTTTACAAAACAACTGCTTTCCAAGAGGAGCTGCCAGTGGCTCAGGATACGATTACACCTGCGTGATCACGAACACCGAGCAACTTGGGCCGAGCAACTTGTGCTGTGCCGGTGGCTATGGGAGTCCTTTTGCTTGTTCGCACTAACAAACATACATAATTTATAAGGGCCCGAAGTAGATAGTGGCACGTCGTCCAATATGCATGTTTCGTGAGGATCGTAAGCTCTGCCACTCGGCCGAATGGATTCAGAAATCATGTTTCAGGTCAAGAACGTTTTCAAGTACTCAAACAACAACACAAACACAATGGATCTGATGCACAACTTGTAGGGCCTTCCCCACTAATTAGTTTGCGTACTGTGTGACTTCGTACGACAGGGTTGCGGGTTAGCGCAGCCGATGCAAACATCATCCATTCCTTATTG
Organism: Durusdinium trenchii; assembly: GCA_963970005.1. Lineage (NCBI taxonomy): Eukaryota > Dinophyceae > Suessiales > Symbiodiniaceae > Durusdinium > Durusdinium trenchii. The sequence continues at coordinate 1,437,831 of CAXAMN010024695.1, read as the reverse complement.
CATTCAGACAAAACCATCCACACCAAGACCCAAAATTGTCTAAAATTCCGGCCATTCCTCACTGACACCGCGGGGACCGGCTTTTGCGCCGCACTTTTTGGAGGCGACTCTTTGCTGCGGGGAACAACGATGGAAAGCTCTTGCGGGAGGAGGACCGGAGCGACCGGACTGCCGCTGGCGCCGAGCGCGGGTCGGGGCCAGAGGCGACCTGACCATGGACCGAAGGCAACTCCTTGGGTTCGGTCCGAGGGTCCACCCGGACTGGGTCCAGTCACCTCAGCCTTTACATGGACCTTCAGTGTGCAAGGCCTTTGCAACCCTGAGCAGAGATAGAGTCCATTTTTTGGGGGGGGGAGGACATTGACCTTGAAACCTGCGCGGGTCTGTACCGCAAACCACACCCAGAACCCGGATTCGACTCCTTTTCAATCACCCTTCACCATCCTTCACCTGATTTCCCTAAACTCATTGGAACACCGTTGCGGTTCGAAGCGCCAGGACGGCGATTCTTCGGCTCCCCAGCTCGCTTCCTTCGACGAGCCGCTGGGGACGGTGTGAGGGGTCAGGTGGTTTTAGAGGAGACATGGCTCTGGAACCTCAAGATGTCTTAGACAGATGGGGGTCTATATCAAGTTCATAAACCACCTGCCTTAGAAATGGTGCCATCTACTTGGAAAGGTACTGTAATTAGTTGTGGGAGGGGTAATTATTGGTGGACATTAGAAGATGAGAAATTCATGTTTCACGAGGATGCAAATTCAATCAACTTCATCATATACAGGCTCGCTGTAGTTTGTTTTTTTCATTCACGTACATCATGAACTCTACCGTTACTTGCTTCCCCAAAAGTTATTGGATCATATAAGTCATTTTTTTGTCAGGTATTTGGCTTAAGAGTGAAATTCGCTTAAGATGTCACCTAATTATTGTATAAAATTTGACATTGTGTCACTCTGTGCCTCTCTGTGTCATCTGGTCACGCTCAGATGGATTCTTGGATGTTCTAGGCCCTCCATGGTGCTCTTCCAGAGCACCCGACACCGAAACGCAGGGGTCCGGACCCGAACCAAACCCGATGTGTGTTGCCTTGGGCCCGGATTCGTACGGGAATGGGACTGGCATAGGACTGCCGAGAAACGGCCAGGGGTGCTGCCAGGGGTCAGCTGATTGGATGACAGACATGGAGTACTTGGGGATCTAGCCGTGGGTCAAGACCTGGAGCCCGTTTCACACCGGTAGGCTGACCTCCTGTAGGTCGCCTCGTCTTTTTTTCCAATTGACCACTGTGCAGTCTCGACTGGCACTAAAAGGCATTCTGCCCCTTGTCCAACATCATGTGAAAGTCCCACCTTCATTCCGGGGTCACCTGGCTGAAAAACAGCCGCCGCCGCCCCGGCCAGGGACCTCGGAGCACCAAGGCGTCCAGGTCTCGTTTTCGGTCCATTAGGGTCTCCACCGAGGCTCGAGAGCTCGCGCCTCGTGGCCGTGGGCGGTGGACGGGATCACCTCGTGGCGGTGACCGATGCAGGCGGAGCGGAGCTGAGCTGAAGAGCTGGATGAGCACGGTTTGCATGGATGAGCATGGTTGGTTTTGAGATGGAATGAAGCAGAACACGAACATATCCCACCTGTTTCATGGAGAGTTGATGGTATTGTTTCTTTTGTGATGCAACGTTGTCATACATTATCCGAATTAGAGTTTAGAGTGTTGTTTACTGTTAATCACCCAGCACATGTTTTAAGGTACTTTATTTCCTGTTGGCTTTCCCAGACCTTCACTGTAACAGTCTCCCATACAACTCACTCTTCCCACAGGGACCGCCATCTCTTGGGGACGATCCAACGAATTTGGACAGGCGAGACGACTGCGTGTTTGCGCGTCGAACGTCTGGGCGGGTCTTCGCTGCCCAGACGTATCGCGAATTGGGACTGGAAGCGTTGTATATTTTTCCCCCGCAGACACTCCATGGGACTGCCATGCCGAGAAACGGCCAGGGGTGGTGCCAGAGGGGTCTGGCTTGATCGGCAGTCCGTCCTGGCAGTCCCGTGGACCAGTTCCAAGTCGGATCCGTGGTTGGGATCCTCGACCGACCGTGGTTGGGTCGACCATGCTTGAAAATAGTCGACTAGACTTGCAGGGAACGTCTACCCTACGTTTGATGCTAATGTATACTAATGTAACATAATGTAAGTAACTAACGATTCCAGTCGCTCCCATGGATGGTCTGGTAGTTGTAGCAAGAGAGATCCATCTCAGAACATTCAGCATGCCTACTGCTTTATTTAGTATTGCGTGGTATTTGTTGGGGTGGTGAGAAGCATTTGTGTATGTGTTTCCTGTTTCTTAGTGCGCCTGCGACCTCTTCTTTTACAGGGTATGTGCTATCCAACTATAGTAATATGAGTCCAATCACTAGCAAAATAGGAAATGCTAGACTTCAAGTTGGCAGGGTGCTGGTATACAATTATGATCAATCGCTATGATCAATGTACATGAACGATCTGCACCCGCTGGCCTTCTGATTTTTTCACTTTGCCAATCAATGAGTTCTTGTTCACCTTCTTCATCTGGTGAGATGAACTGCCACTTTTTCCTTAAGAGTTGACTTTGTTTTGGCCTGGTGGATCACTCAATTCTTCAGCCCCACCCCAGCCTGGGTGGTTCGCAAACCCCACACGTTCCACGCCCTCCTGGGCGTGGCAAAGCTCACCGGAACGCAGGTGGGTCATGGCGCATGCGCACTGGCACGGGCAAAGCCCGGAGCCGTGCGAGGCTTGCCGGCCTTGTACAGGCGAGACACATGGGACACATGGGACATGACCCAAACAAGGAGAGGGTCTGTCAGGTTTCACAAGCAAATCACTTGTTTTTTGAAGGCCTTTAATTACTAACCATACTAACCATTACTAACCATACATCCACTGTTACGGGTAATAGTATAGACTTAACGTATACCTGTATATAACTGTACCTGTTTTTTAAAGGTACTTTGAGACTCTAGGCATTTTGATGTTCAACCCTTTTCTTGGGATGAATGAATCCACGTACTGACAAATAAGTGAGTTGAAACCACGCAACCAGGGGTCTGTTCCAACATAGACCCTAGAGCAAATGTTTCTTGTCAAAGAGTCAAACTTTTGGTGGGAGCTCATAGTTGTCAGATGTGATGAGGAACAAAAAGGAAGACAAAACGAACAGCTTGCCGGCCAAGCTTAGCTTGGGCTCCGTGCAGGGTTTGCGCCGTGGCCTGCGGGGAGTACAACACCGTGCTTCTGCTGAGTAGCGGAGAGCTCTACGCCTGGGGTCGGGGCCCGAACAGAGGGAGTGGTTTTTGCAGGCAGTAGTGGATGGATTGGTCCCTCCCTCCCTCACTGTGGGTGGTTTTTGTGTCTTTTTAAATATATCTATACCTCTACTAAGGACTTCGTTTCAGGTCCCGCAAGGGTTTTCGTGGGATGTGTGGAAGATCGGTGATGGTTTGAAGCGTGGCTTGCAAAGAGTGGTGCGTGTCTTGCTTTGTTTGGAAAGCGATGTTCAAATGACCATGGGATTCACGGCGTTTGGTGGTGTTTTGCTTCCTGTTTCCCCAAAGCTGCCCTCATGCCACAGCCTTTTGACATCCTTTCATCACTTCCACACATTTGCACCCCCCACCCTCCCACTTAGCTGTTCAATGCCACAGCTCCACAGCCTGCGCCCCACCAACCTGCGAAAGCCACTCACTCCAGCGCTCCAAACCACTTCCAACTCCATTCCCTATGTGAGTCAAACCCCTTACTCCTCTATTGAAAAGAGGAGCAGAACACCTCCCAACACCTTCCGATTGCCCCTTTCCCTCTCTTCCAACAACATCTTCACAATTGGGCAGGGTCCGATCCACCCAGAAAGCACCAACTCTCACGTCCGACGTCGTCTTTTTGGGGGGTTTCCAAAAAGAAGTTGTCGGGTAGAGATTGGGGTTCCGGGAAGGAGGTTCTTTCACATGCACTGACACATGTCCCATCATGTCCCTTCCTTAATGGGACACCAGTCCCTTCCGGCTTTGAGGCTTATTGGTTCCGGGTAGAAGGACCAGTATACAATATACCCTATTTGCTTTCCGAGGAAGTCACCGGCTTTCCAGCGTCCTTTCGGCCCGCCTGCCTCGGTTTCCATCTCGCTCAGAGTTCCAAGACCCCACCAGGCGCCAATGACCTGGGGCAGCTGGGCACCGGCGACACCGAACCGCGCCCGCTGCCGTCCAAGATCAGCGCGGAGCTCCGGAGCGAAGCGGAGAGACGGACGGCTCGGTGAAGGAAGGACGGGTGAGGACGCGCCAGGGACGGGTTTTAGGTCAGCTATGGTCAGCTAGACCCAGATCCTACCAGGAGGTTCCAAGTTTTGGGTGGTTTGGGCGAGACCCCTTGGAGCTTTCCGGAAAACCATCCAAAAGGCGATGTATAGACATAGGGGTGGTGGAGAAGGGGATTTATAAGGGGAGTAATAAGTCGTGTCTTGGAAATATATATATATATATTATGCATGATCTACCTAGCGCTTATATGGACATGGTGTCCAATGGTGACCTATAAGCAGTGTAGGTCCAGCCAGGTCACCCCTTACGGAAGCAGCTGGTACATTCGCATCGTGGTTTCAATGGACAATGGAGTGTTTGGGGTGTCGGGTTCCCGGTGAAACCACTCCATGCCGAGTTCGAGACCCGTTGAGATCAGGCCAGCAAAGTAGATGTTCGTCGATCTGAGATCGTTGTGTTTGTTTGGAGAGGGGGTGGGTGGCTGGTGAAGGGTGTGGAAGTGTTCGGAAGTTTTGAAGGTTTATTGTAGGTTGGAGCTGGGTGAAACCGCTTTGCAGGTGAACTTGTTCCCCATGGGAGCCTCAAGATGCCTCAAGACTGGGCTACGATCAGTCTCTTGCATGGCACACAAGCCAAGGGTGCATTCTCCTTCAATCGGGACCATAGCGGACCTGCATGGATGATCCATGATGTACAAAATGGACCACATTGGCCCATGATGATGACCATTGGTTCGCTTTTCCACTTGACCTCGACTTTCACCACCGCCCGCGACTCTCCCCTCGCACCCCACGCCGCTCCCAAGATACTCACCGCGCTCTCGTTCGCCGCTTGCTGACGTCCGTGCCGAGGTGGCTCGGTCTCGGGCGTGCCGTTCCGCGCCATCTCTGCGGGCTTTCAGCATTGCCTCGCCGTCTCCAGAGGCCAAAGACGGCGGAAAAAGCGGCGGGGGCGTTGGCTGGGGTGAACGCGGAGAAAGAGAAGAGCGGATCAGAAGCACGAGGGGTTGTGAAAAGAGAAAATTGGATCAGCCAGGAAAGAGGTGGGTTGATGTAGCTTGGGATAACATGTGATTCTCCCAATATATGAGTATGAGCAGAAAAGAACTGAACTGAACAGAATATTAATTCTAGATGGATGATGATGTCCATGAAAACCAGCACTTTAAGATGTTGCACACAGGATTGGAGGATGGCCAGCTTACAGAGAGTGTTGCCACAGCCAAGGAACAACCTTGGAAGTTGGGACTACGAACTACAAAGCCAAGCTATATTTAGGTTCGACAGTCACAGGGAGAATGATTTTGTTGCAAAGGTTCCCTGCGAACTTGTATGACGATGAAGTCGAAATTGCTTGTCTATTAATCATTCTTATTCCCATCATCTTCCCTTTTTGGTGCCTGACTCTGGGGGTTCAAGTGCAACTACTGCCCCCCAAAAAGCTTCTGCCTCTCCACACCGCCCAGTACCCCGCGCCCCTTCCGACCCTGCATGGCGCCGCGGCACCGCGTGCCACTCCGCAGGTGGCGCGGTGTACACCTGGGGGAACCGGCGACATGGACGCCTGGGCCTGGGAGACGAAGGCGCCCTGCGGACCGGGATTTGAAGCGAGGAGGTTGGATTGCAAATGGTGAAAGAGATGACATCAGGGCGCTGGAGAAGAGGGAGAGTGGCAACATATGTCATTGACATGTCTTTTGGACATGACATGTCCCTTCCACGAAAAGACAGAAAATACCGTTTGTCCGACACGGCCACTTTATCAAGCGACACGATGCGACACGGAAAATGAAGTCATGAAGTACAATGGTTGTTTTCCAGCTTTGCGACCTTGGTGCCTTTTGTTGTATGTATGTTTTTGCTGTGCATACCGGAGAACTAGCCGGCAAACAATTTGAAACAATCCTGCAATCCTGATAAGTCTAGCGGTTCAGTTGCTGGAGTGTGTTCTTGCAGACAAGAGTGAGGACGCAAGACTTATATATTATATATATATAATGTATATAGACCAAGCCACAATACACGATGTTCATGATACATTGTTTCAGTCATACCCAGTCATAGGCATCATAAATGTCATCCTGTATGTTCTGAGGCCTTTTATGCGCTAAGTTTCCTTCTTCATGGCTTGAATGATCTTGTGAAGTCTCACCATCCCACCTTTCAACCCCACCACCCCGCCCAACCCCCGGCATCGACGGGGGAGCCGGTCGTTGCCAGGTAGCACGCCCTTTGAGGCCAGTCCCAAGCTGGTGCCCAGCATCCCCAGTGCCAAGCACGTCAGCGGTGGAGGCGCCGCGTTGCTGGTGGTGGTTTGTCAACTCACCAAGAAGAAACCGGGACGAGGTTGATGCAGAGGTTGAGATTCCGGGTGGTTTGGGTGGGTGGGTGATTGCGATGTTCACCTTGCGAAGGATGTGAAGGTCGATGGTTTCATGATGGTTTCATCAGTTACCTTCAGCTACCCTCCCGAAGACTAACATGGACACTGGCTCCTGCAAAAGTGTCTTCCTCTACCAGCCAGTGTGTGAAACAAGGGTCCATAGTTTGATTTAGTAACCAGTAATGAATAAATTAAGGAATGAGCCTCCAATAGAAATTCCCTCCAAATGGATTCAGCCATACCATACTAAGCCCTACTGTACTATAGGCACAGGTGTAGTTCGTCAACAAGAGGCTCAGACCAACATCTGCAGCTCACTCAAGCTCTGGACCCTTTCGCCCGCGGTCCGACCCGCACGCTCCGCGAAAAAGACCGCGCGACGGCACCTCTCTTGGGTGCGTCCAATCCATCGTTTGGGGGCGTGTGTGTGTGTGTGTCAAACCCTGTTTCCAAGGGTCTAATTTAAAGCAGGGGGACAG
>CAXAMN010024695.1:1412760-1430665 GCA_963970005.1 Durusdinium trenchii | reverse complement strand
TTGTTCAAACATCTACAAGTTTTGCGGACTCTTCACCTTACCGTTCTTCACCTTCCTTCCCAACGTGGCAATTGAGTTAACTGAAAACCAATGTCAGAGTGTGTGCGTGTTTTCATCAGGGTTTCTTCGGGTCGATGTTCCCTATCCAACCAATTCTGGCACCTCTCAAGACCGGAACCGATCAGACCACAGCGTCGCTCAAAAGCGTCAGAGCTGAGCGTCAGAGCTTTTCCGCGTGAGAGGAAGGTCCAAAAAAGGGTGGCAGGCGAGTTTCTTTCCCGCGGACAGCTTTCCTATATGAGTATGAGTCGTTTATAATTATCGTCATTTACTTTATACAAGGGCGTTTCATCCAACAGTGTGATTTTGGGTTAATTAGAAAACAACTCATATATGTTAAGAACATGGATGTCAATGTATGAATCTGTACCCCATTATACTCCAATGGTTTGTCCACATACTCCTTAACTGATGCCTTTTCCTTCGAAGGTGATGCCAGTCGCAGGCTGCGGCCACTGGCGGTTTCGTTCGCGAAACGGACTCGCAGTCCGGTCGGCCTCACAGGATCCCATTCCGCGATCCTGGCGGGCAAGGGGAAACTCTTTATGAAGCTTGACTCAATCGACCCAAGTGTGGATGGGAAGAACGCATGGAGACCGACCATCATCCACCTGAGTCTTATTGTATATATACTTTGTATATTTGTGTTTGGGGTGCCACTACTGGTTTGAAGAACAGGAGTTGAACAAGATGGTGAAACGCAGATGGATTTGACATTGAGAACGATTGGAGGATCACCCAACGGTGAAACACACAGGATATGTTGGGTTCAAGCTGGATCCTGTTGAGGTCAGCTCAAAGCAAAGTGGTCCCCATCAAATACACTCCCGAAAACTGATATGAACTCTGAGAATGGCACCCTCAAAGACTGTGTTCCTCTACAAACCAGTAGTTTTCAGGGTCTATGTTAGTTTTCAGTGGGGTAGATGGCAAAGTCAGTGTAGCCTCGACCCACTGACTCTACACCGACCAGTCTCTAGCTGCCGGAGGATTTGCTGGGTCAGACTGTTGCTGACCATTGCTGAAGATCGTTTGCCTACCATTTTGTTGTTCATGCCGTTGTGTCCGAACATCTAAAAAGGGTAGGTCTGCCAAGATCTCCAACACAAGAGCTTTGTTTGGCTCGAGACCTCAATTTCAAGAGCAGTGAGATCGTTTCACTGACCATTATATATGTCGAATGTGTGCAATATGTGCAATACATAAAACAGAACTACCACGGATAGCAGACCATTTTTCCATTAGTTTGTTTTTGTTTATATTTTCCACATCTCTGTGACATGTTCAGCAGAGTTCTTCGTCCTGCGAGGTGGATGAAAGTGGACTATGCTTGGACATTGAAGGCAATCCTTGAATCCACATTAGATTAACAAGGCGATGCTGTATCCCTACAGGTCAGTTTGCTCATTTTGCCGGAGTTACATCATTTAGAAGCAATCTCAATGACATGTTCAGCACCAGGATCACGGACTGTCGGTTCGTCCGTCCATACGTCGCTTTGGTTTAACCGGTGCGGTTTGTGGCCGAGGTGCGGCGATAACCGCGTGGGGCAACTGGGCTTGCCCAGAGCCCAGCTGGAACAGGCAACGCTCTTCCAGGAGGCCTGGCGCGGTCGGAACGAAAGGTTCGATTTCGAAGGGGGGGGAGAACCGGAATTGGTGGAGGGTGCCATGATCGTCGTATTGGTGTGTTTAAATGGATATGAATTGCATGTACTGTAAAATTGATCTCTGAACTGTGCAACATGTATTCCTTCTGGCTGCTTTATAATAGATGACAAGGCAGAAATTCAGCACATGGTTGGAAGATCCAGCTGAAGCTTCAGAGCTCAACACTTTCTTCAGAGTCTTTTGTACATGGCCGCATGGCCAGCACTGTGGCAAGCAATGGTCCCAGATGACCCCTAGAACAGATTCATCTACCAGGACTCTGAAGGTTGACTCTAAATGAAGGTGAGCTGACAATACATTTGTTGTATAGGCTTCGGTGACATATCTGTTGTAAGGCGCTGGAGTGGGCTGGTGTACCTGGCACCTGGAGTCTCAAATACTTGGAGAATGGGGCATGACCCTATATTTTAAAACAATAAACAAAACTGAAAACTGGTACTTGTGATTACTTGTGCCCATTTGCATTTTCCCAAATACTTTGACACTTGGAGTCTCCAGAAAAAACAGGTTCGCTGGTCTCCACGCTGCCTGCAGGTCACGCAGCTCTCATGCTGTGGAGTACGCCTCTCGGCAAGAAAGGGGGCGACACAGGGTGCCCACATGGGGAGGAACCCAGGCAGCAAGAGAAGCCCAGTAGAAGGTCGAAGACACGTGTGCTGGGTGACATGTTTTGAGAAACACACGTTCATATATAGTTATATGTTATAATATGTTCATATACGTTCACCACTAGTTCCGTGAAAAAAAAAAAAAAACAATTTGTTGTAAGCATGTTGTTACTTGCCACGCCCTACCACGGTGGATCCGCGTGGATCCGCGGATCCGCTGGACGAACAGCCTGAGGAGATGGCTGAACCAAAGAGTTCAACGATGCCAGACTACCTTAAAACACCTTGGATGTGAACTCACTTGTGGCGGTATGAGAATTTCCTATCAATTTCGAACATAAGGTGTACGTGTATTATACATATATAGGCACGTATTTGGTTCAATTCAACACCCCTAACGATGTTTGTTTTTCCCTCAAGCAAGCGGCTGTTCATCTCCTTCTAAACCGTTTCTGTCCGATCCTGCGCTTTGCTCCAGAGGACTCGTGGAGTGTGGATCGAAGCACACCCTGTGTCTCACCTTCGACGGTTTGGTCGTCGGCTTCGGCGCCAACAGCGGAGGCCTGGTTCGGGGGTTTGCCGCGGGGCCTGGAGCTGTTGGAAGGTGGTTTTTCAGAGGGATCACGTTCAACATGCATGTGTTTCTGTGTGAGTCATCATGATGTAGGATTTATGGTGAAAATTCTACTTCATGAACTCTCTCACTCTCTTTCTATTTCGTTCCTTTGTTCTTTCTGGCTTTTATGTATGTGTTCTTTCTTGCTATCTATATTTTGTTCCTTCTTTCTTTCTGTTTTTTTTTGTTATCTCTCTCTCTCTCTCTTAAACCTCGCTCACTCAAAAGGCCACAAGCATCCACAAGCAAAGTGTTTCTGCAAACAAATGTCCACAGCATCCACAGAGCAAGGTCTTGTTTGAGTATGTTTGGGTATCTTCCTGGAGCCATTAAATAACCTTGGACAATTGATGAATATGCCCGCCCTAAGGCTCCAACCATATCCTGAGAAGGTGGTTTGACCCGCAACACTCACCCCAACCACCTTCTCAGGAGGTAGTTGGAGCCCTAGGGATGGATACAAGTACGTGTTTTACTAGTAGTAGGGTCGTGTCCCATTTTCCACAGACTATATATGGAACTTGAAGGTTTAGAACAGATCATCATGAGTCTCTAACCATCTCTAATCCAACCATGTCATCCAACACATCCCATGTATACGTTCGTCCGGAGCAAAGACCCTGTCAGGACAGCTGGGCCTCGGTCGCACGAGCGACGCGGAGGACACTCCGATGGCCGTGCAGCTGGGTCCGGGGGCCTGAACGGTGGCGTTTGGATCGGTTGGCACGACACCGAGAGGGGTCCCACCAGGCAACATGCACCACATCCATATACGTCGACCGTATATACGTCTCAAAAGTCACCCAAAGTTCAAGTAGAAAAGAGAGAGGGTAGGAAGTAGATTCCATATGTGAGTTTGCGGGGAAGTCGCTCCTTTTTGCGTGGAAAGGTGGTGCAATTTATTATAGGAATTTGAAGCACTCCTAAATAGATGTTTGTCATGATCATGTTGCGCTCGAAAACTGTAAGCCGTCAACCCTGTGCCACCCTTCGCTTGCACTGCAGAATGCCAAAGAGTTGACCGTATTGTTGTGGACACATGCAATCCCAGATAAGACCCCAGTCACTGGTGTCTTTGGGTGAATTTTGCGGATGGTATTTTCATGCTCTTTCTATACGTACCCACGCTTTCATGATGGGTCCCCGCGTTGAAACGGGGGTGTCTAAGCCCCTGAACCACCGAACGGTGAGCTGGGTGTCCATGAACCACCCAGCTCCGGCCAGATCACCATGTGAGTTCCAATATCTGGCGTCGCGTTGACCATATAGGGCCATATGAAAAGTGGCTGGGACTGGGTTTTGTTCCATCCAGAACCTCTTGTGCTGCGAAAAGAGTGGCGTCGTTTCGGCATCACTGCGAACCGAGACGCGAAGTCCAAGAAGTTGCTGGTCTTCGCGCTGGCGCGACTGTTCACCGGTATTCACCGGTGTGACGGAGGAAGTGTCGGAGGAGCCCCAAGAAAGATCAGCTGGGGTCGATTTTAGATGGGGTCGATTTGGGTGGTCTATGGTGGTTTGGTTTGTTGATGTTTGTTTCAAGGTCTTTTGGATTGTTCAATTGTAATAATTATGGTAAATAGTCCAGTGAATAGTCCAGTGCCATGGATTGTTGGGGAAAGAAACATCATGTTAGACGATTTTGCGAGGGAGATGTCTACTAATGGAGGAAGGTAGTGGCCTTGCCAATGCCAGAGGAGAATCGTTTCTGTGGAAGGTCTTACGACGAAGCTCTCACTACTCTTGCGACTGCAGTTCCTTTTGCTATCTCTTGCTGCTAAGAATGAAGAACTGCATTGGGTACAATATCTTCAGGGAGAAGACTTCAGGTTGGAAGGACACGTTGCAACAGTTACCCACCATGTCTTCTAGGCACATGGCAAACATCGTTTCATGTGAATCAACCACTCACACTGTACCATTTGTCTCCCCAAAACAGTCCCCAGACGAACCACGCCCTCCCAAAAGCTGCATCACGGTGTTTCCACCGAGAGTTTCCTCATGCAGGCCGTGACCATGGACCATAGCTGTGCCTTGGCACTCCCGGCTCCTGAGCGCCCGGAGCAGTTGCACAGCTATGTCTCTGAAGGCGTTCAACACCGCAGAGGGTCTTTTATTTGGGACGTCGGAACAATAGCAGTAGGAGCCCTTGGGTTCCTGGCCTACCATTGGTTTAATGGTTTGAATTCCCAAGTAATCATTGTTTAAGGCTGTTTCACGACAACGCCACTAGGGATACCTTCTTTTGTGTGGATTGAGGAGTAAAGAATGGTAAAGAGATAGAGTTACGCGGCAGACCATATATCATATAGCGGCGGCCAGGTGGATCTTGGTTGGCGTTTGGTCACGCGTTTTGGTGCTGCTCTCAGCTCCCACCAGGTCCAGGAGTCCATTCGTTTGATGGGTCATGACATGTCATGACTCTTGAGGTATGGGCGTGCCGCCCACAACGATGTCTCTCCAAAAGGGGCTGTAGTTCAATGCCTATATGGCTCCAAGTACCGGCGTCTTCATAAAAAGTGCTTTCAAGAACATACACGTGTCTCAGTGTCTCCCATCACTCACCTCTCAAAGGCCATTATTGGCACTCTCCCTTTCTTCGACCAACTCTTCGGATCCAGGACGTTCGAAGGCATTCGACGTCTCCGCAGCGAGTCGAACGCCGCAGGCAGTTGCCTACCGCGACTCTCGCTGCGAAGTGCACCAGGCACCGTCGCACGTCGCACCGTGCGACCGGTCCGCGGTCGCGGCAGGTGGCGTGTGCGTTGGTCGGATGGTCACGTGCGGGTTTTTCCGCCCTACATCATCTGGCATCATCTCATTTGTTGGGCCACGAAATCAGATCCCACCGCGGTCCAAAGACACGACCTCCACCAGCAGATCGGGATGCGAAATTGTCGCTGACGGATGCTGACGGGAATTGGCATGGAGTTACTGTTTTGGAAGGCACCGAGAGAGAGAGAGGGACTTACGGCGAGGAAGAAAGGCGTAGTTGAAGCAACAAACATGTGCATGGAGTTACTCCAAGTACCTGCATGGAGTCTCTCCCAGTTGGTTGGGGTCATACTGTCAACAGTATCCCATCAGATCCCATGAGTTTGGTCCTTGAAGTCGGGTCCGTTCTCTTGACCTCTCAACCTTATAAACACATGATGCGACCGCACAGTTCCTGGCAGTTTCATTCGGTTCCATTGTCGACCTGCACCATGGAGAAGGTGGCCCAAATGGACCCGGGACCTTGTGAAATGCATCACTGTTGGTGGTGTGCATAAACAAACCATAAACAAGTACCGGACATATTATTGCTTCCATGCACATGATCCACACCCTTCCATTCCAAACATGTCACATGTCTCTTTGCCGCCGATCTCTCTTGCTCCACGTTCACCCCGCCTTCCAAAGCTCCACCCAGCTCCACCCAGCTTCGCCGCCGCTGCTCGCTCGCGCGGGCAGGGCCCTTGGAGAACAGTCCAGTGGAACGCACGCAGTCGATCGGTGGACTTGGACGACTGAAAGTGAACTGCGGTGGGGGTGGCCCAGAGAAAGCTCACAGAAATGCTGATCGCTGCTGTTTGCGCTGCTGATCTGGGTGTGGGAGAAGCGGCTTTTTCGGTCGGCGTTTTCGGTGTTTTGAACAAGAGTTTTGAGATGGGTCGTTGTGTCCCTGGAAGGAGATTGATGGACATGTTGGTTCAATGTGGGTGTTTGAGGAAGCGCAGAAAGAAGCTCACACTTTGAAGAATATGGCAGGTTCATCTTCGTATATAAACCTTTTCTTTGCCGACGACTCATCGATCCCTTTTGATGGCCTTTTGTACGGCAGAATCATGCGAATCATGCACTCCAAAAGAAAACAAGGCAGTCCGACAAAAAAGAAACAGCGGGGCGTTTTTTTGCACCGAAACATCGAAACTTGTTTTTCTTCCGAAACGCCTCCAAGGCTTCAAATGTACTTGTTCCTAGTAGCTTCTTGTTACTACTAGTAAGGCACTTGTTACTAGAAGCGATGCACTTGTTTCTAAAGGCTTTAATGAAGAGAAGCATCACTGGCATCTCGCCAAGGTGACTTTGGATATGTGCTCGGTGACAGGGACGAGGCGCCCCACACGGAGGGACAGGGCTTCGTCAAAGGCTCGGGACATTCGTCGGGTCCCTCGGGTTTGGGAGCCTTGGTGGAGGAACAAAGAAGCAAGAACAAAGGGTTGGAGGAAAGCACTCGGAGGTTTGGGGTAGTGGATCGACTTGAAAGTCTTTGATAACAATAAGGCCTAGGCTAATCAGAAGGAGTGGTGTGTGTGTGTGTGATGAATGATTCCATAGGCTGCCATTTTGAAGTGACTCTGTTTGTTAAGTCGTGTTTGTGATTGTTCGGTTTGTGAAGTCTATGTTCACAAGTACCAGGACACGCCGGTCACGGCCTCCAGAAAAGACCTGGTTCCAGGTGCTGCAGCCCCACAGAGGATCCCATGGGTTCCGCCTGTGGAAGACCATGTTCCGAAGACCAACCAAGAGGGTTTGGGGTTCCATGTTCATCTGCGCAGGGGAGTACTTGAGAGAAAAACGCACCTCTCACAACTCCTCACCACTGCCCACCATCCTCTCCGCCAGGCAGATGGCCTCTCTCGCACTGTCTCGCTGCCTAGCGCCAGCGGTCCAACCAAGAGGCCGGCAGGAAGAGGAGGAGACGATGCGGAGGGTCCAGAAGAAGAGATTGTTTCATAATTTAATTCCTCCAGCACCGCCCAGGTTGGATGGTTTTTGATGGACTCCTCTCCCCTCTCACCATGTGTTTACCATCCAAGAACCATCGAAACTGGCTGATGCTGCTGTTGATTGGTTCCTTTTGAGGAGTAGTAAGGCCAGGAGCCACTATAGTAGCGTCCGATCGCTCCGTTCGTAGCGAGGCCCGAAATGCTCCGTTCGTTGCTGCGGCCCATGGTTGGCGTGGTCTCCTCTCCCTCTATATGCGGCCACTTAGGCGTCTGAGCCAGCCGATCCAGACCATCAAGGAAGAGATCGAGACGGAGGACTCCAATGGGATGTCGAGGCTTATGGGGGGCTCAGAGGTGATACAGAAAAAGTATGAAACGCAAGCAGGCTATGGCTATGTGAACATCCCGTGCTCCTGCTATGCGACACATTGTAAATCTATTATATACTTTGCAGTTGTGGGACTTTGGACCTATCTCTTTGTCTTTTGTGTGACAGTTGAGAAAATAATGCACACACTTGAGCCAAAAGACCTGCTCCGGTGACTCCTCTACCGACTCATTCCGTATAGCTTGACCAGCACATCCCACGACCTGACTTCAAGTACCCTAGAAAAAGGATCAAAAAGGGACATGACGTACAAATATAGGTACCACATGTGAAACTGGGGCTCCAGTTTCAAAGGTAAATTTGGCACAAGTTGACACTCCAGGTATTTGTACCATCCTGTACCCATTTCCTGTCGTAGGAGATGGAGGCGCTCCATCCCTCGCTGTCGCAGGGCAGCGTGGTGGCGCGGAAGGAGATCTCGGCGTGTGTGAAGTTGTTTGGCTGGCGGCTGGCGGTTTCATATACCAGCACCCTCCAACAGGTTTCCTTTGGTTTCCTTTGGAGGGTTGTTAGACCTTAACAGGTTTCAATTGGTGACCTGTCGGAGGGTCCTGGTATGCATGTATTTCAAAAGAAAAAGAAGGACCTCCGTGACCTCCGGCGCCCTGGAAGAAAGGGACATCGACCAGGAAGAAGCGATTTTTGGGTGGTTTGGGGTCTTTATGGGTCTCCCTATCAAAAATGACGTCCATGGGTCTCCATGGGTCTCCCCCTCTCCGGAAGAGTCGTGCTCCACCCAGTCCCACCAAGTGGTCGGCTCAAGCGGGTTAGCTGTTTTGTGGAAATTCAAGGACAGCTATGTGAAGTTCAAGATGCCCATCGAGGCAAGGACGGCGAGGGGAGGGTAGGCATCAAGATGCCCATCGGATGCGGAAGGATGGCTGGGGAAAACAGGATGAGGATGAGGGTAAGGCCAGGCAGGGCAGAGTTTTTCATGTCCTTGGTTCCCTGAACCGCATCTTCCCCTTCTTCTCTTTGTATGTTTGCTGTACGTCTGCTGTGTTTTTCCTTTAAGAGTGTTGGGTTCCTCAGGAATTCCACAGATGGAATTCCGCTTCTTCCTACCTTTGTCGTCACATCTGTGATGTGTTCTTTTTCCCAAAGAGTCCCAGCCCCTTCTCCAACAGGAATGCTTTGGTGAAGTGCTTGGGACCCCTTTTGCAGTGGAGATGGTCTGATTGTCTGGGTTTGAGTGCTGAAGGACATGCTGTTGGGGAATGTTGGGGAGTGTTCTTTTTTGAAGCAAGAACCACAGATAAATCATAGCAACTCATGATGAAATCTGCTTTGCCTGGTAACATTTGAGACCTTCTACCGTATTCTACTGCAGTATCTTCCAAATGTCCTCCTTGCCTTCCGACCAACGAGCATGTTGGACACGGCTTCAGAGATCAATTTTGTTTACAAACCCTGTTTGGAAGGCTTTGGGAATTCTGAGTCACTGTTTCAAGGTCATTTCACTTGGCTTCGGATATACACTGAGAGGTTGCACCTTTCATGGAAGAGGGATCGATTCTCATCTTCACATCACCAGATCTTACACCATGTCACTGCTTTGGGCCGCTCCACTTGCGCACCAAGAGGCGAGTTGCCAGGGCACCTTTCACGTGCTCGGCACTATCGGCGACGTTTCGCTCGGTCTCGATGCTCGGGGTCGACGAAAGCCGGCAGAAACACGATTCTTCCCGAGGAAAGCAAGGAAGTGAGGGTGGCCGGGTTACTAAGGAATCTCTATATTGGCAGGCCATTCCCCAAATTCCCTCAACTCCACTGACAGAAGTGTCCTTCCCTTATACTGACATATACTGACTATATTATATACGATAAGGACGCACCATGCAGTCACAACAGCACTCTTCTCGCGCACGGGAACGCCGCCCGAACGCCACGGCCAGGATTCCATGCGCAGCGAAGAGGTGGTCTTGTTGAAGCCCTTGGACGCTCGGAGCGCAGCGGCGATGTGGTCGGGCGGCAGCGAGCCCGACCCGGGGAGGGGTACGAAAGGGGTACGAAGAGACGACGACGAAGACGGTAACGATGGGTGTAACGATGGGTGTCCAAAATCGATCGAAAGCACAGAAGGCAAATGTAGACTCTGGATCAGTCAACTATGTGGGAATGTGGTTGTAAGCATATACTCTAAGAGACCTCAAGAGTCTAAGCTGTACATCAAGAAGTTTTCAGCTATCACAATTCGCTTAAGACCGACAGACTGACCCGAACCCCTTGTTTAAACAACCACATTCTTCCGCCCAGCTGGGCTTCGCTGCTCTCGCGTTCGCGTTCGCTGCTCTATCGGTTCGTTCTGTCGGTGCCGACCGTGGTCGTCAGCTGAGGTTCAACCGGGGGTGGCTTCACGGTGCTTCTCGTTGCTGGGCCCCGGCGATCTCTTGGAGATGGTCAGGTGTGGCACGGGCAAACACGATCAAACACGATGCATGGACGGCAGGGACACGCGCGCGCACGCGCGCGCGCGGGTGTGTGTGTGTGTGTGTCACCCTTGGAGTCATAGGGATGCTTTTGCAGTTGTTTATTTTACAGCAGGGGGACCAGGCATCTTGCTGCTGACCTGGTCTAACAAAGCTAGGCAGCAAGATGGGATACTGGAGTTGGCCACTCCAGCGTACCTGCATTTTTCTGCATTCTTTCCGCATGGCATGAGGCTAAGCCCAGAACCTCACTGGCTGCAGACATGAGCAATCGTCGTCATTTCGACCTGTTCGTCGCCTTCGACCTTGCGCTTTGGCCTCACTTCCTCTTACAGACCCCCAGGTTCTTTAGGGCTTTCCTGGACCTTTCAGGATTTGGGTTTCTTAGGCCGGCGTGTGGCACCGCATTCACATCAGTACGCATATCCATGAGTGTGTGTGTGTGTGTGTTCCCTTTGGTGTAATCCAAGTGTGTGTGCTTCTTTTCTGTGGAGATCAGTTGGATGAGTGGGTTTGGGTGCTGTTGGCTAATACAAATGGTTCTTCACTTGCAGCTCGACTGAAGGCCATCAATCTTCTCCCAGGCTTCGCTTGCTGATGAGAACCCTCCATGTGGTGATCCACCTTACTGGAAGAACTCCGTCCACCCGAGGCCTTCCGTTCGGCCAGTATGAAAAGGATCGAGTTTGGCCAGTTTGGCTAACCTGGTTTTGTGGTGTATATAAATCCTCGGTCAACCAATATGGTAAAGGCCATGCAATCGATGCTTGGAAGCCCACTATCTGGAGTCGACCCGTTCGAACCTGCGAACATGGGTCCAGTCGTACCTGTTTTTCTGGGGGCATGTCAAAGTCGGGTCCAGGTAAACTGCATACCCTTCAAGGAGACATGGTAAGTGGACAACCCACTGAACATGTGGAATCTCTGTGTTCATTGGTCTTTCTGGTCACGTAGAACCAAACACTGCATCTCAGAGCATCCATCTTAAGATATTACTAAGTGAGCATTAAATTTACAAATTTGAGACCCTAAAGCTAGAACGTATTCCATACATGGAGTGTTTGGGTGTCTATAAGATTTTATAAGATACTGATACTATAAGTATACTATAAATTACAAGATATTGAATAATACAATATAAAAGTTTTAGAGATACCAAACGCCACTGTCCAAGTGTCACAGTTGGAGGTTTGGCCACACGCCAGGGCCTCCTGCAATACCCAGAATTGGCGGGAAACGGCGATATCCCTTTGCGCCGTACTCCGCTGCCCTAGCGCAACTCGTCGTTTGAACGTACGGGAGAGATTTGGGGGACTTGGGTGAGATCAGCTAGAGTGTTGTTTTTCCACCAGAACTGCTGGAGAGTTGTAAACTTTCCCAAATCTTTTCATGCATCCAAATTTAAGTCTCTTTACCATTTGGCTATATACTTTTGATTCAACCTTCGGCGCGTTACTTAGTTCGACGGTTGAATCAGGAGTGGCAATGGAAAGCCAAAAAAAAACCTCCCAGATGCTGAAACATAGCGTAGATGATGCATGATGAAGCCAGTTGGTTGGGCGTCCCTTGGGGGGCAAACAAAAGACCAATTAGGCCCTTAGGTGTTTTTTCCCTGTATGCATTTTGCCTCTTCAACAATCCAGATCAAGAATTGAAAGCCCCACCTGAATTGAACACCGCTTCATATGGGAAAATTGTATGAATCAAGAGTCTACCTTTATTTTTTCCAGTACGCAAAACTCCCCTTTTCAACAATCTAGACTCAATGATGAACCTCTTTGTAACCAGTATAGGATGCAGTATAGGGTCAATGAAGGACCTCTTGATCGACGTTTAATAAAAGCCAAAGTAGCATCAGGGTTTTTGTGAATCGATGAGCTCACGGAATCTGATTAAGGTCTTGCTGGCCGCAGACTAAGGGAGATTCTGTTTCAGGCCCGCAGTTGGATAAGCAAGGGATTTCCCCAGCGTGCAGATCAGCAAGCACTTCAGGGCCAAACCAGGGTGGTTAGCTGAACTCGCTTTGACCCGAAAAACCTATGCAATTACTGTAAGCCACTTGATGCCCAGCTGTTTGCACGTGCGCAAGCGCACCTGCTTGTCTCGCCTGCTTGATGATCGCCTGTGCTACCCTCGGCGCCCTTCGATTCCTTTGAGGTTTTGAACGCCTCCTTTCACTTCCAAGGGATGCCGAGTCCACACCTCGATTGCGAGGCGGGGTTCATAGGCGGCGGACCGAGGACCGGGCGAGGCAAGTTGAGCCAAAAGTAAAACATGTGCTCTAGATAGCCTGTTAAATATGTCATTAGTATAGTGTCTCTATAAGAAAGATGGTCTAGAACAACATCTGAATCTACTGAGTGTGGGTGCTCCATCACTATCAATGACCAGCCACACAGATAAGCTTCTTTTCCTCACTCAACAACGAGAAGTGCTCTCATTCCGGAGATTTGACCTCTGACTTGTCAAGCTCAAAACACACATACGATCAAAAAAACGAAAGGGGAGCCCGTCAGTTCAATCTTCCAAGTTCTTCGCTCCTCCATCCTTTTTGAATGACCAAAACTTCCCCCCCTATCCCTCAGAGGTGCTCCATCGGGCACTGGAACTCATGGAGATAGCACCTTTGGAGGTCCACGACCAGGCGCGGTCGCGCTGTGGCGCGCGGCGTGGATGGCGCTGTCCCAGAACTTGCCGTTTTGACAACCCTTCACCGCCCCAGCTGGCAGTCATCATCCACTACCAGTGGACATGCCATGTTCAGCCATTGCAGAGGTGTTTCTTCCTTCGACCTTCTATATAAGTGTAGACGAAACAAAAACGCGTAGACAAACTTCGCTTCATGACATCGCCTTACATCGCCGGAAGAAGCCCCCTCGCGTGCGGACGATCTATACGAGGAAAGCCTTTCAAGCACTGCAACTGGATCAGATGGCTTTTGCCAGAACCACTACCGAACTACACCGCACCCAGGGAGTATTGATTCACTTCACCTCATTCAACTGCATCATGTATGTGACATGTGCCTTCATCAATATCCAAACCACGGCAAAATACATGCATGTAGTGAAAGTGAGAAGGGCAGACTCCTTCAAGTGTCCACTGGACAACTACCTGTAGTTCTAGAGTTCTAGAGTTCTTTCATTTGCAGATTAAAAAAAAAAAAGATAAACAGCAAGCCCAGGCCGCAGCCGCATTCCGTCCACACACACGCGCACGCGCGCCTCATCTCCTTGTCTCGTCTCGTCTGTCGCAGGTGCTGGAGGCTGCTGAAGCCGGGCTCAAGGAGTTCCGTACCGCCCAGTTGCAGAGCCGTGAGCAGCTGCGAGGGCTCCTGCAGCTCGTTGGGGGAATGGGGTGGGGTTGCGTGGTCACTGTGCAGGGTTTCTTTTGGAAGGGAAGGTGGTTAGGTAATGGGGAACCTTTCCTTCAATTGAGTATTTTGCACGTGTTGGGCGATGTTGGCGAAATTGGACCGGAGAGATTGGTACAAAGGTTAATCTCGAAGGGGAGGAGGGTGGTTGAGACCTCGTCAGGAGGCTTCGGATCCTGCGTTGCGGTGTTGTGGAGCGAGCTTTTGTTCCAACGAATTCAGCAAGGCAGGAGGGCTGGTATTTGCTTCGGTCCCCGACCATTCATAGTGTTGTTCTTTTTGTTAACACCCCATTGACCAGCAACACCCAAACATTGGGTGGTTATTGGATAGAACCATAGATCTTCAGGCCTTCAGGGAGGTCTATAAGCCACCCAAGCTGGGTGGTGAAGCTGCCGTTTCTTGAAGGAACTCTGACAAAAGTGTACCAATATTAAGTGTCCCTAAAGATCCACAAGATCCACATGTACCAGGAATATCCAACTGCCCTTCTGAGAAGGGGTTTTATAATATTAACACACATATTAGAATATATTTGTTTTCAAGTGATGTGTTGATTTGTTTAACTCATTGTGCATCAACGTCTTGTTGGGCCCGGGCCTAGCAGCGCCCTGCTTGGAGACGTCGCCGGGCCTTGCGTAGATTGCGTACATCGATTTCCTCTCAATTTTAAACAACAGAAAGATGCTTTTGGATATTGAACTGCGATGAGAAGGCCGGCCCACATATAGATGTGCGTCCAAAATAGGAAAGCCCGCCGGCGCCTTCTGTTTTCTTTTTGGTCTTGTAGTGTTCCTTTACCCATGAGGGTTTGATTTGGGGAGACATTGTCGAGACGGATTTGGAATGTCTCCCCATGACGTCTTCGGACCGGCCAAGGATCTACCTTTTGTTGCCTCAGTTGCGGAATCCCAAGTTCGTCACTGGGCGTGGTGTTCGGACGTGGTTGCTGGGTGTGTTTTTATGTGGTGTCTCTTGGGTAGAAAACCCATTGGGACCTACAAGAGATCGGTGCGTATGTTAAATAGTGGTCCCGAACCAATGGGTTTGAGTCTAATTTGTCCTCTTCCAGGGAGTCTTTGGGGGTCTTCCTGTTCAAATACACACCCATCATGTATGGTTTCTGGACCAAATCAGCAGATGGTCCATCCTCAGCTCATCTTTTCAGATGTCCTATGAACCATGAACCTACCAAAGGATGCCAGCAAAAGGCATCCGATCCGGAGAGGTGCATAGATGGCCTTTTATTGTTGGTTGGTTGGTTAGTAGAGGGGATCATAATGGTACCTCGGGTGCATCGACCTGAGGTCTTCGACCAATTCGACCCAACTTCCCAAGTTTGGACACCCTTGACAAGAGGCCAGCATAAGACAAGACTCCTCCCCGCCCTCCCCCACCAAAAGCCAGATGGAGCCGACAGCTTTGCACCCTTCCGCAGGGCCCCGAAACCCCCAACGGCCAACATCCACGTGCTCCGTCGACCGAGGTCCAAAGCCATCGCCACGGGATCCTCACGCAACTGGTGCAGCTCATCGCCTCGATGCGGCCGGCGCACCGGCGTGACTTGGGAGAGGGAGAGAAACAAAACGCAGGGAGTGTGGAGGGAGGGTAGTTGTTGTTCTTCTTTTTCCCTAAACAGTGTCAGTGTGGGCACACTAATTAGGGGTTCTTACGGGAAGGGGCAGGGTAAAGCTAAGGGCTTCTTCGTTCTCTTTTTTGGGGGAGTTGCGAAAGTAAGAGCAAGACAGACTGGACTAGTGTAAGTGCTATAGAATTGGGTGGGTTGCAAGCCTCACAGTTGGTGGGTTGAGGTTCTCGAATCTTGAGAAGGGTTTGACTTGGACCATGTATTTTGTACCTGATGGAATAGAGCTGCTATTTCAATCTATTTCACTACTTCTCGGGCCCTCGGGCTATGTTTTGATATTTTGACCAAATTTGACCAATAGGCTAGTCACAAGCCATTGCTTGTGGCGCGTTGATCCAGCTTGGTGTTGAACAGTTACCAAGTTCGGTGGTGTCCCTTTGACCATGAGTCCATCGAGCGAGTTCGCTTGGCAGTCGGTATCGCTCGGTCGCAGGTGGTTGCTAGGAGTGATACCGACAACGAACCTGGTCGAGCATGTCTAGCAACAAGTTCCACGTTCTGTACTGGTCGAACATGTCGAGTCATGTCTGGTATAACTATGTTTTTCCACTTGGTCGAGTCATGTCGAGTCATCATCCACCATCATCCACTGTTCGTTCGGCTGGTACAGATATAGAGGTCACAGAGAATGAACTTGGACCCGTTTAATCATGTTTAATCCTTGGTAACCCCAAGAAGAGATGGATTTGGTGGGGGGGCTTCCGGCAGTTCTTGCAGACAAGAACTCATAAGGACATAAAGTCATCAAACGTTCATTGTATCTCACCCTACAACAATGTACGAGGAGCCCCGTTTCGGGGAGGCAATTAGAGGCGACCGGGGTGTTGAGAGTTGTTGCAGCCCAATTTGCAGGGTCCAAACACCCGTTTGGTGGGGTCTCCTGCCATGAACGTGCGTTTGTTTGGGGTGAGGTGACAGGTAAAGGATCCATAGGTCTTTGCTCAATCTGACACGGGGTCGGATGCTGGGAGGACAGAGACATGCAGAGACCAAGGTTTGCTGCTGGACTTGCTGGTGAGCGAGCTTCCACAAGCCTTTATCCTGAAGAAACAGGTTGTGTTACTCGACTTTCAGGGAGTTCCGGCACGGTACATCGATTTGCGCATTTTGTTGGAGTTTGGTTGGAGAAATCACCTGTAGCTTCACTAAATGCATAGATGTGAAAGCTGTCCACTGGCCACCAAGCAACTGCAAAACCGGGACAACCAAACAGCTAGGGCATCGTAAAAATCCACCAAATCCGCCATGGTGGGGAGTTTTCAGATCAAGCGGTACCAGTTCGCAAGAACTCAGGACTCGCCCTTCTCCAGTTCGGAGCAGGAAACAGGACGTCTTAGGAAACACCGTGTTTCTTTAGAGTGGGACGCATGAGATCCCATGAGGCCTGCAGTGAGGCTCTTCTTGAATGAGAAGGTTCGCTCGCTCTCCAGCTGCTTGGAAGAAACCTGGCGCCCAGCACCGACCTGATGAGTTCGACCCACACCGTGGACGTTCAGAGAGACGCACACTGCAGCGAGAGGCGTGACCGTGCGTCTTTCTGTTTCAAAGTACTGGTAGCATTCCGAAATACCCATCAGCTGTAGAGAGATATATGTGATCAGCATGTCTCAGCTAAGGCAGGCACACCTTGGACGACCCAGGCCGAGTCCGCCATGAAGATTCATGGGTTCAGAACTGAATTCAGTGTGAATTCGACGTGAATGACGCAGGAAGTTCCTGTCAGGATGCAGCGGGACATCCATGTTCTTCCCATATAAGTTGTTTCAATTTCTGTCATTGAAGTTGTTGCTGGTGTTTCTCCATGGAGGGTAATTGTTCATGCTTCCTGCAGGCATGTGGCAAGGGACCATGCTGATGCAGCTGCTCCTTGTCTCAAGGGAGTGGCACCATGTGAGTCAGCCACCACCCACGGCGCAACGACCACGGCGGGGAGCTCACCCAGGGTTTGACTCACTGAGCAAGCAAAGAACCAACACTAACCAACAGGCGATGTTGATTCCACCTCAGGTGATGACCCAACAGGGGAGGGTTCATCTTCGTATGGTTACCGTTCGAAGTGTGGCACACCTGCAGTGCCACACCTTCGCTCTCATCCCATCACAAGTATTAGAGAGCTCATCCAGAGCTCCACCTGCAACATTGAAATCTCACATTAAAGCTTTTGGGGGGGTTGAGAAGTTGTATTCCCTTGGGTAGATCCATACGTTACTAAATGGGAACATGGGATCCAACATGTTCCATGTTCCATTGGGGTCTCTCTATCCCTTGGTGGAATCTCCATGGGGTTGAACCTCGAACCAATGGGCTTCGGCGCTCGGAGAGCCCCCCCCCCCGCGGCACGAGGCTCTTCTTGGCCAACGAGCGCTTGCGGGAGGAGCAGAAGCACGAGCGACTGGGGCGTGTG
>CAXAMN010024695.1:1313136-1412750 GCA_963970005.1 Durusdinium trenchii | reverse complement strand
CAGGTGAAGTTTGCCGGCGAGGAGGGCCAGGACGAAGGCGATGGCCCTGGGGCTGGACGGCCATTCTGTTGGGGCTCGGACGTGCGTGCGGACGTGCGGAGTTGGTGTGTGTCACATGAAGTCAAAGAATTTGAGGGACTGCTACTAAAATCATTTCTGAATGAAACCAGGTGTTTTCCATTCAGGAACCAGGTGTTTTCTCAGCAACTGTTTTTTGAATCTGAAGTTGATGTGTTGTTGTGTTCTTTTTCAAAATGCATCTTGAGAATGTTCACCGAGTGCTGTTACCTTCCTTGCTGTTGCTTGTTTGTGACAGAGGGCTAGCCTGAGCAACCCAGCTGATTTTACGAAGTCTTCCCAGCCTCTCAGCAAAATTTGTGTTTTTGTTTGGTCAAGGTTTGTAATAGAGTCCACACAGCTCTTAAATACGGTTCTGGTTGATGCTTTGTGTCCTGCTTGTGGCCTACCACACCTCAAACACATTCTCCTTTGCTTCGCTTCGCAGGTGGCGTCCGCCGGGAATTCTTTCAGGTCCTGATCCGCCGGCTCTTCGACGAGACGCTCGGTAGATGCAGTGGTCGACGCGGTCGTGCGTGGCGGTCGTGTGTGGCGTCAACCCGTTGGGGAAGGCCACATCAAAGCACTGAGTGAAATTGGTTCAGTGACCTTACAAGTCAGAACATGAAAGTGATTGAAAACAAGCTGGTGCACAAGGAAAGGAATATATGTTGTTTTGGATCAATGGAGTGGTGAAAAGAAATGACAAAAGCATGCAACGGGATTTGAGGTCCTCGTGCACCTGGCCGCGATTTTGAGGGGATGGGTGTCTCACCCACGAACCTTTGAACCCGGTCAACATATAGTTTTTGCACGATGGCCTACTTTTCAACGTTCCAGCAAAATTGCTGATAGACATCAAGTTTTTCTCAAACAAACCTGGAAGTTAGCCATTTTGGCTCGAAGCATTTCCTCTAGTCTGGGGCAGGAGCAATGGAGATCACAACACTCTCAGGTGCCACTCTCACAAAGCTTCATGAGGAGGAATTGGCCTACATGGTGGAGAACGGACATTCTGTCAGGGATCTGAAGAAGCTCCTGGCGGATCGAGTTGGGTTCTCAAGATTTCGACAAAGACTGTTGAGTGGAGTGGTGGGTGAGCTACAGGATGATATGCCTGTCAGACAAGTACCAAGCTTGCAGTTGATAGTCCAGAACTTTTGTGCGCCTCAGGAGGCCGTTTGGAACGCACTGCTCCATGCGTGTAAGAAAAATCGAGTTGCTGAAGTCACAACTTTGCTTCAGAAGCCATTCGATCCCAATGGAAGAGGAGCAGAAACTGACTCCCTACTTATGCCTGTTGCAGCAAAACGAGGCCACTTGGAAGTGGTGCGGTTGTTGCTCGAGGCTGGAGCTGACAAGAATGCGGCCGGTGCAGATGGGGTGACAGCCTTGATGCGTGCAGCTCGGAATGGCCACTTGGAAGTGGTGCGGTTGTTGCTCGAGGCTGGAGCTGACAAGAATGTGGCCCGGGCAGATGGGGCGACAGCCTTGATGCTTGCAGCTCGGAATGGCCACTTGGAAGTGGTGCGGTTGTTGATCGAGGCTGGAGCTGACAAGAATGCCGCCGGGGCAGATGGGGTGACAGCCTTGATGCGTGCGGCTCAGAATGGCGACTTGGAAGTGGTTCGGTTGTTGCTCGAGGCTGGAGCTGACAAGAATGCCGCCGGGCTAGATGGGGTGACAGCCTTGATGCTTGCAGCTCAGAATGGCCACTTGGAACAGGTTCGGTTGTTGCTCGAGGCTGGAGCTGAGAAGAATGCGGCCCGGGCAGATGGGGCGACAGCCTTGATGCTTGCAGCTCGGAATGGCTACTTGGAAGTGGTGCGGTTGTTGATCGAGGCTGGAGCTGAGAAGAATGCGGCCCGGGCAGATGGGGCGACAGCCTTGATGCTTGCAGCTCAGAATGGCCACTCGGAAGTGGTGCAATTGTTGCGCTGAGGGAGTTATTCGATTGCAGCTGTTCAGCCACAGCTTGGCTGGACCACGCCTTGTGCTTTTGACAACAAGAAGGCATTGGCACCAAAAAAAGATCTGGAAGTTGTGCCATTAGCTGCTAACCTCTTCAAAGATCTGGATTTCACAAAAACATCACACGACACGCTTGACACCCATCCCCAGACACTCCATATGGAATAGCTACTAACATTACAGTCCATTTCACGGGGATCCCGTGTATGTAGCTCTTCCAGTCCAACGGATGCACGGCATGGTTTGATGATCCGTGACCACTGAAAAGACCAATTACCAGGACGTTCAAAGAGATCCCAGGATGAGGTCACTTGGACCTGTAAAAGGCCACTTACAAACTCCAAAGAGGTCACTTTGAAGGTTGTGGGTAGAATACTGAGATTCCATTTGTTCGTGACACCCGTGCCGCCTGCGACACCCATGGGCTCTTCTCACCCGTGGCACGTGTCGCGATCATCGCGCAGCACTTGGCTCACAAGACGCGTCAGACCCTTCTCCGATCGACACCGGAGACCTGCGACCATCAACGCGGAGTGTCGTCAGTCGAAGTATGCTGCGTTTGGCTGCTCGGCACTGGGCTGAAGAACGGTTGAGAATCGATAATGTGGTGCTTGGTAAGCCGTGATGGTGTTTTTGTATGAGCGATCAATCCCTCTAGGTGATTATTTGGAACTATACAGTGAATGCAAAACGGATTCCGCCTGTCAATGTGTGTTGTTGGAAGCCCAAACTTATAGTGTTTGTTGATCACATGGTGATGACTCATTTGATCAATTGTTGTTTCATCTCCCACTTCCTACTCCCTTCATCCCCAACCCACAGGCCCACCACCACCACAAGAACAACCACGGGGTTCCTCCACTCAAACCGAGCCGCGGCAAGGTCCTTTCTTTGCTCTTGGGCGTTCACGTCGCTGCCCAGCAGCGGCAACCGCCGCCCCGACCACCTCGAGAATCCCAGAGGGAGTTTTCGAGTTGCGTCATCTCAGGCGGAGCAGGGAGGGATTTTCGGTGGGTGGGAGGATATCACGCGCAAGGGGAAAGCATGTTGGGCATTGGAGGGAAGGAGGGAGGAAGGAATGGTTTGAAGGAATGCAACGTTTGCGTCGGGGGTTAGAAAAAGGGGTCCAAACACGTCATGCAGATGCTAGGTGTCTCATGCACGTCTCTTGGAGTGGGTGCTGAATTGGAGATCGATGGGTGGGGGCAGGATCCTGGTGTTTTTTTTCTGGTAGATGGAACCAGGAGTCAGATTTTCGAAGACCAGCGG
This sequence comes from Durusdinium trenchii, assembly GCA_963970005.1. Classification (NCBI taxonomy): domain Eukaryota; class Dinophyceae; order Suessiales; family Symbiodiniaceae; genus Durusdinium; species Durusdinium trenchii. The sequence continues at coordinate 1,409,453 of CAXAMN010024695.1, read as the reverse complement.
GATGTGACGTTTGGCTTTGACCTTGCAACGCGCCGCAATAGTGAAACAGATGAGTAAGACCAGCGGGTGATTTTTTTGTTGACAACGAATCCAGCCTGCACTGCACGCGCGCCTGAGCAGGACGATCTGAGGAGCAGTGTCGACCGGCGTTGGGCGAGTCGGAGATGCTGGGCTGAAGAGGATTTGAAGTGGTTTTCTTCAAATAGCAGGAAAATAGATGAAGAAAAACATAAGCCTTGGGAAGGATTTGAAGCAATTCTAGAGATTCGGCCCTATTCCGGGATTGCTTGTAGCATCTTCGCAAGAATCTTGAATGCAAACAAACGTCTTATGTGTGCTGTTTAATGCAGCTTCCCAACTCTTGATGGCCACATGTCAGTAGCCAGAATTCCAAGGGTCTATGAGGTATACACTTCCTGGAATCATCGTGGAAGTGGATGGCACCACATGTTTGGTGTTTGGTGTTTGAAGGGGCCATGCCATCCACGTTGGCCCATGATGATTTCAGGTACGTCTCGCAACTCGCCACATGGCCACATCCATCTCCTGGTTTTGCTGATAGGGTTACTTTTATTGATGGGTCAATGTCCCTTCTTATTGGGAATACGTTTGTGTTCTTTCAACACCCAACGCACTCTGTCAGCCGCGTCCTCGCGTCCTCGCGGTCTGCCTTTGCGTACTGTCCTCACCGACGCGGTCTGGGCGGGTCTGGGTCTCTCAGGAACGCCCCCCGTGACGAAGTCCGGGAGCGTTTGGAGGCGGAGCGAGGAGAATGATGGAAGATGGGCCTTCCCAGTCGTCACGAGTCGCTAAAGCTCCAGTCGTACCGAACCCTTTCGGCTCGGTGGGACTGGAGTGGGTGCCTTTGGAGGGTCCCATTTTTTTCCCTTCGGAGGAGGTACGACTGGGGATTGGGAATGTGTTTGCAGTACATGAGCCTTTCTTTCTTAGGATGTACAGCATCAGATAATTCGTCAGATGTCATGACTTGCGGCCTGAAAGCAGATTGAAACCATGGCTCCCGACAGGGGGGTTGTCCAATCCATTCCCCCCATTGCCTTGAAGTCAAGCGCCAGCGCCACACACACCACGACATGGCGCGCCTGGGCCGGGCACGCAGGAGCCCCATTGGCTTTGGCGGATCAGTTGAAGAACTGCACTGCCGAGATCAACAGCACAGAAGGCAACAAGACCTTCAAGGCTGGGGTCGTTTTGTGGAAGGGTATTGAGGGGGAGAAATCGCGAGGAAGATGGCATGGGTTGAATGGACTTGATGGCGGACCTTTGTGGTAGTGCCAGTGCCTTTCTTCCATCCAGAATATCAGGAACCCTCCAGAACCTGGGCCTAGTCATTTAATGTCATCAAAATCAAAATTATCAAAGGATTCTTTGTTTCGATAAGTGGGCCAGCCAGGCAACCAGAATTCCTACTACACTCTATGGTGATAACTAGTGATCACCGAAGCCTTCGGCTTCAGGTCCATCGCACTGAACTGCCGGTCTGCCAAAGGCTCCGGCCGAATTCCAAACGTGTGAGGATTGCCGGGAGGAGGCGTTGGAGTCCATGAAGCGCTTGCGCCGCTGGGACCACAAATCGGTTGGTGAGGAAAGGACGGTCCGTGAGATGGATGGTCTTTGGCGTTGGCATTCCATCGAACGAGTGGCAGTCTTGGAACGAGTGGCTGGTACAGAAATGGCTCATAAGACGAGCGTACCAAAAGATGGAACAGACCAATGTGTTGTTGAAAGGACCGGAGAGGACCGGAAGTCTCTCCCGGACGGTGACGGGTACTGTAGGCTTCTCATAGTTCAGTCTCCAGCAGTGGCAGGGCTACTGTACTCAGGCTCCATGGACTCCATATGCATTGTCTATGGTTTTAAGTGGACTATATGGCATACCCAGGAAAAGTGGATAACCTGAAAAACCGGTGGCACCCCACTAATTAAACAAGAACATGGTAGAAAAAGGTTCACCTTCGGTTTCCAGGCAAACTGAAGGAGTCAGATGGACTTGTCCATAGGCATTGTCCATGGGCATTGTCAATGGGTTGGCTACTCTTGTCACAGGACTTCATGGACTCGACTTATATTAACTTCAATATAGTACCAGTGGATTAAGTGGATCGAACACTGTCCTGTACCTGGATGCTCTCCAGGAATACTGTAGGAATCCTGTTCGAAATCTAGATGGAATCTTTCTAGTGGGGCCTCTATGAGGATGGACGGGAAGGCATGTGTGCAAAAGCAGGCATCAAAGCATCAGACTGGATGTGGGGCCTGGGTATCTCTAAGAAACCAGAAGTTTATCATGACTTGAGTGGACTGTGTGGAAATGAGGTCGGTGAGGTCGTCGGTGACAGTCATTTGGTCAAGACTTGGGTTTCCGCAAGTTGGCAACCATTTGGCTTCCAGGCACATGTCAAGCTCAAAACTAGCTCTACTGAGCAGGCCCTACTGAAGTGAACCCTATCGCTAAGCTAAAGAGGCTCTTTGGCCTCTGAGCGCGACCTGAGGAGGCAAGGAAGTGAAGCCGGAGGAGCTGAAGTTGCCAGCAATCAGTTCTCCCACACACACACACACACGAACGACCGTTCTGGGGGTATCACGACCTTTCGAGTGGAACTCCCTGCAATTGACATGGTTACGTGGATGGCAGACCCTGCCAGGGGCCCCACAAACCATCAAAAAACCAGGCTTTCCCTAGCGAAAACATGGTTTTTTGCATGTGAAAACGGTTGTTTTTCATGGTTTGCTTCGGGCCTCTGGTGTTTGGTCTTCGGAGGTGCTGGTCAGACCCGAGAAGACGAGGGCCACGGCCATGCCATCCACCAGGCCCATGTTAGATAGTGCCGATCCTTCCAGGGGGGTTTGAAAAGGGGCTCCATGTCGACATAGTCCCATGGAGACTTGGGGGAGTGGTTGGATGGGTGATGGGTGGTGGGCGATGGGTGCGTGTTTGTTGCAGGCAAATCTGCTTTTTCTGTTCTTGTTGTTCCTCTTCGCGGAACAAGTTGGTACGGTTTTGACACCACCCGCCACCATGTTGTCCCCTCCTGTAGAGTTCTCAAGCTGGATCTTCAAAGCTTGGACCTCCGGCAACAACTTTGCTTAACAAATGGAAGTCGCAAACTCCCCTTTGCAGGGTGGATTGAACAGCACATAACAGCACAGAATATCACAATATATATACAATAAAAAACCTAGTGGGAGTGTCACCAACCTGTGCTTCAGCCAATCAGACCCTTTGCATGAGGGTGATGTTCTTCTTCCCTCCTCCTTCCCTCCTCCATCCACCCTCCTTCTTCCCTCCTCTGCCACCAGGAGTTCGAAGCCGAGCTGACACGTGTGGCGGCCGAAGCTGCCCGCGAGGTGATCTCAAGGTGTCAGGAAGGCGCCACCGGCGATGAAGCCAAGGCCAGCGCGGCCGGGTAAGGGCGTGTCCGGTGTCCGGGGCAGTGAGTCGGTGCCGGTTCGGTGGTCCGGGGGGGTTGGACCCATCAAAGGGTGGAGAATCATCGGGCTGTCTGGTGCTGAAAGAAGATGAACACTGAAGATGAACACCAGCAGTCATGGAGGTTAGGGGTGCTATCCATGGAGGTAGTCGGGGTGCCCAGCTACTCCACTCACTGGATGGGGACTAAACACCACCCCGTCTTGTGACTGCTGGTATGAGTTGGTTTTTGGTGATTATCGTTCTGTGTGTGTGATTTCATTTGTTTGGAGATGTTCAGAGATATGCAGGGAGCTATGCAGGGTCATACTACTTTGCACCGCCTAATTTGCTCAGGCCCTTTGGATTCTCCTCAGCTTCAATAGAACAGAGGACCTGCTAGCTGCTGCAGTCTTCATCAGACTACCTGGAGATATTTGGAGTCTTTAAGTACCTGGGACAATGTGTGCAGGTACCTGTTTTTCATCAGACTCCTGTGAAGTCGGGTGCAGGTAGATGTTTGTGGGAAGAAGAACCTCTTAGAGCGGCCCAGCAGTTTCAACTGGGTGATTGGACTGAGTTTCCAAGACTTTACTCGAGAAAGGGTCGAAAGCTCAACGGCTTTTGTCGGAAGCCTTGGTCCAAACCTGGATGTTGGCGTGAAAGCTCATAACTTGTTCAATTTCAACCCCAGCTTTTCACCCCTCCAAATCCCAGAAATTCGACTTTCCCACACAAATACATTTATCATGACCTATTTTCAAATAACCCACCATCCTATACTCCCGTATGGCCCATCTACCCCTTATAATCCTTAATACCCGCCCACCCCCAGAAACGTTCTTCTATAAACGCAGTGCCTGCATGCCTTACCTTACCACTGCCTCCCCCCTCGTGGAGGCCGCCTGTTTGGAGAGCACCGAAGCCCGTGACCTGGCCGCGCGCCTGAGCGGCGGCCGCGCGCCCGCCGGCGACGAGCTGCGGGAGGCGGTCCGTGACGGGGCGCAGCGCGACATGGCGGAGACGGTGCAGCTGTGCCGGACGAATGCGCAGGATGATCAGGCCAAGCAGGCGGATGGAGGGAGAAAGGGGGATGGGACGGGTTGGGAGGGTGGGATGAGATTAGAGTGGATGTAGATGGAGAAATGAGACAATTTGTAGATGGGTGTTGGTGCACAAACGTGCATGGAATCCAACTTCTTCAGGGCCTTTTGTCGTCACGTCTTTCGCACTTGTACCACAGAGAGGTGCGGTTTCAGAGTTGCCACATGAAAGCATGTCTTTGGCTATTTAGGAACAGTTTGGCACGATTATCTGTATAACAGACCTTAACTGTTTAGGCTTTTCGTACTGCTGATCAATGCGCAGATCTTGTTGTCATTGCGTTCGTCTGGGGCTTGTTGCTTCATACCATTCGCTTCTCTGGTGTCCTAGCGTCATGCCATGCGCAGAAGGACAACGCGTGTCGTTTCTCTCACGTGTCGTGTCGGTCAGGACTGCCTGAATTCCGACAGCTTCAAGGATCAGGTTGCCGAGAGCCGAGGCGTGCCACAGAGATTCCACGCGTTCTTGCGGGGCGAGACGCAGCGTTTCCAAGGTGGAGAGAAGGTGCTTTTGGCAGGATCACCCTGCCATTCTTAGGCCTCGTTGGGTCACACTTTGTTTGGTCTTCTTGCTTTGGTTTGACGTTTGGCTTGCCTTAGCCACACCGTTAGACAGTGATAGACATCTCAAACGCTTCTCAGCCACCACAATTCAAGCTCCTCTTCTTCGTCCCTAAGATCAACATAGTCCTTCTCCCCTCGGTGTCGTCCCGTAGCCGGTGTGCACGGCCATGACAACAGGCAAGGCGCGGGGCGAGGTGAAGGACTCCGAGGTGCGCGAGTTCATCGAAGAGGGAGCACTGCAAGATGCGACTGGGCGCTGCGAACGGAGAGGGGCAGAGAGGGAAGCGGGAAGAGCTGCAGCGGGGGCAGAGATTAGGCGAAGGAAGGGAGGGTATATAAGGAGTAAGTTAGGGCCGGTAGGCCGGTAATTAAGGGGGAGGGGGGCGTTCTTTTTGCTGTTGTTGGTGGTACCGGAAGATAAGGATATGACGAGGATGTGGGGAGAACAATGGGAACATGGGTGTATGGGTCAGTCAAGAAAGAACAGGTATTGGGTCAGTTATGGGTCCATGAAGTAAGCCATTCTTTCGTCGTTAAAACAGTTAATACAATACTTGGTTCTGCATGGTTCTGCTATGCCTACGTGGAGCGGAACAAGTTTAGCAAGTTTGATGGAACTCAAGTACAGCTCAAAGATTACCATGCGGATTCGTCTTTAAAGGTTTGAGTATGGGAAGCATGGGGTTGTTCAGTATCAGACCACGGATTGGGTTCAGCTTGCTGCAAATCGTGGGTTATTCGAACGAGGTTGCTCTGGGTGGTGAAATCAGTAACAGTTTATCCATTGGAGTCACCCCCGTGCCGCAATCAATAGGCCCTCATTTCATGACTTTCCCGAAACGAAGAGGACGTGAGGAAACAGACAGGTGTTTTCCTATACCTGGTCGATGTTCCTGAGAATTCTGGAGATTTGACTAGTCTCATGTGGTGTTTCCAACCCACCCAGGGGGCCACCTATTTGATGCCCAGAAGGTCCAGGGACTTCCTGGTGGCCAATCAAATAGGTCAAGCAATTACACTGTGCCAGGCTGTTTCCAGAGCTCCTCCAAGACTGATCAAGATGACACCAAGCAATCCCAAAGACTTCAACAGCACCGCTGTTCAAGCAAGAGTTCTTCTGAACCACCCTGTCCATGACGGAATCATTCACCCTATAGAATACAGAATACCCTCCTAATTTAGGGATGTTGCCCGTTTGGCCTCCTGACCCATCTCCTTAGGTTCACAGACACCCAAGCTCACCCACCCCTGGCCCATCTTCGAACCTCAACGAATGGTGAATAGAGCTGCAACCGCTTGGAGCTCCACCCCACCCGGTGAAACTACGCACCGCGACTCGTCCGACTCGACTCGTCCGTGAAGAATCCGTATCTCACGGGGCTCGAGGTGTGGTCCCTGATGGAGGCGTGCCCCGAGGACAAGCAGTCGGAGTGTCTCCTGGCCATGAGCCTTCCATGTGTGTGTTTTTCTTTTTTTTTTTTTCGATGGAAGCGACAAGACCAGTAAAGTGCAATCTTATGACACGTCAAAGATTTTGTTGATTGATTCAAACGATCACGCTTTGTAGGTGTATAGGGTGAGATTATGCTTTGCTATGGTCATTATAGCAAAATTAGTTGACAGACTTTTTGGCCTGAACATTAGAGGAAAGAAATTACAAACAAAAACAACATTCTATCACTTCTATTCACTCCTATAGCCTTTGGTGCTTTGTTGCGTTGGGAGTGTTGTAATACCGTTCCGGCCGCTTTCAGAGTTCGTTGCTCCCGCTCCGGCCGCACATCTCAGGTCTGGACACTGCCAAGGGCATGTTGGCCGATGCCATGGGTGTTGAGAAGCGCCTTCGGTGGAATTCGCTCCAGAGGAGTTGAGGGAGACGAAGAGGTGCAACCCTCCCCGCCCCACCAAGCTTTGGCCAGAGGTAAGCCGGGAGTTTGACCACCTGGCAAAGTGGACCAAAAAGGGACCGATGGGAAGCCCATTAGGGTGCTTCGGGGGGAGGGCATTCCGCCCACAAGACACAGCCAAGTTGGTGGGGGATGGTGGGGGCAGTTCTTGCTGTGCTGGGTGGAGTAAACTGGAGGTTGACGGTGTGTTTGGTGGAGCTTGTTTGGTGGAGGTTGGTGAAAGATTTGGTTGCCCAAGTAATTAAGGTACCCAACAAAGAAGCCGAGACATCCATAAGTTTTCAAGTCAAGCATTGTCAAGTGAACATTGGGGGAACTGCTTTCGCATCCCTACTGCTGCTGATGTTGACCCAGCTGCGGGCTTCGCCGTGGATGCCCATGGGCACCTGTGTGAACACTTCTGGGGGAATGATCTTCGGCACTTGCTGCGTGGTTTTCAAGATAAATTTGATCAAAAGGATCCTCCTCTCTGCGCCCAAGACCAATCACCCCGAAATCCATCTAAATCCTAAACTTGTTCGCATCGCTGAAAGAGACAAACCGCCTCCATCCAAGGGCGCTCAACATGAAGAGCTCCTTAGTCCTTCACCCACGCCCCTTTCGCGGTCGACTTGACTCGTCCGACTTGCGCCTCACCCGACCCAGGAGTGAAATCAGCGAAGATCGACTTCAAAAGGCCTTGCAAGAGGCCATGCAAAAGGCCTTGGGACAACGCATGAGGGCCTGCGTCCAGGCTGCTGAGGATGATTCGGCACGAGAGCAATGCAACCTGGAGGCGAAGGTCGGAGGACGGCGACGGGAAGGTCGACGGAAGTCGTGTGCGACCTGGGGAGACAAGGGGACAGTCGGTCGAACTCGTTCTGGGCCTCTCTTGAAGTCTTTGTTCTTTGGATGGGTGAACACACGTTGTCAAACCAAGAACAACATTTAAATCGTATATTATGGAACCTTCAGTTCATGATGTTAAAACATCCAAGTGTTCCAATGCGCTGAGATCAGAGTAATCTCCTTTCATCATTTCCTCCCCCAACTGCCCAGCTGCCACCCGCTCGGGAAGCCGCGCGTGTGACTCGCCCTTTGCGCGGCTCGTCGCAGCCAGCTGCCCTCGGCCCAGGCAAGACGGTGCTGGTGGACGAAGCGCTGAACCGCACCGGCCAAGCGAACCCCGAACGAGGCGACACCGAACGACGACGAAGGGCGTGTTTCCTGCAGTTTTTTGAGGGGCAAAAAAGCGGAGGTCCAGTCCAAAACCAGTTTTTTTGCGGTGTGGTGCCTCAAAAAAGGAGTGTCTTAAATGTGTTTGTTTTGTTGATTTGAGAAGAAAGAATCTAGCAAAGCTCCTGGCGTCCGGGGTTGTCTCAAATCAGGAGGGCTCTTCAAGTGGTTTAACAAAACACGTGGTTGATGGCTGGGGTGAGACGGAGACGAACAATATCACAGTGGTCGAAGCCTAGGTATGCGGTAAATGTTGGAGAAACCCCAGAGCTTGGCAGAAAAGTTTATGATGTGAGAAAGCAAAGGAACAACACATCACTTTACCAGCGCCTTTCTCGATCGCACAGGTGAGCGCGAGATGGCCTTGAAGGATGCTGGGCGAAATGCTGCTGAAGAGGTGGCAAGGGCTACTTGGATGAGGGTGAGGACTGCACAGAAAGGAGTTGGGTTCTGGCATTTCAATGCCCAGAAACTCCGCGAAGGGGTTGTCTCAGTCAACCTCAGTCACTGATTGGATTGGTCAGAGATTGTCCAACAGATATTGCTTCAGGGCTCAAGTGAGTGTGCCCAGTGTGCCCCCCTGTTGCCTTGAATCATCTTCAGGTCTCATGCATTGGGTACACCAAAAGCATCGTTGGATCAGTCTATGGAGCTTGGTGTCATGTCGGACAGGGTCATGGAACTGTTTGTGTTGTCACAAGGATGGATGGTTGGACACATTTTGTTGATGTGTGTGAGTTGAGTGCAGATGTTTGTCAAGCTTTGAACATGGGAAGCGCTCTTCACATCTCTAAACTTAATGAATAATTAAACCAATTGAGGAGTTCCCGACGTTTCAAGGGAATGCCAAAAGTCCGATTCCTTGTTTCGGTCGGATTTCATGGTTTGAATCCCAAGCATAAAGCGACAAAAACCAGGTCCAGGGAACTCTTTGAATGGTCCAGTTGGCGAAGCAGCACAGATCCCGCGGGTGTCGGACGGCCTGACCAAGCGCCAAGAATCCCCCAGTCGTTCCGAACCTCAGGTTCGGGTTCGACTGGACCCGACAATGGCAGCTACATATCAGTGTCGAACACATCACCTGAGAAGGTACGACTGGATCCCTATGGATGGATGGTTTGGAGGGTCTGTTTTTGACCAAGATCACGGTAAGCAAATGCTTTCGCGCGCATTCGAGGATTGCACCGGCGAGCGTGACAGCTGCATGCAACGCTCCTTGTTATGCCAGTGGAGAAGGGACATGGAGTCGTGTTTCACAGCACCAGCAGGTCACTCAATGTGATTGACAAGGTACCGCGGCGGTACCGAGGTCAATTTGTGACCACCGAGTGGCACTTGATTGGATACCTATCAATGTTGATAGGCGTTTGTTACCATCCGTTGGAGGTTTGGTAACGATTAAGACCTGTTACACCAAGAAACACCTACGACGGACACAGGTGGGAGGTTGTGTGATTTTGGACCATCCCGGGATGCCCTGGTATCAGGAGCTTGGTTTCCGTGCATGTTTGAGGATCAGCTCGCCTGCTGCTCGATGGTGTCGCAGCCCAACCCCCGCGCTCCCCAGAACAAAAAGACGCCTTTGACTTCAAAAGTGCCACATGGGACTTTTGGGCGCACCCAGGTCTTTTTCACTTTATATCAATCTAAGCTTTATGTGCGAAGCAGATTTCATCCTGAAATCATGTCATGCTGTGAGTAGGTACGTATGAGTATGAGTAATTAGATAGAATATCAGGAAATCAATCACAATGCAAACACACATAAAAAAAACACCACACATACAAAATTGTTTGTGTTTTCTGATGGGTTCATTTTCGATCTACTCTCAGATGGTTGTATCTACTCTGGGCCTTCAGCTCCCAGGGGGGCGTTCCCTCCCTTGAAGACACAGCCAGAAGAGTATTCGGAGTCATTTGACTCGCCGTTCGCCCCCGGTATTGTTTTTATTGTTTTGTTTTTAGCACCGGACAAGCTTAGCTTTGCAAGTCTTTGCTTTTAGTACTCAGGGACGGTTAGGAATGGTGCCTCACTGGCTTTTTGTGATAGAAATGCCTGGGAGACCGGATGAGACCTTGCCACACAAATGATCACAAACAGTTCGATGAAATGTGCCACACTGTGCCACTGCTACTCTACTGTTTAGACCAAATCACTCGTCACCAAATCACTGCAGTTCTCATCACTGATCTGTCATGTCACCCCTTTTTTTCCCTCCCTCTCAGGCTTGCGTGAGCGTGCCGCCGAGTCCATGGGCCGCAAGCCGGAAGAGATGGGAGAGATGGCGACTCGGCGTGGACGACGCGTTTGTTCTTCGTCTTCGACGCGTTGTTCTTTCGGATCCAAACCCAGCCAAGTAAGCAGCCAGATGAGCGGACTAGGATCGCAGCTAGGATGAGCGGAATCCGGAAGTGACGGGAGGGTAAGTTCAACTCATGTCCAGAATTTGATTGCAGGTGATGTGGATCCCGACTGAAATACCAGGAACAGCTATTGGCCTGCCAATTAGTTCTCACCAATCAGAATAATGTAGACTCTTGATGAACGTTCAACCTCCATTGGAAGAGGTTTTACAATCCATCTTCGAGGGTTATGTTATATTGATCAAGAGTCTACATGAGGTCACGATCATTCTCTTCTTTTCTTTCAGACCATCCCGGCCCATTCTAGCGATCCTAGGGTGCTGCGCATGGCAACCCGGAGGAAAGCCACAACAGAACAAAACGTGATCAAACCAGGCCCCTCGGCCTGGCTAAACAGTATCGACAGTCCTCGAGCCCAATGGATCCGGAAGTCCAAACGGGTCCCACAACCCGCACTCCCCGCTGGGCCACGGCGGAAAACGGACTTCACGGTTTCGTCAACAGCGTTGGAGTATGTTGGAGTCCAAGGTTGGAGTATATCTGTGTGTTTTGTCTCAGAGGAACCACAAATCCTAACCTACTTGCTTCCAAGGCAACACGTGAAGAACAGAACTTTGTTGTCAAGCTATCGTTCGGATCGCAGAGTGGTTCATCCAATCCGCCGGGAACGTGGTGGGCCATAGTAGTAGGCCTACAGAGTTTGGTCAATCTGAAATGAGTTTCACAGTTTCGTCTGCCTTGCAATTATCATGGAAGTGGATGTCACCACCATTGTGTTTGGGATTTCATGGTCATCCGAAATCGATGCCATGCCATCCACGTAGCCGTGATGATTAGTGTACCTGGACCCGATTTCACATACAGGTACAGGTCTTCACAGTACTAATTGGAGCTATGCCATCCGCATAACCATTTTCTTCCAGGCAGTGCACAGGTCTTCACAGTCAGGGGACTGTTTTGCACCCTTTGGTTGCATTTTCGGGATCTCGCTGCGCCGGATCTCGTCGGATTCCGATGGTTTGGCCCTCTAGGAGCTTGAACGCTTGAACCTTGAAGGCGCCAAGGATGCTGCGAAGGACCCTTTTTTGGGGACACGCAGGGTGGGATAGGGTCCCGGGGATTGATGGCTGGCGAATTTTGTTGCTCCTGGATTCCTTGGAAGTCTCAAAGACATTGTATTATTGTGCTTGGTGTGTTTGTTACAAAGTTTTTCAAGCGATTGAAGCACGACATTCCCATTGGAAACAATCGTTGTTCTTTTTGGCTGGAGCTTCCACTGCCAGTGCAGCCGCGACATGAGTTTCACAGAACTCGACAAAAGACATGAACCATCCACAAAATGCACATGCCAACATAGCGGGTCTTAGTTTCAACTACGGTGTAAGAATCGGGGTCTTGTGAAACTATGTGAAACCCCATGTTAGCACTGATTAGAAACCCTTTGTCCTTGCTGGATCCACTGTTCTTGGGAAGTTGCGTCTACCTTCCGGAGCACTCAAACATGGTTGAAAGCTTCCTTAGACCTTCAAAACGTCTATATGATTGTAGAGTCTTGGCCAAAGCCGCGTTTTCGAGCTCAGCCCCAACCAAAACCTGCATTGGCCACAGAGTCGACCAGTCCCTGGACCAGTATGTATGGCATATTTACCTACATTCACCCCAGGTCAACCACCCCAACTGATTGGCCAATATGGCAGTCCCATGGGTCGTGTCTGGGTGCTTCAAACCCCCTGGGTTCCAGGGGTGGAACCGAAGGGCCCGGTCGGACGGGTCCTTACGACCCGGTCGGCCCAGGACGCCGCCAGGAGCTGCAGCTTAGAGAAAGGGGAATGAAGGGGAGGGCGATTTCGTTGAGACCTTTCTTGAGTCAAAAAGGACGTTTCATATGATTTTAAATGATGGATATGGATTTCCAAGAAGTCGTGTTAATTAACCTGCTTAGTTTCAAAAGAGGTTTTGCGGGAAGGCATGAACAGCCTGTCGCCGTTGGATCGCTTCCACAGCCACAGCGCCACCTCAGGTGCCAGCGCCCGTGCCAGCGATCCCAGCGCCACCTGCCAAGATGCCTTGAGCGTCTTTCGCCAGGGACGAGGGAAAAACATGGACGAGAGTTACACGGCAGCAGTTTTGAGCCACTTTTGTGTGGGGTGGCATGCAGTGCATCCCAGCAAGGCATTCAAGAGAGGTTTTTTTCTTGAAGTTGTCATATCAGAGAACCTGCGAATCGCGGGAGCAGTGTTTTGTTGTTCCATCTTTTTTCACTACAAGATCCTGCCAAACAATACCAAAGGGTTTCCAGGATTCTTCAGAACCTGGTTCAATTGGTCAGATTTGAACATGGCAGGGGAAGGTGGATTCAATGTTTTTGGACGCCTGGTTGAAGTATGACAGAATATGTGTGCATCTAAGATGTTAAGTAAAAGCAACACGTGCAAACCTTGAAACCCCCATTCCAGAAGACACAGAAGTTATATATAGTTTCCTTCATATGAAGCGATATTCGCAGCTGGATGTTTTGCTGTTTCTCCGCATGGGGACTGACCCATGAGGACCGGGCCCGACCGTGTGTTAAAAGGGCACAATAAATCACCACTGGACTGCCTAGTAAACTTGTTGTGGATATGACGCCTTATTCCTATCCACTACGGCCACTATGGTCTTAGTATATCATCATCATGTATTAATTTATATATCATCAATCTATACATATCACTACACACCAAACGGTTCCTGTCCAACAACAAGGCTTTTCCACAATGAAAAACCCGGTGATGCGTGCTCTTCTCGGAAGAACCCGGCGGCCCGTGGTTTGTAAAGGACAGTCTTGACTTGAATCGAAGAAACAGCAAGGATACACTCTGACGAACCCATCACATGGCACTGACGGCTTGCCACACGACCGTTGATGTTTTTATACCGCGACCGTTGTTGGCTGCCGAGGTGAAGAGCGACGAGTCACACAGGAGCTGGCCCAAGACTTGGAGAAGGAGGACATGAAGCTTGGCCAAGCAACGTCCAGTTTGATTCACCACTGTAACTGGTAGGTCTGTGGTTCCAAAGACAACGCAACACTAGACCTGGAAATGCGGATTCCTCAACTGGGATTACTGGGACGAGTGCCGCACCTGGCGATCTTTGCTTTTGATGGTCCGGCCCTGAGCATGTGAACATGTGGCCGGTCAGAGTTGGTGGGAGTTAGTCGGTTATATTGGTGATAGTGTTGCTTTGTTGGAGTTGAGTGTGTGGGTGACTGTTGGTTGTTCTGTTAGTGATGTTCGGTGTTGTTTGTTGCCGCTGTTGGCTCATGGTTCAGATTCGCCCAAAGGTCAAAACTGGGCGGGCTGTTGAGCCAGCAGCAAACTCCTTTTCCTCCAACCTCAGCAAGCCAACTCGCGTGCCTTCCTAGCCTCCAGCTCGCTGACCTCCAAGGAAGGTCTGTTTAAAGGAGGAAGACCGCACCAAGTTCCAAGAGTGCATGGGCAACGTGGGCGACACCGACAAAGTCAAGGATGAGCTCTTCCGCGGCCTCTCCGAGGAGCGCAGACAGACAAAACCGAAGTGGCGGGGGGTTCCTATTTTTCTTGGAAGTTCTTCTACCAGGCACCAGCAGCCAGTCCATCCACTCCATGAAATCAGGGGCAAAGACCACTGTACTTGGTTGAATCAATGAAGTTGAATGATCAAGTCTTTCTACTCCAAATTTTCCGTCCGAACCAGTATAGACGACCCCTAGATAGGAAGAGCATCCTTTCTCCTTCCAATTGGAAGAACATCCTTTCTTCCCTCCAAATTCTCGTACTCGTTCTGAAAGAGAGGACTCCGCCATGGAGACGAAACCAACGCCTCCCGGCTCCCCAAGCATTCCCAAGCAGTCCCTCCGGCCACCGCCAGCTCCTCACACCTGCCACACGCGCGAGGATCAGAAGGAGGCCAAGAAGAAGCGCGCCAAGGATGAGGCCGCCGTGGACGCCGTGGGCGAGATGTTCCAGGCGGGGAGAGATGAAGAGATGCTGGGTGATGGTGGGGGAACAAATACAAGTTCCACTAAGAACATGTAGTTTGGTTGTTGGATCCACAAGGAAACATCCAGTAGTTACATGGGTTTTCTCTATGCCGGATGTAGCACTGAGATCTGGTTCTCATGTGTCTTCTTCACTTAGCACCTGGGTCAGACCCAGGTGCTTGAGCTCCGTGCTGAGGCCTGCATGGAAGGCGCCAGCAGCGATGAGCACAAGAAGGATTGCCGAGAGAAGATGGAGGGCCGAAAGGACATGGCCGGTTTGCAGGAAGATGCACCTCGGAGCAAGGGCCCTGGAGGTTCATGGAGGTTCAGAGCTTAAAGAACCCGACTGTTCGACTATCCCAGGTACCCCAGGGCCTGAGGGGCCCTAGGTGGTTGAGGTCACTGAACCTCTCTTGGTTCCGCTCCAAAGGTTTTGTCCAGCGGTTGAAACCTGGGAGTCCATGACAACTCCAGTGGATGCACCCCGCTGATTCGGGCTGACCGCGAAGAGAAGGAGCATTCACATATTTCTCGGCGAGTCAAGAACTAAGGCCATTCATGAACAGCATCCCAAAAGATTCATGGTAAAAGTACTGGTAATGCATACACAGGCCAGATGGTTTAGGAATTGAAATGAGCACTCCTATGACTTAGCAAGAATAGTATATAGTAGTCGATCCAAGCACTTTTGCAGTTGTTTGCTTGATCTAACACTGTTCGTTCAGCTAACGAAAGGTGACCAATCTCCCAATCCGGTCCACCCCCCCCAACCCTTTTTGGTGGCTCCAAGTAGCTCATGTTTGATATGTATCGACCCTCCAAACATCTCCCTTTCACCTCACCAGCCTCAAAGGACCTCTTTTCGGTCGATCGAAACCGCCTTCAGCTCCGCCCTGTTGGAACTTCTCCAGCCGTCTCACCGGAAGCGAGAACCGGTCCTTCAATTCCTTCCGCGCAAGCGCAAGCCAGCCCGCAAGCGCAAGCCCCGCAAGCCCTGAAGAGGTGGATGATGTGATTAAGAAGTATCAACGCAACGTGGTGGCGACCGCTGCCCGTGTGTGTGAACCTTCGAAGCGTGAGAACTGCGTCATGGAGGCGAAGGACGGGACTGGATGGGAGACTGCCGGACGTGTCGAAGTCCGGCAAACCTCAAAGGGGTGGCTGGTTTTGGGGTTCAAGAGGAAGCCAAGACACTGGCAAGTTGCAGCAGGTTGAAAGGTTTTATTAATGACTACGAATATACCTAGATCCTCGAGTTGCTCAAAATTTTAGGCGTTTCCGAAAGAGCAGAAATAATTGGCGTTTCAAAATGAAACTGCCGTTGTCTCAAAAAAATGTCGTTTCATCATTCAGGCACTTGTGAGATGCCCCCTGGCTCAAGGATACACAAAACATGGCCTCAACATAGAAGAGGTACAAGCAACATAGACATTGACAGATCAAGTCATGGTTCTTCAGAACCTTGAAGGGTTGCAACATCAAGTCAGCAAACAAACAGCCCACACTTCCCACGCTCCTTTTTACAGCGGTCATGGACGATCACTCAATGACCATCATGTCCGGTGCCTCAAGTGTTGTTACCGGAGTTTTCTTTGGCTGTTTTGCTTTCCATCTTCTATGAAGCGCTTTCGACTTTACTAGATAGAGCTCCAGTGCTCTTGAAGATGCCCTTCGTGCCGAAACTCTTCTCAGCAGCCTGCTGAGACGACCTACAATGTCTTCGTTGCTTTCACATCCATACATTTGGGGGTTTCGAACCCACACAACAT
Source organism: Durusdinium trenchii (assembly GCA_963970005.1). Taxonomy (NCBI): domain Eukaryota; class Dinophyceae; order Suessiales; family Symbiodiniaceae; genus Durusdinium; species Durusdinium trenchii. Next base: position 1,393,099 of record CAXAMN010024695.1, on the reverse strand, counting down.
TTTTGTCTTGAAGCAAGCAACGGATCTCCACCTTTTCATGACACAAAAGGTGGAACTTGGCTGTCAGCGCAAACCCCGTGTACTGGCATTGGTGCTGCGATAAAAAGGCACATCCGTTATAGTGTCGGACAAACAAATGCATCTGTTTGTACAGGTACGCACCACACTCTTTGTTGAGCCACAGGTTGTGGCTGTAGCAAACTCGTTGAAACTCTCGAGCTGCTGAGGCTGCAGCCATCATTTGTTTGAGAACTGGCAAATGTTCAGCTTTCAAAGGTGCATTCACAAAGCCCACCAACATAGTATGGATCCATGCTAGCACATGGGCCGTGTCACTGCCCTTGCAGTTGATCCACCCAAAAGAGTTCCAGGTGGGGCTGTTGAAGAAAGACAATGAAAAACTCCTCAACGCTGGAATACGCCTTGTTGTCTCGCAGAACAGCCTGAAGTGTGAGTAAGCCCGGTTCAACAAAGTGTCCCGGGCATTGCTTTGCCCACTGAGGTCAAAGTAGTGCAACTTTGCCAACAACAGGATGCACGAAGCTGCAAAGTATCTAAAGACACCTTGCTTAGTGTTGTGAAAGAGGTCCCGCCTCAAGAAACGCTCATGGGGGACATCCACAACATCAACATCATTGGGAGGTTGATGCTCAAAAGGGACATGAAGCAGCACTGGCCGAACAGTATACGGTCGTTTTGTGTAGGATGTCCTCTCCCACAGTGGGTAGTGACTGGAATCCTCGAATGGCATGGCAGCAGTGCCAGCACAGCCGTCTCTACATAGTAGAGAGTGACCTTTTGGTAGGTGTCCCTCCTGCAATGGAAAGGTTGCTGTGAAATCAAGTTGGATGAGATTGAAAAAGCATAAAGTCACGTCACTTTCAGGCGCAAGCAGAAAGACTTTTGAAGAAACTCTGCCGGGCGCCTCAGCAACTTGTGTGGCTGCGAGCGGCAGTGCTTCTTGATCGCTTCAATCCGCTGCCTCATGTGAGCAAGACTTGTTTAGGAACCTGGTTGTGGGGAACCGTTTCAGAGCCATATTCCAAGCAAAAAGGTAAACCAGTGTCAAGGAACTCTGACCAACCCCACTCTTCCATGGCGGCTTCGGAGACGAACTGCCCCTCGACCACAACTTCACACTCGGTCATTTCGCTCTTCAGGATTTCCACCTCACAGACAAAGGTTTCCTCAGCCGTCCATGCAAGGTACTTAGCGAAGAACCCGGAATTGATAGGGCCTCCCAAGTAATGTTTGAAATCATAGGTTTTAGGCTCCCACCCTTTTACAACCAAATCCAGGTAAAGCAAAGAAACAATTACTGTGTTTAGACATGTTTCGGGATCGTATCCGCATTGCCGGAAAATATCTTCAAGTAGCCGACGAGCCTTCCCTTTGCCCTTCCAATCGTTCCAGATCTCATCTGAAACTTTCTTGGACCCATCAGCTCGGGGGGTGAAGATTCTTTTGGCTCTACTGCGGATAGCTTCCGGGGACAGATGATGTTCTCCAACCCGGGGTTTCGGGGCGAAAGCATCGTGAATGTCTGGGATCATCGCCTCATCCTTAAATGGCTCAGGCTGAAACTCTGGAATAACTGGCTGTTCACGTTGGCTTCCATCATTGCAAGAAGTGGGGGACATGTCACGGTACTGCTTTCCTTGGCCTGGTGTCAATGAATCTGATACTCCCGGAGTATCAGCCACTGTTGAGGGAAGAGGACTGCTGCGTTCTTCGTGGGCAGGACCTGAAGATGGTTTGGCTAATGAAGCAGCAGCCATGCCACCCTTGGAACCAGCCCGGTTTGCAATCCATTCCTCATCACTATCACCCCAACCCTGCCCCAGAGATGCTGCTGGACTTGTGGTTGGAGAACCGCGTGGCCTTGCCAAGGCCTGGAATGCCTGCTGAGGAGAAGCCACTGCCATTAGATCACCAGGGATGGTCTCGGCTTCGTAACATGCAAAGACTTAATAAACTCAATTTGGGCACCCGGTTCTTTGCGGTAGTCATGAACCGCCTGATGCCGTGGTTGAAGAGGACTTTCAATCCATATGCGTCCAAGTGCACAAGCTTCTCGTCTCTAGTATACCCCATAGTCTCTCTCAATGCTGCCACCTTTGCAGGGATGCAACAATGGGGAGAGAATTGGGACATAGTTTGGCATAGCTTGGTGACAACCAAAGAACCCATCAAATCTAGCTGGACTTCCCGAAGTATGGGGTTTTCAACACATGTTCCAAATCCACACCTCTTTTCGCATCATTGGGATTGTGATTGCTGTCACACCCGCTGGGTTCCGTGGGCACCACCAAAGTGCCATCAGCTCCAAAGGAGCATGGTTGAGCGCCATCGCTTTGCAACTTTTGACCCCAACTGCACTGCCTGAAAGCCATTGGGTCACCTGACCTGTTGACCGCAATCTATTGCGGATCCTTTGGTCCCCCTCAAGCACCGCGGCAAGAGAAAGATCCATTGGAGGATTGCTAAAGTCAGGTTCACCCATCTTGACGTGGCACGTCGAACCAGCGGTTAGAATGCTTGAGCCAAGAAGTAGCCTAATCATACCAACCATGCGCACGGCCAGTCCAATCCAACCAATCATTCCTGAACCAACATGCCAAACTAAGTAGCAGCTGTCACCACCTGGAACCCCGCAACACCCATCCACGTACAATCCCATCGACTCCATTCGGGCGCACTTGGAGGCCAGACTTCGTGAGCGGTGGCCATTGCTTTCACCATGATGCCGGAGGGCACCAGGCATGAGAAGAGTAAAGGTACGGTTATTTTGACATCAACTTGGCAGAAACCAGTGTTTCACCAGAGTGTTGGGATCTATGAGGCCTGTACTGTCTCAAAGACTGATCATGATCTGGTGAAAGAATTGGGATAGATTGTTGATACAGTTCGAGCTGCCCATACCATTTGGGCGACTGATGCGACAGGCCTGAATCGAGCGAAGGAAAATGGACAGGATGATCGAAAACTGTGGAAAACCAAGAAACGCTCCTGAATCCAAAAAAGGTTCTCATCACTGGAAAAGCACTTATGTGCCTAACAACCAAAATTCTGAGGGTCTGTGAGGTTGTAGGTATTAGATGATTACAGTTCTTGTTTGATTACCTCAGTGGGTTGTTCATGGTGCCCCGCGTCTTTGAGTCATGGTCATTGGTGACGAGGACTCTAGTCAAAAGATCGAACACCAAACAACGAACCTCATGTTCAAACTGCTGCAGGAAGAAGACCTGCAATTGGAGTCACATGGATCTTTCAAACACAGCTTGAGCAAGACCTGTTAGTTAACGAGGCTCGCAAATGAACCACTCCCCATGCCATCCAAGTAGCTCTTTGTTCCACGCCAAAGACGCGCAACACCACACCAAGCGCACGCGTAGATCGCAGAGCTCGAGCGCAGGACGAGCTCGTGAAGATGGGCCTCTTGGAAGGTCGTTCGAGGGGAACCATGGAGTTCGATGTCTTGTCACGAGCCATGACACCACCCTGATGAGGACCCAATATCTTGTGAGGACCATCCAGCACCCATCCAAGAGCTGTTGATGCATAAATCTTGTGGCCCTTTTGTAGAGGGTTCAGGCTCAGGGGGCGGTCTACTGCCCAACACGCCGGAAGCGCCGCCGCCTGCGCCTGCGCCACCCGAGGCTTGAAGCCTCGTGCTTTCGGCTTGGTGAAACAACTTGCAGACCTCAAGGCGGCAGCAGAAGCTTGGCTGTCGGGACCATGCTTCGGTGATGTGGCTCTGGGTCATGGCATCCTTGGCCCCTAGGTTGACCCACCCCACACATTAACCAGCGTCCTCTAGAAGGGAGGTCAACCACCAATGGGATGTGTTCGGTGTCCATGGAGACGTGCGGGGATGGGAATGAGGGCTTTGTTCGGGCGTTGTTCGGCGTAAGGCTTGGATGACATGTTTATGGGTAGTGCATGTCTTTCACATCCAACGACAGGATTCAGGATGTTCCGGAAACGCTTGGATCTTGGACTTGGGTGAAGGATCTTTTTGTAATCCCAGCGGAACCTTGAAAGGGAAGGAAGGCAGTTCCACATCCACAGATGTCCTCCCAATCACAGAAGTGGGTTGCATTGTCTCCTTTCCTCTACATACAAACAGAAGACGGTCCACTTCCGCAGTTCGATCTTGGACTGTCCTCGCCACATGTCGTGACTGTCCCACGCGGTGATGGTCCGACCCTGCGGGTCTCAGGAGACATGGGCAGCTTGCCAAGAAAACTCCACCGGAGTCAACGAGACCTGCAAGACCTTGGCGCCTTGGTAGTAGAAGTGGGTGGTGTGAGGTTCAGTAAGGTAAAGTTCCATAAAGTTCCTGTTTGCTTTTTTGTTGAGTATATCTTAAATACAAAAGTATAATAGTTGTTATCCGTGGTTCATGTGTTTTTTAATGATGAATCGTGGTGTTGAGTATTGTGACTGTGTTTTGTTTTTCGACATTGGAAGGTTTGTGTTTGAAAGGACTGAATTAGTTCAAGCATGTTGAAGCGGACCATGTTGTCCACCATGTTTATGTGGTTGAACGTTGAGTTGCCGTTGGCTGTTTCCACACAACTTTGTAGCTACACTATCAGTGAGTTCTGCAGTTATGCAGGGTTCTTAGTGCTGCATCAACCCCAGCTGGAATGAGAACAGTCAGTCGTAACAAGAGTGTTGCTGGATCTATAGAGTGAATGCCTCCGACTTGAAAGCATCAGCGTGTAGGCCCGATGGATTCTGCTTGATCGTCGAGAGGCTCAAGAAATAGTCTATTCCGAACTTATTCCAATGGCAGGCAGTTCCACGTGGTCCGCTGGGCTGCTTGGACCGTGCTACAGAGATTGCGGTCAGTTGGGTGAGTTCTACTTTGTCACGCACTGTTGTGGGGCTCATACTGATGAAGGCCTCCTCAGTCGTGTAGTGCTTTGTCAAAGGTGCATTCAGGAAGGATGCCCCTTTTGTGGTCATCCTATTTCGGAACGTGATGTCAGAAGCGTGACGGACAAGCTTCCGACACTTGTGACAGAATCGGGCTGCTATGAAGGTAACCCGAATGAGTCTGCAGTGGACTCCGAGAACCGCATGTGGTTGGCGGGTTCGAGATACCCTTTGTTGCCGCAGAGCAATATTTGGCTCACCGATGAGATCCTTGATTTGTGCTGTACTTCATGCGGCAAGACGTTCACCACGCTGCATTATGTACATGACTATGATCAAGATCCTGTTCATGGCATACATGATGGTGGACAACCCTTTGTCCACAATGATATCACAATTGATCCAACAGTTGAAGAATTTCCAATGCCTCCCAAAAGCTGTGACTGTGGAGGATGGTTGCAGTCTGAGGGTTTGGACATCAGGAAAATCATTTGGGAGAGATTCCAAGAAGTGCAAGACACCCTGCTTCAGCAAAGGGTGAAACAGGTGTGCTGTGAGCCATCTTGGTACTTGACCCGCATTGCTAGTGAGCTGAAGACCACAGATTCAGTGCAACAGCTTCTTGAGTTTCCTGAGCTTTTCCAAGTCTTGAATGCGATGCTGCCGACATTTCCCTACACAGAATGGGCAGAAAGGTTTCACTGCGATGGAATAAGCGTGGGAGATGCCTTCCTCTCTGTCGCCAAGATTTTGTGCGCAGTGGCAGCATTTTGCATGCACGACATATATACAGGGGAGCTCAATGATTCGAACGTGGAGATTCTGTTGGGAAGCCGCAGCATTGTGGAGTGGGACCCAAAGTACGCTGAGAGTGTTTTTGGAAAGCTGGTTTTTGCGATGAACCTTCCAAATAGCTATCTTGAGAAAGTCTTGGATGGCTGGTTGATTGAACGACAAGACCACTTGTTTAAGCCAGCCTTCAATTTGTTCAAAGTGCTAGGCTACCGGATGTACACGTGGGAAGCTCCTGCAAACTAGCGGATGTTTTCAGTGAGTTCCATCCGCCAGGTGTTAAACAAATTGTCAAGTGCCTAACAGTCTAACAAACTTTAACCTGCTGGACTGTAACCTCCTGTTTGTTTGAAGCTGTCATGAAATCTCGCGGCTGTACAAGGGTGCATCCGTAAGGCGGCAAGAACACGTCGTTGCACGGTGACGGAAAAAGAGGTGTGTTCTTGCTGGGCGTTCGGGCGTTCTGTGTTTTTTTGGGGGGTACACAGATGCGTTTCAACATGTTTCAAGTGTCGAACTCTCAGCTCAGAGTGTTTCTCGTCCGGCGTGTTTTGGAAGAACGGTCAGGGTGAAACACCGGTCGATGGGACCGCGAACGTGTCCCGTCCACGTGTCCCGGCGACGTGTCCCGCCTGAGGCGCAAGCGACGTTGGAAGAGCTCAGTGGTTCCATGGAGATTTGGACCGAAGAGGTCGTTCCTCGGCGGTGGTCGTGGTGCTTCGGAAGAGGAACGAAGGTTGAGGTAGACCAGTGGGTATAGTGAGTTTAGAGCGAGAGGTAGCGAGTTATAGAAGATCTATATTATATAGCCGGAGAGAATCACGAAGTGGGAACATAACTCACGGGACATTTCTTTCCAAGAACTCACGAACCAGTTCTTGGCGGAAGAGAAGGGACGACGAGTTCGAGCGAATCGAGGGTTGATGTTAGGGAACGACCAGTCGATGAATCAGACTGGATGACTGCCAGCTTCTTCAGCTCGTGACCTCGAAGTGCCTAAGTCAGTGACCTTGTCCAGGTCCAAGTGACCAGAAACTGGGATATCAAGTTCGGTCACTTTGAAGAACCAGGTGGATGTCTTTTGGATTCTTTAGGTGTTTGTTGTGCAAGGATTGGACTCTTTTTGGAAGAACATCCCACTGGCCAGGTTGAAGTTAGAACATCTTAGAACCTTTTTTTTGTGGATGCAAATTCATCTCAGGGGATAAACAATGGATCTAGATCTAGACTCTTTGTTGCGTAAGCAAATCCAGCAGGGACCAGGACGCAGCAACCTTCTACAGTTGATCACGGAAACAGGATGCTCCCATTTCGATGGTTCGAAAGGTACAACAACATAGCACCCGGGGGTGTCCTCGTTTTCCCCCCAAAAAGGCATTTGTAGGCATTTCTGAGACCATTCAACACGTTTGAGGAGGTCATTCAAACGTAGCCAAGGGTCTTGAAATTAAGAATATTGATCAAGATACCGCCCACACAAGAAACTTCGGGACTGACACTACCTAAACAAATCCGTTTCAGAGACGTATTGTGACGGTCTGAAGCTGTTTGCGGTCTGAGACCGCCAGCTTTCTTTGTTTAGATAATTCTTTTGATCGGTGATGTTGAATTTGTGCTCCGAACTGGGTGAATCCCCAAACCTGCAGAATATGATATGTAATTTTGGGTCGTCACCAGTGTCGGAAGAAACACACAGCTTTTAGCCAAGATACTTGACCAACAAAAAACACATTGCTGCCAGAGTCGAAAGGATCCATGACCACCCAGGCCGCCAAGGTCGAGGAGCTCGCCAACGCCTTCCTGGAGGGCCGTGACCATGACCGCATGGAGCACCGTGGTCGGTGGACGAAACGAGATCCCGAAGAGTCGAGGGCAAGCCATGGAACCATGCAAGAATGTATTATATTATAGATCGATGATTCAAACATAAAACATCATAAAACTAGAATGAAGTAAGTACTCCTAGTAAGCACTATAGTACTGTAAAGTAGATGGACTGCGTTGTAGTAGAGATCATGCATGTTCCAAAGAAGCTGTGGAAGTGCCATGGGGATACTTTGGATACACGTACAGAAAGACAATATTTGTTCAAGTAGGACCTCCATGACAGACCTTTTCAACATCAACGCCGTCACAAGTGGTGTTTTCATGGTTTCCACAAATCACCGTTATTTCAACCATGCCACAGAACTCTCAACATCTCTCAACCCTAAACCACTGAAGCCATGAAGCCCGGCTGAGGCGACCTGGTGATCCGCAAGCTGAAGCAGTTGGCTTTCGAGGCCATCACCGATTTGCTGAACTGCTCCGACGGCTCCTTCTTGGCACCCTGACAGTGGTCGAAGGGGTGGCAGGGATGCGCAGAACACTGCGGGCACACTGGGTGATGTTACTGGTGTTTTGGGGGGAGTTTGGGTGGTTGAAAGCTAGATTTGATGAACATATAGCGTTCGATTATAGACTTTTGACTACGACCTGTCCTGTCACGCATTATTAGAGAGCTTTGCAGGAAGCCACACTATGGGGCAGCATGGGGCAGTCCAAACCACACACTTGTGACTTCAAGTATTGACCCCCAATAGACCAGGTGCACACTAATGAAAAACCACGTTTACTTCCATCATGTGGTTGTTTGACAGACATGTCTACTAGTTGTTTTAGCTCAGGAGGCCACAGCAACAAATGAGCAAATGAAATGACAACAAAAGCAAAACTCAGCAAAACACATCGACCTTCCCATCGATTGTTTTCCTTCACAATGTTCTGCACACCAAGGCCACGAAGTATACTTCCGTCCTAGTGCGGGGTTGCCAAGGCCTCCGCCAAATCACAAGCAAAAAGCTCGGACCCAGGGGACCCTCCAAGGACTACAAAGGAACCTCAAAGGAACTAGCTTGTGGAACCAGTTTTTGATAGTCAAAAGACCTCAATGCTCAAGTAAAGGAACCTCAGAAGTATTGTTACAGTATTAATTATAGCGTTTTGTAACATTAAATTTGAGTCTGACTGAGTGCCGGCGAACTCCAACGTCCATCGATTGACCTAAGGATGACCTCATTGACAAGGTTCAGAACATCTCTGACCGCTTCAAGAATGGCACACGTCCGCCTAGGCGATGTATGCGCGCTGTCCACATGACACGGGGAGAAGGTGGTGGCAGCATAGACCACATAGACTGCAGGTCCCTTACACTGGTAGTCGATATGTGTTGATTTCTCAAACCATATGTGTGGTTTCAATTGCACCTATGTTTTTCGCAGACCCGAATCCGAAGCATGGCCAGAAGCCACTTTCAATTGAATCAATTTGTGTCCTTGGCGCTTCCGCGGAAGAGATGGAGATCAGAAGGGTATAGTTTTTCGATATGTTTTTGATTATCTAAATGTCATTCATAAACTTGTGCAAAAGAAACAGAGGCTAGTAGAAACAAGTGCATCGCTTCTAGTAACAAGTGCCTTACTAGTAGTAACAAGAAGCTATTATTTGAGTTTTGCTATTTCAATAAACTTGCTGGAAGGACTGAGGTGTCAAAGACCCACTCGAATCACATAAGAAACAGAGCCACACGCTGGGACCTGTGTTGTGGCACAAGGAACATCACGGACAAGCTGTGCCGGGTCTCCTGGGGCAGCGCTCGCTTCCTGTGCAAGATCCACACGGAGGAGCGCTCGCTTCCGGACAAACGTCGGCGGATCTCAAACGGGTTCATCGGGCGAATAGTACGCAAGTCCCGATGGAAGTGTTTCTTCGATGCAAGTTTTAGTAGGGAGAACCCCCCGTGGCCCAATGGGTAGAGTATGGTAGACTGGTTTATTTCCCGAACCTTCCAGGAGTTTTGGGGAGTTCTCCCTATATACATGTCTATATATTTTTTAAATACACTCCCATGTTCAAGATTAATTAGCTCTTGTTGGAGAACTCGAGCACATGAAGCAACTGAACTCAAGAGACTTGCACTTGGGTTCTTGGTTCCTTCGCATGCTGTAGCTGGATGCTGCAAGATGGGTTTGATAGACTAACCTTGAATGGCGTGATGAATGTTGATAATACTATTTCAATCTGAGATGAATATTAGGAGACAATGCTCCAGGAAAGAGGATTTGTGTGGTTCACCAGTCTGTTCACCTTCACCTCTCGAAACAATGCTTGCCTTCCAGCTGTTTCCAGTTCATTTCAGCCTTCCTTTCCAGCTACTATGAGCTGACTCTCAGACAGAACCCCCGACCGACCGTACCGACGGGCTTCGGCGGGTCGGGCGACCGCAGCTTCTCCAGGACCTCCCGGAGGAGGAGATGACGGAGCTCTCCGACGAGTTGGCCGAGGAGCTCAGCACCGCCGACCTCTCCGTGCGGCGCCTCGCGGGCTTGGCGAGGCGCTTGGCGCAGGTCACTGAGACCTACGTGGATCAGGACCCGCCGAAGTGAGCCGCACCGACGTTAGGGGTTCGGTGCTTCGTGGTGGTTCGGAGTGGAGTGGAAGGCAGTGGTGTGTGTGTGTGTGTGTCTTTTTGGGGGGACAACGGTTGAGTTGGGGTCTGATGGTTTTGGGAGGATGATTCCATTGTGATGCTTTTGGATGGGGTTGTTTCGAGGGTTGAGACATATAGCCCTTTCTACGTCCTTCCACTTGCAGACAGTGTGATGGACAGAGGTAGGAACGACAATCAACACCCAGACAAAGCATCTTCATCAAACACGTCAGTTCAAAGAGCTTGCAGCATCACCTCGACCTCGAACTTTCAGCAGAACTCCTTCCGCGCCCAAGCAGCATGTCTCAGCCCGAATCACCAAATAAAAGCAATCAACATGGGTGCGTACAGACTCATACAGATATCCCACGTATAGACCGTCCTCTAGGGATTCTTAGGGTTTCTTGGCCCCGGTCTAGGGCCTAGGATGGTCCATCATAGGACCTGTCCTAGGGCCAGGAGAGGGCCTGTCATATATTAGTTGTTAAAACAATTGTTAAAACAATTGGTCTATGAATTTTCATGGGTTTTTCATTGTTTTCGTTGTCCCCAGTTTTGAACACATCCCTATGATAGGGCCAATCGGCTCCAGGAAGTGGAGGAAGCCGTTAGCTCCACTTCCAGCACCACTTCCAGCGAATCGGATGACTCTGAGACCACCTCAACCTCAGGGCTGCTGGGCGATACACCGGTCGCCGGGGAGGTGGTGAAAGGGTGGCCTTCGTAGAGACTAAGGGAATCATCCCCTGCTCTAGATAAATACCTTGGAATCCAGCCACCCTCATTCCCTATAGTGGGCACCCGTCAGGTTTGTTTGGCTGCTTCCTCAAGGTGTTTCATCCACGTGTTGAGAGGGTAGAAGCCCTGGCTGCCAAGCATGAAGTATGTGAATCCGCTGAACCACAGGCATAGAGGCATAGTTTGGGGTGAAGGCGGTTGGATTTGTTAATTTTATTTATTCGGTCTGGGAAAGGGAAACACAATCTATATAGCCATAGAATGCCATCGATGCTTATCTTTCAGGTCGTGCAGAAAACAACACATGCGATTTGTGACCAGCTCAGTCACGAACTCCTCGGTGCTTCGTCTTCCATCCTGTGACGGACGCAGCGCAGGTGCAGGTTTTTTTTCGGCCAAGAGACCTCAGGATCCTGCGGGTCGCATGGGCCTCATGAGGGTTTCGATCCAGGATGGAAAATTCCATGGGAGCCTCATCTTCCATCGAATTCATTCCACATCCAATCCTCTTCATCTTCCATTCCATGGGTGGATCCCATTCCATACATGATCCTCGTCTCGTCCGTCCGGTCTCGACGGACCGCTCGACCTCCGAGACTGAGGCAATTGGCCACGATGAGTGCTACAGTCCACCTCTTTGACGCCTCATGGCTCACTCTGATGGCTGCTTTAACCTTCGCCAGTGCGTTGTGAGCAGAGACTCTATCCTAGACTTACAACGGACTCGTTTGAAAGGATGGTGAAGACCTCATATGATAAACTTTGGGGTATATAGCGGTTCAAGTGTTTATGTTTATCACGAATTGTTTCGAGCCTTGGAAGGCTAGGTAAATGTTAGACCGTTTTTGGGGGTACGCGAAGCAAAATTCTGGGGATGAGGCTGCCCCAAAACAAACACCTTTTTTGCCAAGTGTATACTATGTCCCAAATTGTCCCAATAAGCCGCTGCAGGGTATGCAAAAACCATTCCCTGTGTGTGGCCTCATCCGTCGGTGTTGCACCGCATCTGGATCCCTGCACCGCTCCTGGTTTTTGCCGTGGTCGTGTCCATCGCTGAAGCAGAGACCTTCGGCGCGGTCGCGCGCGGCACGGAGCGCGACGTTGGGGAGCACGTTGCAGTGGGCGCGGTTTCTTGCGCGTGCGTGCCCCCCCATGTACAGCCTTGCGACGTTGGTGTGCCTAGAGATTGCGATGTCGGTGGAACTTGAATCAAGCAGGATAATGGTTCGGTCTAGCAGTTGAGCGGCATGTTTAGTTTGGATTTGCCCCCTGCATGTTGAATTGATCACAGAGTCGGAAGAGTGTTTGCCAAATCGGCTTATGTTTCGTGTATACACATGATCAAATTAGGTACTGTATACCCTGGAAGTCCCAGGGGTATCCTTTGCACGCACGCAGACTTTCAGGTGGACACTGTCGGTCCTCGCAGGCAGTTGGACCGACAGTTGGTCGGAGCAAAAGGGAAGCTGCCGCTTTCTCTGTTGACCATCAATATCATGGACCATAAGTCTCTACCACTTCCCATCCAAATCCCATTGTTTGTATAATAACCATGCCACAGCATGCCAGTATTTGCTTGCTTCAAAACATGGACTTGCAGGTTGCAACTTTGGGTCGTAGGATGTGAAATCACTCCACGAGTGCAGCAACACCTGAGGCCCTCAAAAAGGAGTTCTATCCAAAACCCTTTTTATGACATTTTATGACGCAAGCACCATTCGTATCAGGATCATCCAATGGGTCACCAATGGACTGCCCTCCACTACTTAGGGATCTCGATTGGACACACATTGGATGGTCCAGGTCCAGGTATGTAGTTTTGAAACTTGGTGTTTGAGCTTTTAGGAAAGACCTCGGCCAAGGTTCCCCGCTTCCACCGCTTTCGCACTCGAATTGGGGTGCACCCTGACCTGCACAACGAAGCTCGATGTATTCACGGCGAAATCACCAGATTTCGAAGGCCAAATGGCCAGGTGCGCAGCCAAAGTGAAACGTTTCGAAGCCAAATGAATGCGCTGCTGGTCCATTGCATGTAGGTTTCCAGCCAATTCGAGCGATGGATGTGAGTTCAGATTGCAGACGCCCTGGGCAGAGTGGAGAGAGGCAGGTTCACTGAGCCCAGTCTTGGATCCACACAAAGGCACTTCCATCCTCAAAGAGCTTGGACACCAAAGACAACAGAGTAAACACTGGATCAACAGATCAACCAAATTCATCAAAATTAATCGGTGAGCATGGACCCCAACAGAAGACAGATACACACCATGAAGAGGTCCAGAAGCATGACAGGGTTTCACTGAAGGGAATAAAAAAATCCAAAGAACACATATCAGATGTGACTCTAAGAACTGATGCAACATATTCATACCTTTTCGTACCTCATGCTGGTTTACTCTGTTCAACACGTACAAGACTGCAGTTACCATCTTCAGGGTGGGACTTCCTGGTTGTTGTTTGTCTTTGTCGAGAACTTCCGTTCGACAAATGGTCAAAGGCCTTGAAAGCTTCGATGATCTCTACAGCATGCAGTCACTCTCAGGACCTATGGCATGTTCACTCATGACCCGGACTCCCACTCGACCTGGTTCAGCCAGACGGTCATCGAGAGCGAGGTCTGAGAGTCTGGGGTGTGTCAAACTGCGGACGTTTCATCCACGGATATTTGCAGAAGCTACTGTACATGATACGACTTTCCCCTCCTCAAAACCGAAATCCCAAGAAAGAAGGAACATGCACCTCTAAACATGCACTTGTCTTGACCCGAAGTGCGGAACCTCTCCTTCAGTGTGGAAAGATCAGTCGAATTGGACGAAACAAAAGAAGGACCTTTTGCGGTGGTCAGCAATCGACGAAACCCAGGTCTAAAGGGAAAGGATCCGTAGATCCGTAGATCCAAACGGATGGATCACAGAAATCCTTCTTCCGTGACCTACGGAGAGTTTGAGATATTAGACATGCTGTCAAGGTTAGATCCACTCAGTTAAGCAGTCTTATATGTACTTATTTACCGGTTCAGACGGTTCAGAGGGACTTTTGAGCAGCTTCCGGGTTTATTGAGCGAGACCTAGGTAGAGTCCTTCCATGTGGGTGTTAAACTCTGTGGGTGCTCCATGGAGAGATTCCCTGAGTCTAGTTTTCAGCTTAGATGTCAAGTTTCGTCGCCCCATGTCCTCTTCCATCCCAGATGCCAGTCTTTCCGGCGCGCTGTGAAACACTGCGGCGCGTGGGGCGCGTGGCCGGCAGGACACGGACCAGCTCTTTCAAGTCTGTGGCACTGTCATCGGCTTGGCAGTCCCTTGGTCCCCGGATCGTAGACGTAGACGTCTTTTTGACCGGTCCTTGGCTGGATTTGTAGACGGTAGACCCTTGATCGTATCTCATAAGACTTCAGAGGTTTCACCATTCAATGTCCATGTCCCGGAAGGGTTATTCCCCTCCTAGTTTCAACATGTTTCAACCGCTGTACATACTGTACTTGTAACCTTTGTTTCTTATGAATGGTTTGGGGTGCCATGGTAGGAAAGCGAAGAACATGTCGATAGAAATAGCCTTTAATATGTTCGAAGGGGCAAATCCAGCAGTCTGGTACTATCGTTGTAGCTTCTTTGGTACTATCGTACAATGGCTGGATGCAACTGGAGGCAGACCTGCTGCGAACGGACACACGGACGGGAATGTCCCTGAGGGGTGGGAAGTGTGGGAGGTGGAAGCGAAGGCATGGCCTCCGAATCGGAGATAGTACACGATGAACGCATATAACTTAATCGCATATACACTATAGGTCAGCAATTATATCATGTCAACAGTCCAATATAGAACATACTCGTTGAAACATGTTGAAACACATCCGATTCTGCAGGTGTTTGGAGGATTTCATGAGATTTCATGGAAGCCGTCCCAGTGTCCGGACTGACTGTGCTTGCGTCCGGACTCCGCTGCCTTCTTCGGATCCAGCGTCTGCGGGCCGCGCACTGCAACGATGTGGTGATAGACGGTCGTCGGCGGTCGCCGGGGGAGGCGGAAGGGGAAGAGGGTGGCACTGTGGCTCATAGTAGGGCTCCAACTACCTGCTGAGAAGGTGGTTAGGGTGGGTTGGGGATGTTTGGGGCTGGTCTAACCACCGAACCTGAGGATATGGGACAGGGGCCCTGGGGCACGTGCCATGGAAGTGTCTTTAATTTTAGTCCCTAAGGGCGACAGGAGACACCTTTCCTTTAAGAACATGGGGCTATGATCTCCACTTCCATGCGATGTGTTCAGAGTGTTTCTTGCGGGAGAAGATGAGCGAAGATGAGACGGAAGGGTCTCGAGTTGGAAGGATTTTTCTTCGACGCATCACTCGAAATGAAGCCGTTTTTGGGGATAAAAGAGTGCCTGGTGGATTCTCCTCGCATGACCTGGACATGACTGGACCTGGTTTTGCTGACGGGCTGTTTTGAATTTTCCTGATCGGTGAATATTATGAATACCGCCCCTCTTGGGGAGTTGTGTTTGTCCCGGTTCCTAGTTTTGAATAGATTGTATGCCATTGTAGGCGCTCCGGAGCTACATCCAAAGGACCTGCAGGTTGTATGATGTTGACTGGCTGCTTTGGTTTCATCTTGTTTCAAACGAGGGGTTTGTGCAAGCAGGTTCTACTGACTGGCACAATGGAAGTAGCAGGGTTGAAGCGCTGGTCACCATACAGACTTCAGGTACAGGGACCCTGGGACCCTGTGGACCTCTGAAAACGGGACCTCCCATGGCTTCCGCAGGGCAGGCCTTCTTCCCCCATGGCGCCTTCTCCGACGTGGAGGAGCGCGAGCGCGGACCTGTCCACGGCGCCGAGCCATGTACTCTCCCTGGGATCCAGGCGAGATCTCGCCTTGGTCCACATGGAAAAGGACCCCAGAAATGCCCATTTGGGCCAAAGAGAAAGATACAGAGAGAGAGAGAGAGATTGAGAGAGAGAAAGATACAGAGAGATCACGTGGATATATGAGATCGGCAGCGATCTTTTTTCAGAAATGTTCATGACATGTCATGTTTTATATAAATGGTTCTTTTCATCAACAGGCGCAGGTTTTTCACCCATCTCAGAAACTTGCCGAACTGATTGGTTATATAGGTCTTTCTGACAATATTGCCCACATCCCCTGACGTTGGCATCCAACCCCCCCCTCAAACCCACCGTTTGGGTGAAGCACCTGGCATTCTGCAAGCAACTCGGCTTGGTGCTTCGCGCAGCGACAGCAGGTGCTTCGTGGCCAAGACCTTGGAGACGATGAATCTCCGGCGCTACGCGGGGCCCTTCGACTGGATCTACACCACGGCGCAACTGGTGAGGCGCGCGGGTCGAGGGCCTGGTCGGTGGGGCCCGGTGGGAGCTGACGACGGCGATGTCGCTGTGAGGAGTGAAACAAAAAGGATATAAAAATACATAAAAGACTGCTATAGGTCTAAAAGAAAACCTCATGTCACTATACCCCCCAGATTGAACTTAAGATCAATTTCAGTGAAGTCTGAGCATATACCATTTAGAACAGACGTTCTTGAACCCATCCACCGGCGAGTTCTTGAGAGGAACTGCGAGTTCGGCACAGCGAGTTCGCGCTTGGTGCAGATCCACTCGCATCGAGGCACTGCATCGAGGATGACTTCGAGTGCTTCTTAGACTTGGAGCAGCTCTACCGGCACGGCCAGGCATGGGGCCATCGGCGCTACTGCCAGATGCTCAAGCGCCAGGCGAGAACATCCTGGCGGAGCGGGAGTGTGGAGGATGACATTTGGAGCACGTCGGGGAGTAGACTGCCAACGATCATGACTAGGTTGATCCAATGGCGATGTTGGTGGTGCCATCCAAAGACAAGTCCGGTGCCATTCACATAGCCATGGTGATTTCAGGGAGTCTATGTGGTTTGCCAGGCGGCTCGAGCGAGATGAGTAGAGGATCCAAGGTTTTCAAGGGTGGACAAGGAAGTGCCGACCATAGGGGGCGGTGAAGGCTGAAGTGCTGAAGCGTTGTGAGGGCCGATGTTGTGAGGGCGTTGTGAGGGACGTTTGATCAATTTGCCTTATTTGGATTGTAAAATCTATATTCATCTACCAGGACCCTCCAAAGTCCAAGGTGTCCAATGAGCTACCCCACACTACCCAAAAAGGCTTTCATTGGGCACCCCTTAGAGGGTCCAGGTAGACAGGAGATCAGATTAATCAACAAATCTTACATTGGAGCCTTTCAGAGGTGAAAGACCTAGTGCGGGCACCTTAGCCAAGCTGGCCACTAGCCGTTAAGGTCCTCCAAAGAGAGGCTGAGGCAGTAGGGCAGGTCGGTTCGTTCCACTCCAGGCTCAGTGTGTGGTAATGAACCACCCTGACTGGTGGACACCATAAGGACCTGCCAAAAAGGCTATCAGTTGCCTCACAGAGTGCGGAACTGGATGGAGACCCATGTAGGTGACCTTTGAAGCCCCCAAGCAACAGAGGACCGTAGTTCGACTGGATTGCCCCAAGGTGACCCAAACCACTGACAACACCTTCAAAAATCTAAGGCGCCATCTTAGCTTGAGGGCTTTTTTCATCTTCATCTCTCAGAGAACTTACCTTACCAAGCATGCCAGGGGAACTGCTGCCCACAATGAACCAAGGTTCAAGCAAGATCAAACGAGTGCAGCAAAGTCACACCATCAACCCATGCAGCTTCGCATGCCAGTGGTGCACAGTCGCCAACCATCACCACATTCAGGTGGTGCACTGGCTGGCATCAGAACCCTGAAATGTTATCTAACCTATTCTGATGTTGATTTGATTGAGTTGTACTGCATGCGATTTCGGAACCATGATAAGTTCTGGAAAGATCCCAGGCAAAGAGACAGCTTCTGAGTTGAGCCAAGGCCATGCCAAACCCCCGAAGCAGACTAGAATGGTCTTTCCCGAAAGCACATTTTACAAAGGTCCTGACCCCAGGTTTTCTGCTCTTAGTTCAGGTCACTTAGATCACCTCCCTTGCACGTCCAGGACTGGACTGAGTGAAACACGCTGAGGTTCTTGTGCTTCTTTGACATGACCTCCCAGGTTCAGTCCAAGTATACGCTATAGATCCACCTGGTGGGAATCTCTTTGAGCCGTCTTGTTGTTGCCATCGTTTTGGCACCAAAACCAACACATGAAGGGTCACATGGCTCCAGTCATGGCTCCCATTCCAAGACCGTGACCAGTTCACGCCTCCTTTTTCACCTGTTCGAATTACATAAAGGGGTTTAAAGGGGTTCAATGTGAACTTTCAGCAAACCCATTTTTGAGCAGCAATGAAAGCTTGCAAAAGGCGCACCGGACCACACCCACCAGACCGGAATAAGCTGTCCTTTCCTGCTTTGCACGAGACCCCGCACGAGACCTGCTCGCCCCCGACGCACCCCCAACGCCACGCCTCTCGACGCGTGCTCAGCGCCGTGCCGTGCTCGGCTCAGATCCTCTTTCCGCACCATCGCCCCGCTGACCGGGATCGAGAGCACTTCCAGCGAACGGTGCAACGCTGGCGGCAGGCGGATGGGGAGAGGATGGCACGGTGTTGGGAAGGCGGGTGGAGTGGAGGGGGTAATAGCAGGTGGAGGTTTGAGGTAGGGCTGGGTATTAGATGAGAACTCACACCACATGGCTTGCAATGGTCTACAAATGTATATTTGGAGGGTGGAGAGCATAGATTGAATCTGTTCCCGTTTGGGTGACTGGGGGACCACCCTCTTTACGGAGAGGCCTCCTCAAGGCCTGACTTCAAGGTGAATGCAGGATCCTTAGCGATCCATTTAGCCTTTTCAAGATGGTGTGTACCGGTTCCTTGTGCCCGTTGCACCCTCCATCCAAACATGGAAGTGGAATATGGCCCTGAAAGGAAGATTGTGTTCCTCTACCAACTGATGCCATCCACTGTCCATGATGGTTGTAGGGAGTGAAAAAGACATATTTGCCCCCCAGTTTTGCAGTCTCATCAAGCTTGTTGATGCTGGTCTCAACCTTTAACCTGCATAAGATCCTATAAGTCATGGAGCCAATGGAAACCAGCCTGGGTGCTTCTGTACGTTGCTGTTTGGAGAGTGCCATCCACGGCTGCCTGACGACTGCTTCGTGGTTTGCCATTTCTGGTCCGTTTCAGAGGTGGTGGCGTCAGAAGAGAAGAAACTCTTCGTGTTCATGCAGCTTGGATCGATGATGTTGGCCACATATCCGAACACCCTGGGTGACTGGTGAGGAGGAACAAAGATGTCCACAGTAGAAGCATCCGGGTGAATGCGGCAATGTAGCAGACCCTTTCAGACATGGATTCATCGTTTTCTGCGGCCCTAGCTACTCCTGTTGATTGGCAATTTTGCCGGGAAGCGCTGCAATGATGGGGTACAACAAGTGCACGCATCCCAGCATTTGAGAAATTGCATGGATATCATGGATATCATGTACATGCATTTCAATTCCCCAAGTTTACAAGGATGTGGCATGGTGTGGCAGGCCAGGATGTGGCAGTAGATGTCACCGGCAAATGTTGGTGTGGATCAGCCCAATAAGAACATCAGCGCCCCTCCGGACCCCTGCGAGTGCCCCAAGCAACACATGGGACGTAGGTCGACCGCCTTCCTTGAGTCTCCAATGACCCTTTTAAATTTGCCTTTCCAAGAAAAAGAGGTTTTTGAAAGAAAGCACTCTTTTTTGCATATGTCACGAAATGTTCCTTTTTTGTTTGTGCCCTGTCAGATCCTCCTTAGACAGTGTCCTGAGACCTTTTTTCGGCGTCCAAAACGCGTCTTTTTGCGTCCAAAAGGCGTCTTTAAGCGTCCGTGCCGGACGCGTCCGGATGAAGATTCACTCTGCACCTTTTTTTGAGTCCTCATCTCTAAAAACGCGTTTTTCGAGCAAAAACGCAAAAATATTAGACCAAAAACAAAAACGCAGAAAAAACAGGTCTTTGGAGACTCAAGGTTCAAGCGACGACTCATGTTTCGAGTGAGGTTCTTCTCCACATTCTGAGCTGGGATGGCGGGACAATTGCACCCTTCACAGGACACTGACTCTGAGATGATTTGATCCTTTGCAGACATTTGTTGTCGAAGACTCCGGGACCCTTCTAGCACCCGGAACTGGGACCCTTCAGCCACGAGACCAACGCGTCTCAGGCCGTTGGTTCAATCCAAGAAGGAGCTGCAGAGCGTCGCTTGGCCCAGGTTTGGGAAAGGTTTTCCACTTCCATGTTGCTTCCAATCAAGGGTACTGTGTATGTGTTTTTTTTCTGGTCATAATTTCTAGTGGGAATCCGAATTGGAATTGGGGACCCTCATCCATTGGGCAACATCTCCCATCCATTGACGGCCCATCCGTTCGGTCAACGTCTTAGGAATCCGGGAATCCGGTCAGCATTGTTTGGTTTCGGTTCTGACAGGTCATTTGCTTGAAACAGAAAAGGCACCCACTTGGGTAGTTGTTTGCGTCTTTCACCTCCACCCAGCTCCGTGTTTTCACCCAACCAAACCCGAAACCCAAAGCGATCGGGTGAGAAAGACCCCTTTCCGACACCTCTGGGTCGCCTCTGGGGCGTGTTCAGCCCGAGGTGAGGGACCGGGAGTCGATGCATGGGAGCAACCTCCAGCAAGTCGAGGTCCGGTTCGGTTTTGCTTTTGGGGAGGACGAGTGGGTGTCCCCAAGCGGCCGAATGGTATCCCCAAGAAAGAAGCGAGGATAGCAAGGCGCATCACCTGAAATCACCCAAACCGGTTTGGGTAATTCATTGATGTTGAGTGAGTCCGAGACATGCAGTAGCCGGGAAAGGCTTGTGGATCACCTGGCAAAAGCGCAAAAGCCGGGATGACCCCTTGGGGGATTGAGGGAGTTTCCCCACTATGACGCTATAAGCAGGGAAACCGCTCAGGAGTGAATAGTAGAGTGACATGATGGATCGAACTGTGTTCATCCAATAAGATCTTGAGCAGATGATTAGACTGCGACGGTGAATCCACTATGACACGTGCTTCCAATCGACGGGCGGCGGCCTTTGTTGTCGCTAAGCTAGTGGAGTGAGCACTTCACAACTGGTTCTATATGTTCTATTCGGAGAAGAAAGGTCCTGTGACGCTTCCACAGATTCCCTAGGAACGAGCTGCTGTGGTTGGCTGGAAGATTTAGGAGTCCAGTGGAGGCATTACTTTGCTTCTGTAGCAACTTGCACAGCTGCTGTTAACATGGCTCATGGTGGGTGCAGCAAATCCTGTTTAAAAGGTGGAAGGTCACCCGTGGAATTCTATCCTGACAACTTCACTTCATGAACAAGTTTATGCCAGGCTTACTTGCACTGATCAGCCCATGTGATCACATGTGTTTGTCTCCGTTTGGCAAGGTATGTCACCCTTAAACCGTTGTTCCAGTGTAGCAGTTGGGCTCCATTTCTTTACATATCTTTGCATTTTTACCCCTTCTTTTAGGTCGCCAGACCTTTCAAGTGCACTTGGCACTTGGGGCTCCAGGTGTACAACAACACCATACAAAACCTATACAAAACGTAAGCAGTGCCCTGTGCAGCTGCCTTTTTTTGCAGGAGCTCTTGAGAAGCTTGCGACAACGTGTGGGGAACTTCGAGCTTCTGGTGGTCTATGTGGTGGAAGGTCCGAACCTTCGTTCCGCGGAATCCGATGGTTGGGAGGAGGGCACGTCAGGTTCTGCTTGGCTCATTCGAGTGGTTTATAGGTCATCGTTCTGATGTATAGGATCTAGATTCTACAGACATTGCATGATAAGGATCGTTTGTAAATATGACCCCAAAGAGCTTTACCTTTATGCCGAGAGATGTCACTGACCTCGAGGCTCGCGAGCTCGAGGCTCGCAAGCAATGCTTGTATTTGAAGACATTCGGATGTTCGCAGACTCAGCAGACGTTTCTTCATTGCTCCTGTTCGCAGACTCCTCCCTCATCGGATCCCAAACTCCTCATCCAACTCCGGACCACTGGGACGGGCCAGGCTCCTCCCGCTGGCGCCAAGGGGCCACGGAGGACACCGAGTTGGACACCACGCGGGAGATCCTTCAACAGCAGCTTGGTGATGCTTTTACCGGTGCCCTCCAACTTCATTGCGGCCTCCACCCTAGTAGCGATGGCCTCCAACCTACTACATCTTGGCCTCCATCCTATAGGTAGCAAAAGGATACAGCGGCTTGGTGGTGTTATCTTGTTAGAAACACATTCGCAGATCCACTCAAGACGTCGCATGGTGCTGTTAAGTGATTGATGTTCGATCTGGTGCCCTCAGCTCGTCGACGACGTCGTGAGTCGAGAACATGTGTTTCGGAGGCGTCAAGACGTCGAACGAGAGTCCCAATGGACGTCGAAGTAAGAAGTACTTGGAGTCCCAGGATGGATGTAGTTGGAGGAACCAATAGTATAGTCATTGGGACTCACTCTTGGACTATAGTCTTGGTTTCCCAAGGATGTAGTTGGAGCGGAGAAACCAAGACAGAATTTACCCGGGTGTAGGAGGACACTTGGCTAGGCGTATCGATCTTGGCCTTGGCCTCTTGAGGGATCTGCAGAGGATGGTGGCCTGGTGCGAAGCACTTCTTCCGAAGCACGGACGCGAAGTATAACTGGGTGATGTCAATCATGTCTCAGATCATCACTCTTATGTTCAGCCTTCACTAGTGACCCCAGTGAGGCCTTTTCTTTTTTCGAGTGAGCTGAAACCAAGCTATATGATATCTCTGAGAGTCAGACATGGCACTCTTTTGTTTGGATTCCTCCACCGCTATCGCTCTCCCGGTTCTGGGCACAGGGGCTGTGCCATACCTTGGAAATGTGGGGGAAACGAGAGAAGAACGCTGCGAGTAAGGCCTGAGTTGCGCGTCTACGAACTTCATTGCACTGGGGGATGCACTGGGTTGAAGTTCAAGGCATCTTAGTTGGACGGCATGGCTCGGCAGGGACGGCAAGGATGAGGAGAATGGATTAGGATATTGGGTGCAGGTATGGTGTTGGAAGTTATCGGAAGGTGTTTGGAAACAGACACCTGGATAGAGCGGTAGACATCTCCTGACGTTTGATATCGTTTGATCATATTCCTCAGCTTACTTGTTCAGCCTCTTTGGCTTTGTGCACACATGCCCAATTGGTTTCAAAACAAGACATTGAGAGAACGGACCGAACTGACCTCTTTGATCATATGCACTTGGATGCTCATGTAGATAGATGTCCAGGTGGAGTTACCACCAGAGACATGCTTTCAAGGAGGTCGAACATACCAGTTACCAGGAGGACAAAAGAATCACATTGTGCATGGCCAAGCTTCACCGCGACCCTAGGGGCAGTATTGTGCCACAAGGCTTCATGAACCTTCGTTACAATTTCCAAGAACTTGGGCGTTTGAAGGACAGAACGATGAGAAGCAAGACTTAGCATGTTTCAGGTTTACCGTAAAAGCCTCCCATTCTCATTCAAGGATGAATCTACATACTCTCCGAGGCGCCCGCAGATGACCTGGCACTTCAATCTCTACTAGCGGCCCGCTGTTCAGCTAGCGGCGTGCTGGCACCTGACCCACTAGCAGGCTCAGCCACTAGGATGCAACACTTGATGGGCTCTTCAGCGCCCGACGGGGGAAGCTTCAGAACCCGTGTGGAACTCTGTTTCGTTGAAGTCTGTAACCGCCGACAGGACAACATAGATAACCACGGTTTCAGGGGTTTCCAACATGTGCTCGAAATTCCATCGACGGGGAAGGAGGCCGTTTGCATGCCCAAAGACATTGTTTGCACCGTGGTGTTTTCTTTTCTCACCTCGCTACCACAAGCTGTTCCGCCTCGTCGCAGCAAAACGCACCGTTGTTGTTTCCTGAAAAAGGCAATTCTTTGTGCCGTTTCGAAGATCTGGGTGATCCCTGAAACCACGCCCATGGTAAATAGGCCAGTCCCATGGATTCTCAGTCAAAAGAGAACGAGCTTCTCGAAAAGTCTCATCTCGGCCAGTGTCAAGCGTTCAACTTGTTCTTTGGACGGGCATCTTTTGAATGGATCTGGACCTCCATGTCTATTGGGAACACCAGAGTTAGCCTTGTTATTTGAGGGCGTGCTTTTTGCCACCCTATGATTCCCCTCTTATGCCTATTAATTAGGGCCACTATGAGCCATCCGTGCAGTCTGCTGCCGAGGAGCGTCGCTTTCATGGGTCCTTGCGGAAGAGCCTGGGGCGCAGGCGCTTTCGGTTGGGTGGTGACTATGACGGAGGAGACGGCGGGGGATTTCCGATGTGATGGAGATCTCTTATGCAATGGCGTGTTTGGACACGTCGTTGATGTCCTGGTTTGCCTTTGTCTTGCCCGGCCGATCTGTTTGTTTCAACCTGTTCTTTTTCAGAAACCTTGCTCCACCAAACGGTAAAGGACCAAGCTCTGATGAATCAATCTGAACATCCAGTGTTCCCTGCATTGTGGATGTTGGCATCCTGGGCTGGTTTGTGTTTTTCGTGACGACATAAAGATACTGCCGACTATACTGCGTACTCATGACCTAGGAGTTAGCAGAGGTACACCAAAACCATGAGTCATATGAAAAGGTACTGTTGGACCATTTCTTCATATTGGGGCAGTGAGAAAAACCTTGTGTCCGAAACCTGTTCCGACAGTTGTCATGATGGGACTTCCAGGCAGGGTTCCCCTACGTGTTTCCCACGTCTTCAGTCTATATAGGACATGTCCACCGTCCCAACACACATGAGTTAGGAGCTAGCCCAGGCAAGTCCTGACTCTCCCGACCACCACAGTCCTAACTCATTTGTGCCAAGTATAAATACTTCCCTTCCAATAAATAGTGCCGTTTTTGTGTGTGTGTGCGGATCAACACAAGTTCCAAACCAGTTCATAAAAACAAAAAGAACCACCAGTCGTTGGCAGCGGCATTTTGATTAATCGTTCATGGTTGTGGAAGTGGGTATTTCTTCCATATCATTTGATGTCATACACGAACAGTTTGATCAATGATGAATGTTCGATTAATCGTTTTGGGAATGGACATGCCACATGCGACAAGAACCAACAGCCTTTGACGGCCTTGACCAGAAGTCTACGAGTTCTTCTTCAGTCCGCCCCTGCGAGCAGACTGTCAGGAGTTTGGGGAAAAGAATCTTGCTGCCTACAAGGGAGAAGAGAAGGAAAACCTCTGCAGTTCAAGACGCTTGGATGCGCGCAAAAAGTGCTTGGAGCCCTGAAAGCTGGCAATGGATTGTAGAAACCACACCTGTTGTGAGATAAGTCTTCAGCCTCATAGGGCTGCTCCGACAGTTAGTCCATGTTAGTTCCATCCACTCATGCGAATTTCGGAACAGTTGTTCGTCGTGACTGGGGGGAAGCCACCGGCTGCCCATCACTGTTCAAACCGGGAGAGGCAGGGGTCCTCGGAGGGCTACAAGTGAGTGTCATGATTCGTGGCCCGAGTTCCGCAGGTGAACGTAAAACAAAGTGTTTGTAATTCGTTCAACGGGGTGTCGTTGGGCAGCCAAAATTTGTTGTTTTCTCCCACATGATGGAAACACTGTTTTCTTTTAGCATCTTTTAGCCTTTGACCCCATGCTTAAGGCTTCACCCATTGATGCTGAAGCCGCTCGAAGAACCATTTCTGTTCCCGAGCTGTTCCTTTCTTTGGTCAACAATTGGAGTCGTACCAACCCCAAAAGCTGTACCTTTTTCTGGTTGCAAGAGGTCCAGCACTAGCACGATCTTTGGGGTCCTTCCTCCGATCCAGGCTCGGACTCCTTCGGCGACAAAGAAGATTCGATCGTGCCACATGTTGAGCACTGGTACTCCTTATCCGATTGGTCAGAGGGATCTCTAAGAGCTCGATGTGGCCAAGTCGCCTTAGACTCTAGTAACAAGAGGGCTAGTAACTATAGTAGTAACTAGAAGCTACTAGTAACAAGTGCATGGCTACTAGTAACAGGTGCATGGCTACTAGTAACAAGGGCTAGTATCTAGTAATGCCATGTGCCCGGAATCCACCGTGGCCCCTGTGGGCCGACCGTCTAGAGACGCCGAGAATCTCATCGACCGTCGCACCAGGACGTGGAGACCGACGTCTCCAGCCCTCCACCGGAAGCGGACCCTCGGATGGAACAAACGGATCACGTTCCGGGCGTCACCCTGAGACACGGAGACATGGTGAACATGGCATGCTTTGCGGTTCAGAAATCGTGTGTCACCATTGAGGGCTAAACATGTTAAATTATTGTGAATGGGGTGATAGTGAATTTTTAAATTATACATGGTTCTCATTGAGTTGCCTGTGTTCATTCATCAAAATCAGGATAATCATGCGTTGGGCGTTGTAAAGAGATCGGATTGATTATTGTTTTTTCGGTTCGAGGCGCCAAAGCTTGTGCCGGCCAACTTCCGTTGGACCGTGGGACTCAGGATCCCCGCTTGAAGAAGAACTTTGGGCGGGAGAGCTCTGAACCCAGGTGCACCACGGGCAGCGGGGCGGATGTGTTGTTTGGCCCGTGGAAACAGGGATATAGTCTTGTTTGGCATGTGATAGTCCTATCAGGGATAGTTGGGAGTTCAGGTAGTTTGGATGACTTGCAGACGGGATCCGGAAGATACAATGTGTGAAGCACGCAAAGCATGAATGCAGACAGTCATGCGATTGCAGTTGAGACTCATGGGCCATTGGGAAATACGTCGACGTCCATTGCTGATTTTTTTGGGGAAGCAGCCTAGCAAGTTAATGTCCTTTAATCTTTGAGAGGCACTCTTTCTCCCACACTTCACAGAGCCTTCGCCCGAATCTCCCAGCTGCTCTCCTCGTGCTTCGTCGTCCTATGGTTGGCAGTTTTCTCGCAGGAGGCGGGCAAAGAATGTGGAACAACTGCCAAGCAAGGGAAAGAGGAAAGCTCAAGCTGATGAGTCTTGGCCATTCACCTTTGAAACTGAGGCCACACATGACCCTGTAGGAAAACTCTCAACAAATGTTGCAAGCGGAAAAGCGGAACTGTTTGGGCCGGCCATGCCATCATACGCTAGCCCAGCCTTACATGTCACCAAGCGGGTGGAGCAGGTGCTTGTAAAGGACCAGCTGTTGAGTTCGTAGAGTGTAGCTAGCTAGCTGCTCAGGACGGCTCGCCAGGGTATCCAGTTCTTCCATCATATTCCCCATGAAGGCAGCCGGATCTGGGCAAGATGTTCCAGCCGCTGCAGCTGCTCAGGGATGTTGAGCCACCTCTTTTTTCGGTGCCCTGACTCTGGAGAGAGTGTATGGGCATAGCAGTGACTCTTCTGGTGCCACCAGAATGGCCGTTCCAGTGCGGATCTCTCCGGTCCCCTTTGAATGATGGGTGATTCAAGCATCGATTGAGCAAACAGTGCATCATATATACAATACTAATCATGGCAATCCTGCCATACACTATATTAGTATGTTTCAATCTGTGTTCTTCAAAGTATTCGACTGATGTGTGTTTCTTGGTTTTTGTCAATCTGTTCCCATCTCAGAAGTCTGGTAAATCCTCATGGGTAAGGTATCATCTATGTTGTTCCCCGGCTTTTGAACGCTTCACCCAGGATGCCGATCCGAAATCGGAGGACGATGTGATCCTCGTCTCCGTAGGAGGAGCGACTCCAGCTGCTTCGGCTCCGTCGTGGACCGTGGAAGGTCTGAGTTCTTTACCCGACACGAATCCATACGGACCCGATACCTGGTCAACCTGGCCACCGAGTGATGAACTTGGGGGGTATGACCATGGTATGACCTAAGATTGCTTTAACTCGAAGAAAGATCATGCACCGTACTAGTCCTGCCTGAAAGTTGATGTTAGACATCTATAGGCTTATATATGTTTTTCCGGCTTGGGTGAATACAAACGGGGAAGGAGGTCCAAGATGGTACCATGGTCCATCGATACGTCCTAAGTTGATGTCTCATAGAAACATGACCACCGGAAGCTGCCTTGGAAGATGTCCAAGAAGCAGCCTGTCAATGAAGGATCCAATGACCTTGTGGATGTTTTAAGACCCTCACCCTGGGACCCTGTTCGCAAGACTGCTGCTGGATCGAAGAGTCCACACAAGTCCAGGACCCCTTCCCGGAGTCCTTCCGGACCCGAGCTCCAAGCCTCAACGAAAGACCTGGTAGGGATGGAAGGTATACTCGAAGGTTTCTATTTTTGACATTATTTTTGTTCAGATCCTTAGAAAATGCTCCTCCCGTGAGCTGCAGCTCTCAAACTGTTTAGTGCGTGTTTCAGCTGAGGCCGCTCCTCGTGTGTGCCAGGGCTCCCCGGGGAAGCCAATGGGAGTACTGGACATTCGCGTGGCACTGCGAGCAGTGCAAAAAGGGAGCGCGTGGCGTGTGTTTGTGCGCAGAGGAAACGCAGAGATCGTGGCACGGCTGAGTTGTTGTGACCTGGAGCAATGAGGAATTGACCTTCTTTAAATCATTGAAAGGGGAAAATGACAGGCAGGTTCTTACTGTTGAAACTATATGAACTGTTTGTCACAGATCAAAGGGTAGAAGTCAACTAGAATCGTTGCAAAGTTACCAAGATGTTTAAGGGTTCCTTTGAACCCTAAGTGTCAAGTACCCTGCCAGCTTCATAGGCACAGACCCTGAAAGAACCTTGGATCTGGAAAAACGCTTTCCTCTGACGAGCAGCCTGGGGCCTCTGATAGCCGTGCACTTTTTATAGATCTCCAGGATCCCATCGCTGGCATCGCTTCGATTCACTTCCGCTCTCACCAAAAGCACACACGAAACGGGCTACCTCGGTCGTCGATTCCCGTGCCGTGCGGCACAGGCGCTCGACTCCTGAGGTATATAACAACGAGCACGGCATCCAGATCCACTTCCCGTTGGCCCTGTTCAAGATGCTCAAAGGCCCCGACAAAAAGAATAGAGTCAGAATAGAGGCAAAGAGGACACAATTCATACACATCAACGGACCAGCCCATGGCAGCCAGAGATCTGGCTGGCGATACACATCCGCACCACATGCCTTCCGGACCGGACGCTGAATGCCACTTCCAGACTGGCCATGCCATCGCCCTCCGGTCGTCCTCCGGTCGTCCTCTGGTCGCCGTTGTCGAGTTCCGCAGCCAGGGGAGTCCTTGTCCTTGGCCGACCTCCAAGACGTTCAGCCCAAGGCCAGGGAGTTGTGGAGACGTTGAGGGGAGGAAGAAGGTGATCCACATAATTACTGCATGTGTTGTTCATGTTGTTCCTTTTTTACAGTCCGGGCTCCAACCATATCTTCAGGTCTCAGAAGGTGGCTAGACCCCCATGGCACCCACCCCTGGCCCACCGAACCGAAACGGGCGGCCAGGAGCCCCTAGGGAGTGATCCCTCAAGGGGGTTTAGATATCAATCTGTATCATGGATCGATGTTCCGTGCTGTTCCAACCTTCCTATGACAACACATGGCTGCCGAACGGCCGTGGCCGCCGTCCATCCTGCTTTGGGGGAGAGGGATCGGAATCGCGATTTGCTTGGGGAAAAGGTCGACCGGGCGTGCGTTTGATCCCAAGAGTTCCCGCAGTCCATTTTTAAATGGTGTTGGATCAGTTTTTTCATGACCACTCGCCAACGCAAGGCCAAAGGACGCGTGGTATACAAGTTTAGGCTTCCTGTGCCGTTGGATCCTGGTTGGATCCCCCTTTGCGTGCGCCGGTTGATCCTTTCTGTGCAGGTCTGGATGTCTATTCAGCAGATGTTGTCTTGGGAGCCATCAGACCCTGCACATGCAAACCAGGAGTTTGAGGACCCGAGGGACAAACAACCGTACCACCGTGCCAGCAGGGTGGAGCTTGCGGTACTTGGTAGAGAGGTCTTAAGGACCTCCCTGTGGTAGGGGATCAACACCAGAACTAGTTGGCACATTGGGTATTTAGAGTTGTTACCCCCCAAAGTATCCAAACATGAAATTAATTAGTTGCTGGCGGTACAGTATACAGTTTGATCGGCCACACCATTTCTCATCTCGCCAACATTATTTGCACTGGAAAAAGGAAACACAGAACGAACCAAGAGCATAAACACTTTCCCTCGTCAAGAGCAGTCTAGCCTTCTCTCCGCTGGCCTCCACTTGCCCCGTGCAATGTGTTTCGGCTTCGAGGACACCTTCTGCTTGACCTTCAGTGCTTCTTACGACTACTTTGGTGCCTTCGATGGAAACTGATCATGCTTCGATGGGATCGGACCAACGACTTCATGTCACCAACGACTGATGCCGAGGAAAATGAAAGTCCCCCGGTCCTGAAAACTGAGTCGTGTTTTTACAGACCTCCAGTGAAATGAGCTCCAACTGACCTTACAGAAATAAGTGTCCATTTCATAGGCTTCTTCGACCGTAGCTAGCTATACGGGTCAGTACACTGGTCAGTACTTGAGACACACAAATGATCACCAATGCATTAATGACAAGGGTTTGTCAGATGTGAATCCCGACAAGATCAACCCGTCTTGGCAGGACGGCCATCACCGGTCCCGGGCTTCATCGCTCGGTGAGCTCGGTCCTGAGCTCGCGTCCTTTGAAGCGAATGAAGCACGTGGACCAAGGAGAAATGAAGCACGTGGACCTGAAGCCCGGCGGCGGCGATCTGCCCGTGACGTATGACACCCGCAAGGAATACGTGGCTTGGGCGATGCCGGAGGAGAGACGCGGTTGATGGGCCAACCGGGAACACGGGCGTCTTTCCAGGGGTGCCTTCTAGCGGCGGTGGATAGGGCGGTGGAGGAATTTGGTAGTATACAATATTGTAAGTATTAATAAATATATTAGCATCGGATGATGATTAAATCGATTTCAGACATTCTACCGATTTGACATATATGGGACATTGGTTGTTCATGTGGGAGTTTGGGGGTGTCCTATCATTTGGGAGACCTCAGTTGACCAACCGATCCTTTTCGGGCTAGGACCAGACGAGGACCGGAGGAAGCCAAGGGCTCTGCCAGCCGAAGAGCTCAAGGTGTCACAACAGAAGGTGACACGTGTCCAACGTTCCAATGCGCATCCGCCGAAGGAGGAAGGACGCGGAGGAAGGACGGGGAAAAGCAACATGTTCCAATGTGGTCTGTTCGAGCACTTGTTAACTTGTATGGGTTAACCATGGTTAACCATGGTTAACCTATATGTTACATGTTGTCTTGGTGTCTTCCGTTTTGTGGTGATCCGGTCTGCCTGTCTTCAGCCTTCGCCCCTCCGAAGTTCGACAAAACCCGGGCCCTTCGAACGTCGTTCGCTCCGCGTGCGGAGCAGCTCCCGGTCGGTCTACGTCGCGATCGTCGCGAGACGGTGAGGTGGAGCTTTATTGTCGCTGGCGGTTGGAGACTTCGACTGAAAGGCAATTCAAGCTGTTGGCACAAGGCAGGGGTCTGGGGTCCGAGGTCCAAGCTCCTGTCAACGGTCGCTTGATGAGACTTCTTGATGTGGGTGATCCCAAACCTGGACAGATTTAGAGGGCATGTCCTATATGGTTAGTTGGATAGAAGACAAAGAGCACTCTTCGTAGTCTGTGTTAAATGGCTAGCCTCATTAGCTTTGATACCCGGAATTCAATTCTTTAGCATCGAAGTGACATCTTTCAGCCTTCGCCGATCGATCAGCTTCCCCAGGCTTTGAGAAGGTCGTGGACTCTGCCAGGGAAGCCCAGGTTGTGTGCACGAAGTGCGGTGCAGGAGCTCCCCCTCCGAGTTGCTGAGCAACTCGCTGGGCCGAAAAGTGACGGCGTGGGTCGGTCGGTCCTACCACCTGAGGCGTACCGACAGGAGCGAAAAATGGGTGAATTTCCCCTGCAAGTTCAATCATTGTACCCTAGGGCTCCTGGCCGCCCCCTCCTGAGGTTCGGTGATTAGGGTAAGTGCCAGGGGGGTTTAACCACCTTCTGAGGATATGGTTGGAGCCCTAGGGGTATTGAATTTGGAGCTGACATGTTCTCCACTCCACCTGAATTTTGTCCACGTGCCTTTTCAGAGCGTGGTTTCAGCTGTGAGGAGGTGTCGGCAGATGAGTTGATCTCCACCATGCCTACGTAAGTGACCCGCTGAGTAGATTGAGTAGACTTTGTGTAGCAACCGTCCAAACTTGGCCCTTGGCAAGGGGTCACTGGGATTTCTAGAATATGTTGTTTTTTGGGATACTCTATGTACGGCATACAACATATCATTAAATATACTACTAATCATTACTATATGTGAGTCAATATGACATGAACATGATGAACCAGTTCACTGATCGCATCCAGGCTGTTGCGTTACGGGACTCTATCCTCAAGGAACAAAAGCTTGATCCACTTGAGCTAGCTGAAAGAACACGGGTGAGCAGCATGATACTTTTTGAGAGCCAATTCTGAATGACACCGTTTTAGCTGTTTCACGTGTCAGTGAGCTTCTTGAGTTCTCCAACAGAAGGGATCCGTAGGGATCGCGTAGGGATCGGGTTATCCACCCGATCCACCCGACGGAATCCCTACGTGCGTCCAGTCTGACCCAGGTGTTCACCATGTTTGCATGTAAAACCTTCTCCTTTTCCACATACTCCAGTCAAGACCTCATGTCTGACCCAGTAAAACCATGTAAAACCTGGTCCAAATGACCTCCATCTCCAGGTCCAAATGAGGTCTTGACTTGTAGGGTATCGATGTATCGCGTCGGACCATGGACACCGGGGTGGGTTTCCTTTGGTCGGCGGTCCAAGCATGGAAGCCCTGGTCACATCCACTGGATGGATCACAACCCGCCACCCCAACTCGATGGAAAGCTCCGATCGGAGCGATGCCAGTTTCGCCCCGTTCGGGTCGCGTCCGAGATCTCGCTCCGTTCGTAGTATACGGCCATTGTTACTGACAGTAGTATACGAATGCTTCCTTCATTTTCCGAAGCTCTTTTGGACAGTACCACTACCCCCTAAGAGTCCAGGACTCAGACTCCATTCTAAGTGGTGGATTCTGACCACCAGGTGAAACATGGAACCTTCGGGGCTTCCAAAAGTCACCAGCTTCTGAAGAAGACGGCTCCCCAACTCCCAACTGTGTGACACCTTGCCTTGGTCCTTTTGGTGACCTCCAACGGTAGATCTCAAAGGGTTCCTTTGTAGATCCCAAGAAGTCCTCCGGATGGAGACCCCGTCGGGCCGACGTGGCTGAAGAAAAGCGACGCCTCGGGCGGTTGGGCGTGGCGCTGAGGCCCTGTGGTCCTTTCTCTCCGCTGAAGAGGTCGCGGGACGGGGTCGCCATGGAGGAATATGAGGAAGAGAGGATGAGTGAACTATAGGATCTAAGATCTTTTTGATGATTGGCGAATGGATTTCAGAGGCTCTCTGAATTTACATTCCACAAGTCGTTCGACATTTTTCGGTATTTTGCGAGGGTTGTGAGCATCTGCTCTTCCGGTTGACTGCCAGATGGGGCCAATTTGCAAATATATAATTGTTTCATCAATCGATATGATCGTGTCCCCTCCCTTCGTCTCCCACAGGAGTGTTCAAAATCCATAAACCCTGCTAATTAGACTTGACATCGCAAGCATAAGACATGAATGATCCAGTATTCCCTCTAACATGAATGATACACAATTTCTAACTAACAGTTGCATCCAAAACTGAAAAAAGACAACACCTGACATTCTACTTCATGTTTCGGAGATGATCAATCTCCGATCTCCCCCATCAGTCCCATCGATTCCCGACTCGAGGCGCATCTCATCATTTGCTCTGAGCCCACCTTGGAGGCTTCGGAGCTTCGGCACTTGGCACACTACGAAGGCGCGGAAGGAGCAGAAGCAGATGTGAGGGTTGAAGACATGTTGAAGAAATGAATAGTTAAACCATAAAATCAAAGCATGTAATGTACCAGGACACCCTAAGGGGCTTCTATTGATACCCCCTTGGATGTTAAGGGGTGTCCATTAACCACCCCTTGTGGGTCCTGGTATGCATCAATGAATAATATCTAAGTTGATATGATGCATCAAATCGAACTTAGATATTCTCGGTTTGGTTTGGTCACAAAGGTTTGCCCATACAGGTGACTTGGACTCCAAGGTCAAGTATCAGAAGCTGGTTGTTTCTTTTTGGGAGGCCATCACTAGTAGGTTTGAGGCCATCACTTCTAGGTTTGAGACTTGGGATTCCTTGTTTCTTTTTTGGTTGTCTCCATTTGCTCAAACTCAGCCATTGCGCACCTTTGTTTCACCTGAACTCCACCATGTCTTTTCAACTCCTTCCGCGGCAAGAATTCCGTTCGGCTTTGGTGGAGTTGCATCATGGCTGCTGCTGGCCACGGATTGTCTATGCCCTTCTCATGATTGACTTCCTTTCCCACTTGACCATTGTCATGCTAGCCTGGCAAAGTACCATCTTGGTGCTGCCAGCCTACTTGCTCGTGCATTTGGCCATGGCGGTGTACATCCTTGGCGCCAAGGAAGCACTGGCACCGCTCTTCTGGTTTTTCCCGCGACGAAGCACATTGCTGAATTTGAGGGAGGACATCACAGGGCCCACGCACAGCAAATGGTGGTACATGATCAGCTATGGCCTGAGACTCGCTATGCTGGCTGGATTTCTCGTTTGCTCTGCAGTCATGCCACTCAAGTTGAAGAAGATCAACACCTTGTGGAAGATTCACGAGTCTTGTTCGCAAACAGCTCACCATGATTGCGAAAGCTTGCCTGCTTGGCTGAAGCAGGCCTGGTGGTCCTCAGGGGCCACTTGTTTTGTCCACTTTGAGTGGTACCAGAGCTGCCTGGGAGGCCTTCCCTGGTGGTTGCAGGCCTACTGCGATTCTGATGCAGCAACTTGTTTCGCCAGTTCTTACGACCTGTCCAGCCTTCTTTGCATCTCCATCTCCTTATCCTTGATGTTGATGCTTCTTCGGAGGCTTTTGTCCTGGATTGGTCGCTGCTTCCAGACAGACACCTACGACTCATTGGATTTCGAGGAGAGAGGCCTCACCGGCCCGTCACTCCAGGCAGACGCGAGTGAGGAGGCACCAGACCTGTGGGCTCAAGCAAGAGTGTACCGGGTCATCCTTCTGCTTTTTCTCGACCTCTTCACCGATGCCATGGGTGTGGTCCAATATGTCTTCACCGGGAACCTAAGCTTCGCGGTCATCTCGGCAGCCATTCTCAGCACATTTCTGGTGCAGCAGGTGCGAGGAGGAGGCGGCTGGTTCAGGTTCAAAGAAGAATCTTTGGAGTCTCTGAAAGTCGGCAAAGTGACCGATGGCCTTCAGATCACCTCTCTTTCCCAACAGCTCGTGGTTGCCCCGTTGCAGCTCTTCTTGCAGTCCTACAGTGTGGAGTTTGTCTCCTCCAGCAGCTTGGTGCTGGTGTCCTTGAGTCTTTCGATGTTGCTGAGCTTGGTTTCAGTCGCAGATGCTGCCTACACGCTCTTGGAATTGGATTTGATGCTGCACATTCGTCGCCTGAGATAAGAGAACCGAAAGACCCTGAAGAGTTCGGCTAAAGCTGCACGAAGAACTGCGGTGTTTGGGTTGGTTCTTCGGGTCTTCGATGCATCGTGCATGAAAATGGTGTCGGAAGCTCCTAGGGTCGGCGCGCCCAAGCGGCCTGGAAGGGGTCACGGGTGGGTCGTATGGTGGGGTCCACAGCAACAATACTAGGTGATGGTTTCGGATATTTGTATTTTCAACCCTTACTTGGGGATGAATGGACCACCAACCAGAATAGTTGTTTTTTTCTCCGAGATGCATGAAACTCAACTAGGTTTTCACCTGGTATCCTTCGGAGTGCTTTTCCGCGGCGCCCCTGCTCCAGGGCTGATGGAACTCAGTTGATCTACTCAAAAGACATGATCTTATTTAAGAACCCACTCGACTCCTCTTGACTCCTGTTTTGATGCAAGAAGATCATACTTTGGGTGGCTTGTGATCCAAAACAACTACTAAATTGGTCACTCAACACTCACAATTGCGTGGATATAGATCTATGAAATCCAAATGAATACATGCACGTCAATACATATACATGGTACTGTTGTCCATTAATTTGGCCTCCCCATATCCCGCATGGCAGGCTATTCCAAAGATGATCCATACATCCAGGCACAGATTGCGCAGTGTGCGCCTAGTGAGTCAGAGAACTGGGAGAATTGGTGCAGTCGAAGTATTCTTCCTGCCAAAGCGTACTCCAACGGTTCTATTTATTAACAGCTGCAGGTGTTCTTATCACCGATTTTGGGTGCATTGGTATCCCTTACTGGTGACAGGTTGACAGAAGTCTTTAGGATCTAAAGAACAACTTTATTCTGGACCTGAGCCGTCCGTGACCTCTTGGGAGCGTGTGAAGTTTGGCCAGGGCATTTGTGATCGAACTGGGATATCCAGTGGGATATGGCAGCGGTTCGACCCAAGTCCTGGTCTACCCTAGCAGCTAGCGGTCCGAAGGATGAACCACCGAACCACTGGAAGAGTGCTCGTGCTCTTCCAGCGGGCTCATCTCTGGGACTTTGGACCTGCCGTTTCGTCAGGATTTCCACATGCTCCATCCTGGGTAAAGGAGACGAGACACCCACACCAGACACACGGAAAGCACATGGAAGCACCATGAATTGGCCGGACCAATATATTCTTCGTGCCGGTGCCCCCCCCTCCAGTTCAGCACGAAGGGTTGCGGAGGTTCTCCTATAGGCCTTGCAACTAGGGAGACCGGAGACCTTCCATTTCGATTGGTGTGGAAGAAGGATAAATAGATCAACACCCAATGGTCGGGTATCTCCCCCTCCCCATTCAAATACACATATATATATGCATCCATTTTGAGAGTCCGTGGCTTCGGTGGGACGTCTTCTCCCTTTGAGACGACTCACTCTCCGCGCGCTACGTACGGCGCGCGCGGAACTGCGCAATCGCGCAACGCGGAACCCAGTCCTTCTGGAAGATCTTGGAGTCCTTCGAGACGGATCAGCTCAAGAAGCTCCTTTTCGGAGGAAGATGGGCCGGGCCGGGCAAGGCCCCAAGATGCCGAAGAGGATTTGTTTCGTTCGATGCACCCGGGAAGAGCATCCTCATGCATCCGGTTTTTAAACGAGGAACACGTGATTTGTTTGGAAAGGGCTTTGGTGTTTACCAATCAGTATATAATTATGTGTTTTTTCATTTCATTTCGCGACCGTTTGTAGGCAGAAGCCTATGGCGTTAAGCCGTCCGTAGACAAAAGCTGAATTCTAGCTGTTCACGCCCGTCACGTCAACGTGCCAAGTACACGGAGCGACAAACTATGTACAGCCAGGGGCACCCCGTCACGCCACACCTTCGGCAGCGGAGGTAAATGCCCAGATTGCATCGGATCCACGGCAGTGCTAGGACCCATGTAAGCCGGCCTCTCAGGAATGGCATCCTGTAGCTCACGAAGTCGGTGCACGTGTACCGCAAGATCGTGAGCTTGTAGGAGATTCGGCCCATCATCCCAGCCACTGATCACGTGGCGCCACCACTCCAAGTCTTCCCCTTGTAGGTCAGCATGCATGCACCAAATGAAGAAAGCTCCCAGCCATTCTCCAATGGGAAAGTCATCCCAAAAATGCTGCATGTCCTCTAGGGTCAGACGCTCAGAGCACTGGCTAGCAAAAGTCCGAAAAAGGGCTGCCTTACTGTCATCATCAACAGCGAAGGAAACTCCCCTCGAAAGCAGATCACGTCGTAGCTGCATGAACTCTTGCTCAGCATAATCAAGGTCATTTTCATCTGCGCCCAGAACATGTGGTCCAACAAGCGCGATGGCATCTTTTCTCGTGGCCCCAGGGAGAGCCACAAAGTTGTCCGCAGGCAAGTCATCTCGCTCAGCTTCAAAACGAGCAAACATGCGAACCCATGCCCCGCACCTATTTGGACGACCCTGCCTTGAGACATAGCGCAAATGTAGTTGGAGCCTGTTGACCGTCCAATAGTGGCAAAGGCATACAGGGCATGTCGCCCCGTGAATGCGTCCGTGTTCAGGATTGCGCCACTCATGCTTCTGGATGCGATGCAACCTCAGAGCCTTGCTATTCCCGAAGAAAGCACCACATTCACATCGAAACTGGGCTTGATGGAGAAGGTCCAGCAAGGTATCTTCCTCACCTCCTCGAACCAAAGCACGGCCACACATGCGAGGCAAGAGCACTACATGTTTCATGCCAGCCTGTTTCACCATTCGCTTCCATCCAGGCCGTCCCTGCTCCCAATGGAGTTGAAGCTCCTCAGGGGTAGTGCCCCATGTGCTCAAATCCATCGCGGAGGCGAGCCACTGAAGATCTTCAGCAAGGCCTGCGTGCCATCCATCCGTTAGCTCCGTGGCCTCCTCCTGAAGTTCCTGCAGCACAAACTGTGGCCCATGTCGTGTCAACCGGGCCGCAAGAAGGAGACGATGCTGCGCCAGCCGGACTCTCACCGGCACACAGCCAGCCTTGACCAAGATCTCCACATCAGTCATGACTTTATTCCCCTCCACCTTATTTTGCCGAAGAGTTCGGCGCAACATATTCCCTTGACATACTTGGAGTCGTCGCATGTCTTGGGCACGTAGGAGAGGCCATGAGCCACATCCATAGTAGA
Organism: Durusdinium trenchii; assembly: GCA_963970005.1. Classification (NCBI taxonomy): domain Eukaryota; class Dinophyceae; order Suessiales; family Symbiodiniaceae; genus Durusdinium; species Durusdinium trenchii. The sequence goes on along the minus strand of CAXAMN010024695.1, from coordinate 1,354,681 downwards.
GCTTGGTGAAAACCAGGGCTTCCAAGAGAAACAAACGTGTCGCTTCCTTCAAAGCAGAATTGATAAAGAGCTGCCTCGACATAGATCGAAAAGCCGTCCATGCCTGTCCAATCCTCCGATGGATTTCCTGGCCAAGGAGACCTCCCGCTGACAAAGTAGTGCCCAAATGCTTATACTGAGCACCAAGCATCAAGGCACGCTGACCAGGGCCCAAGCAAAAGGATTCGAGTTCCAACCGAGGTTGCAAACGCAGCTGCTCTCGCATTTGCTTGGCTCCCATTCCGGCCGGTGTCAGCAGCGCTTCACTCTTTCCCTTGGACATGTTGAGAGTCATCCCTCTCTGAGCAAAGGCGAACTCAACCTCAAGGAAGATGCTCCCCACCTCTCTCAACAACTCATCATTGGTGGAAGCGAGGACCGGCACCGCTAGGTCATCAGCCCAGACAATCTGCGCGCCTCTGGTAGCGCATTGCTGCCTCATCTGCTGCTGCTGCACCCTCGCACTAGTGGTCTTCTCCAAGTCAGCCACCACAGGACCCATGAGGCAATGAAACAGGGCATCCGCCAAAGGGCTACCCGGCCTCGTACCTCTTGTAGTTCGGACCGCCTCACCATTCAAAGTTGCCCATGTGCGACTGTGCAATTCTCGAAGGAGGTTGGTCAGCATGCAATCAGGAAGAAGGCCTGGCGCCTTCACAAGCTTTTCCACTATGTCAGGCACAAAGCCTTCTCGGAGCAAAGCTTCCTCCAGTATGCACCTGTCCTTATCATCTCCAAGTTTCGAGCCCAGGACAATCTCCCTCACCACCGAGTGAAAGGCAGCCCGCAAATCAACAAAGATGACCGCAGCAGGAACTCCTCGATGATAAGCTCGCCTCATGAAGGTTTGAACATACAAGCTGCCAAATGCACACTCTTGGTGAGCAAAGCCACCCAGCTGTCCAGGAGGCCGGTCAATGTCAGCCCATGCCATGACCTGAGGTCGTAGGAGTGCATGTACACGGCGGACAAAGACTCCGAGAAGCATAATGCCCCGATACTGCTCAGCTGACACAGGCATGGGGACCTTTGGCAGCATGTGAAGAACCCCTCCTTTCCATTGTACGGGTTCTTTTGCCGTCAGGTGCATTTTCAAGACCAGATCAAAGACCCATGGTGCAAGTGAATCAGCCCCGGCATGAATCCATTCAGAAGGAAGACCGTCCGGCCCGGGAGCTTTCCCAGGCCTGGTACATCGCAGTGAATTTTCCACCCGCACCAAACTAGGGATCTCCTCCAACTTGCACATCATGCGATTGGAAGCAACTTGGGTGTCTTCTGTGAGCAACTCCTGGTAGAGGTTCTCCAGGCGTTCATGTGCTCCTGCCTCCAACTTTTCAAGATGAGGGCGCCACTGGTCTCGTAGAGATTCCTGCTGAACTGCAGGTCGAGCTTGCTGGCGCGCCCGGTTCTTCGGCAAATGTCTCTTCACCAAAGTCCAGAGCTCCTTGACCCTAGCAGGTTGATCACAGGTTTTCCACTCCTCCTTCAGCGTGTCAAAGAACGCCCGGGTGTCTTGCCGCTGGAGAGCAGTGGCACGATTACGAACCTGCCTGAATGTCAGGGACAAAGAGACCCACAAACGAGCCAGGTGCCAATCAATGCATTGATAGGGTTGCAGGTTCAGGTTCCCTCCTCGACAGTGAGCCCGCCAGGCAAGGAAAATGGCCTCCAACCCCAGGAGCCGTCGCCCATGCTGTAGATGCAAGAGTTGCCCCCGTAGTTCAGCCTTGTGTCGAATAACAGCACGTGTCTCCTCCGAGAAATGCGGCTTCCGATGAAAGGGCTGCCTCCTAGGGATAACATGATGGACTCCTTCGGAGAACCTGGTCGCAAGTTCTTGGGCATGTTGGTGCACATCCAGCCTCCAGTCAATGGGTAGCATATACCCCGTAGCCCATGTCATTTGCATCCTTGCTTCCGCGTTGGTACCAACAGGCTGCAGAGGCATAGGTCGCTTCACCTGCACACAGGCCCTATTACCAGGCAAATGGCATTCAAACTCCACACTGACACTGACAGCATGATGATCGTGTAGGTGCCCATGTGCTTGAAGCTGAAAATCCGTCCAGGAAACCATGGAGGTGAAGTGCCAGCCAGCCGGGACTGCAATGAAGTCAATCCGGCTCTGCTTGCCCGCAGGGTGCGTCCAAGTGTGCCCTGGTCCTACATGAAACTCAGAGAATGTCGATGGCACCCAAAGATGCTGAGCCAGCAGAAATTCATGAAAGCACGCACCATTATCATTCTCCTCCTCAGCATAATGCCCATGTACTGCCGATGAGATACGAGTTCCCAATCTAGCATTGGCATCTGTCAGCACAATCATGTCAGTGTCCTGCAGATATGGCGGCAAAGCAGATCTGATAGAACTCCAAAAAGCCTCGACCTCCTTAGGCGAGTGGCCAGTATGTGGTGCATGGGCCACAATCACCAAAAGATCTAAGGAGCCATACCACACCCGTGCTATAAGTAGCTCATGGGTACTAGCCACCACTGAGATATGCTTCTCCGCCAAAGCTTCTTTTGCTTCACCTTCTCCATGTACCCGGAAAAGCTTTCGGTGCAAAGCAAGGAGAACTCCTCCCTGTCCCTTATGACAAGGATGTGCAACCGTAACATACTCCGGGTGCCCAAAACGGAGACGCTTAAGGCGCGTTTCTTGCAAAGCCACTATTGCATAACCCTTGTCATGACACTGATCCAAAAAGCTGGCTGTGGCAGCATGTGCGGACACATATCGTTGGGACAAGGTCAAGACATTGCATGAAACCGCTCTCAGCTGAAGCTGGACAGGCTCTGCAGATCTCATGTTCGTCTGCCAGGACTTGAGCTTTTGTACAACCTCGGCATCTTCCTCATTCATAGGGATTGGAGGCTGAAGGCACCCAGCACACCAAAATCTCCGAAGATCATGTCGAGCCAGCATCCAGAACCACTGTACAAAGAGGCTTGGAAGTGTATCTTCAGAGCAAAATCCCTGCCAGAATGGTTGTGCCATAGAATGCGTAGCCGCACACTTAGCCATGATGTCAGCTGCTTCATTGCCCGGATCTCCTTGGTGGCCATAGACATGTGAAGCTTCAATCTCGATGCCATGACCATGCTTCAAAAGGTGGTGTAGTCCTCGTGCCTTCATGGTCAACGGATCACGAGCTTGGCACCACCCCAATGCCGATCCAGCAGCGGAAGTCGAGTCGTAGTGGCATACAACCCTTGGCGTCCAGGCCCAATGCCGCCCTTGAGTCCTCCATAGGTCATGAAGCCACTTGGCTGTCAACATGTGCGCTACCACCTCTGCTTCAAAAGCATTGCGTCCAACCTCCAGCTGATGAGCGAGGCAGCCGGCCCATTGCCACTCCGAAGTCAGAGCCCAAAGAACCACTGTCGCACCAGCCCGATGCTCAACTGCGGACCCATCCAGGTAGAAGTGCAGCTCATGTGGGCATTCTCCTTGCCACCGGGGGAGATCCACCCAGGGCACCGTACATGGTTTCCAACCAATGTCTTGAGGAAAAAGGGGAATGCACGAATGGTGATTGAACCAATCCATCGCCTGGATAACCACACTACAATCCACTCCATACTCATATGGTCCATTCTGCGTGCGATCATCAACGAATGGGGCATAGATATCTCCCAAGGTGTCCACTAAAGAAATCACCTTCGTCGGCAACTCACCATGTACCTCGTCAGTGTCTTCCACACAAGGTAGTAGATGCTCACCTTCTAGACACCTCATGAGAACACCACTATCCTCACTCTGGGCCTCTTCATCTTCATTCTTGTCAATCACCTGAGATACCTCCTCCCGCTCTTCTAGCGTTTGCACCAGCTCCAGTTTCAGGAAGGCCTGCACAAATGGGTTGTCACAACAACTCGCTTCTTGCACAAGCCCCAGCCAGAAGTCATTGGTGCATTGTGGATCTCGGCAGCAAAACTGGTTGCCTCCTTCACTGACATTGACCCGCGAATCAAACCGCACCGGATTGCCTGGGGGCGGAAGCTGAGCAATGCCAAGTGTCTCCACACCATGCCAGACTGTCTGTAGCAAGGACTGTTCATCATCCTCCTCAAAACCCGAGTCGTCTTCATTGAGGTGCTCTTGACATGCCCCAGGGTCTCGCCCATCCACCCAGATCTGCAAAAAGCTGGCATGTGCAATCAGTCGAGTATGTGAATCCTGCTGTTCCCAAGGTGCAAATCCCACCTGAATGAGACATCTCATAACACCGTACAATCCACATTCCTTGACCAATCCCAACTCCTGCAGAAACTGTAGCCTCGTGAGAAGCTGCGGAACCACCAGAACCTGACGATATTGGACATCAGAAAAGTACGAACCAGGCATAGCAAGGAGGACAATTTTCTCACCATGTAAGCGACCTGGAGGTTGCGGCTTCACCTCAAGGATCAGCGCATTGGTTCGGTCATTCTCGAGCCACATAGTAGCAAGGTGGTCGAGGACACAAGCTCTCAATCCCGTAAACCAATGCCCAGGTCCACATCGAAAGGTGGATGGCGCAGGAGCATAGCGCTGATATACCACAAAGACATCCAACACCTCTCTCCGAACCATCTGTCTTTGCATGAGCATCCTCCCTGCAGTCAAATGCCAGCTGCTGATCCAGTCGCGGTCGCTTGCATTCACGAGGAGTGGCTCTCACAAAGAAGTAATCACCAGCTGCAACCAGGAATTCCTCATCATGTTCCACTCGATCACCATTGTGCAACAATTCAACCGCGTGCAACTCTTCAGCCTCTCTCCAAATCCTCCAAATATGGAGCAAGCGTGCCTTGGAGATGTATTGCCGCACACGGAATGCAAGGACATGCGAGCCAATCAAAGGTATGGAATCATCATCACTAGTCTCCATGATCACAGGCATAATGACACCCAGCTGCCCCAGATCCACAACTATAAGCAGAGCAAATCGCTGCAATAGAGGTGAAGAATATGCAGAGGGGTGCAATTGTGCTAGCATGAAAGGTACCTCTTGGAAGTCAGCCCAAAGCCGTTTCATCTGCCGCCGAAGCCACCCTTCATCATGGTAGAAGTTGATTGCCCCCCGAAGTATGCCCATACCTCTTGGGGGCCTGCGACCCGGCCTCAAGCACAGGTATTCTCCTTCTCTCATGTGCCAGGCAACCATCAAACGGTCAGCAATCTGCTCATCCAAGTTCGGGTCCCACCTTCCTCCCACCAGTCGTTGTGCCACGCTTCTCCCCACCACAAAGGTGAGAACATCACCGTGCTGAACATGGATCCGGTGGTAGGGCTGCAGTAGGATGCCGTTGTGCTCAATCCTCATTTCACTGCTATGCGCTTGAGCTGTGACAGGTGCCCTTGCCAAAACATCTTTGATAAGAAGCTCGGGTTGAGTAAACTCAGCCTTCACATAGCTAGCACAATGATCTTCCAATTGCAGGATGATTTCAATGTACCAACAATGAAGCGGAGACTGCATGAGCAACTTCTCTTGTGGCCCAAGAACCACTACACAGCCTGGTGGTTGTGCAGCCAAAGCGGTATCAGGCCAAAACGCCTGAAAATCCCATGTTCCATCCCTCAGCTCTGGCCAAACCTGTCGAATCACTTCACTGAAGCTCAAGCCCTCCTGCCAAGGGACCCAGGAAGGTTCACTGGATACCTCGTGGTCGAACAGGTTGAACACAGTAAGCGTTCTTGGTACATCAGGCGCTCGAAAGAGACGAAGGAAGCCCGCATCCACCGCCGCGGCCCAAACACGGGTGACTTCCCAGTCCGCCAGAACTGCCACTTCCTCTGGGAGCTCAGGAATGTCCAAAGGAGCTTGCGAAAGGGACACAATGTCCTCATCAACATTACCACAATCCTCCTCCAACAGCGTCCCCCATGTTGTCACTTCTTCACGAGACCACTGTAAGAAGGCTGTGACATCATTCTGTTCTTGATCACCTTCATGATATCGAGGGAGTTCAACTCGATCACGAATAAGTGGTTCATCACAAGTTCCTTCATCTTCTTTGATCTCAATGTCGATCCGTTGCCATCCATGAAGTTCTAGCCACTCATCACCCAGCGGCAGTGTGGCTTTGAGAAGCACAGTACAAGTCAACTGCCCTTGGCAGTCCGCACCAAGACCCACCAATGATAGCAGACTCCACTTGTTCTGTCTTCGGTGGATGACAGAAGGTCTGAAATCAGTATACGAACGTCCCCCACTGAGCCGTTCGATAGCTATCAAAACAGCAATCTCATGGGCTTCCAGTCTACGAGGGACCGCAAGAAGGTGTAATTCATCATAATCAAAAGTCTGCCAGGGTGTAGGTTGCGGGTCCACGTATCCAAAAACCATCGGGTCAATGGGCATCAGCAGGGCATGGGTTGCCCTTCGAACCGCCACGATGATCTCCTCTCTACTAATGCCCCCATTCCCCATTGGTTCAGTGAAGTAGCCATTGAGTCCCACCACATGAATGATGAGTTCCGGCCATCGTCCACGCGCCCACACATAGGCACCCATCTCCTCCTCGATGGCATCGTAGCCAATCAACTGAGTGTTGGCAATCCATGCCGCACCCGTCGGCCCTGGGTCAAGAGGCCAGGGTGCCGCTTGAAAACGACCAACTCGGGTCCTGGCGGGTGGCGTGTACTGGAAAAAGGCAATATCCTCTTCCTCCAAGCTCTGTGGAAACTGTAGTTGCAAGCTTCCTTCACCCGACCGTTCCTGGGATGACCATGTGATTTGGGAACTTCCAGGCACAGATCCACTCGAATAGCCTGTAGGCGTGGCCCCTCCTCCAATTCCAAAAGGCAGAGCACGAATCGCCAGTAGATCACCAGGGCTGAATGTCACCACACGAAAATAGTCGATCTGCAGACCATTCCATTCAACCTCCAACTCATGATGAATGTCAGCGTGCAGACCAACCCATCGTATGATATTGTGAACCTGTAGACTTTGTGTTGCTACATAGGTCAAGAGAAAGGTCTCGTCAGGAGCTTCATAGCGCACAGCTATTGGTACATCCAAACCCCTACAATTGTCCACCATCAAAAGCGACGGGGTGTTCTGGGCAATCTCATACGCCAGTGGGAATACACGGAAATGATCAACCTCACTCGGCTGTGCTTGAAGCTGACACCAAATCCTCAGGTCCCGGAACGGATGTGTTGCCAAAAACAATCTCGCTGGGCATTGAACCTCAAAGGCTCTTGTGGAACGCCCACAAAAGGCCATACAATGCACCAGCAAGTGTTGAGGAGCTGAATTCCATGGCAGGCCTCGCCAATAGTCCAAGAGAAAGCCTCTAACCACACAAACATTGTCATCCAAGTTAGTATAGTGCAGAGGTCTGTCTACCGGTGGCGGTCCACTACTGGCAAGAGATGCAGTCACCTCCGGCGATCTGGTAGGCAACGTAGTGGGAGGGGAAGGGTCCATGTTCAACTGCATAAAGATCCCCTCATCACCATGACCCTCCTTCTGCTCGTCATGCCTATCCTCAGAGTCAGATGCCTCCGGAGAGCCAGGCCAGGCCCCTGGGTGTGAGCCACCGCGCCCAGGTGTTAGGCGCGCTGGTCCCGGCTCGGCATCCCATGACCTCTCAGAGGCTAAACTAGAAAAACTAGTAGAGCTCCCAGTGGAGAGCCAGGTGCTGCAATCTGATTGTTCATTCTCATCCCCCCGCTCTGGTATTTCCACCATCCTCAAACGGCTGCCAGATGGTGCCTGAAAAGGATGTGGCCATGTCCATCTTTCCTGTGCCAGCTCAACAAAACAAATTGCCGAGCTCGCACACTGGTTAGCAGGTGAAAGAAGCTCAAAAAGGCGCTCAGTAGTAAAAGGGTCCCAACCCTCTCGAAACAACACAGTACCTCGAGCATCAAGCACCTCATCAACATAGAAATCTACAAGGAAGAGATGTCCCGGAAAGGATCCCTCCGTCGTGACCATGTAGATATCCCCTGTAATCCCCCCAGCTTCATGCACAGGGATCAACTGAATGGGATACCCTTCACTGGCATCCTCAAAGGCACGTCTCAGCTGGCAAACCAAGCATGCCTTTCGTCTCATGGATCCCCTTTTCTGCATGAATTGGTTGGCATCAAGGTGATGATGGAAAAACGTTTGGATGCACCGCCCAGCAAAAGTAGGACTCTGCAAATTCGGCACCAAGGAGTCAGAGGAAGCATGCGAATGTGTGCAGCCCACAACAGCCCAAGGCTGTTGGACCAAAGTCACAGAATCATTCTCACCCATCAGCTCCTCGAAACGGCCATCAGCCTCTTCACCAAGGTGCCCACCAGAGAGATTCCCCACTGATAGGTCTGCTCCAACAAATCCATCACCTCCTGCCTCATGCGGATGTGCTCCAGCTCCCAAGCAAAGGAAAAGAATCCGCCAAGGGGCCAGTATCCATCCCAACCTTCTCCTTCTACCGGTTGTCCGAGCAGCAATTCGTGGCGTCATCATGGATTTCATCGCTGAGAAGAGAATGGACCACTCCCATCCCCATGCAGCCCAAAAAGGCGCACTTAGGGGGACAAAACAAGCTCTAAACCCCTCAAAGAGCCTATTTGTCAGGGCTGTGACCACCCCAAACAGCAAAAACACCATAAACAAAGCTCCAAGTCGCCTACTGTCCAAGCAACGACTCAAATGCTCATTCTTGCCACTGTTCTCAACAACCTCAAAGATCTGCCAAGACCTGGCGCTGCGAGGCATCCAAAGGATCACAGCTGCTCTTCCATGTCGGCTGGCAAAGGCGCCTCCGTCGCAGAGAGTTTGGGCACCTTGGCTCCACGTGGATTCCCAAACGGAAGCAGTGCATCTCTCTTCTTGATCTCCTCCATACCAGCCTTGAGCAGGCTTTCGGCCTCCTCGACTTCCATAGACACCACCTCCATGGATTTCGGTTTGACCACCTCCGGCTGAGCCTCGGCTGCCTTGCGAATCTCCTCTTGTAGCTTGGCCAGCATCACAGTCTTGCCCTCCAGCGTTTGGATCTTCTCTTCCCGCTGATGGACATATGCCTGCTTCTGGCGTTCCATCTTGCTGCGCATCAACTGCACAAATTCTTGCCACTTCTGGTCCATCTCCTCGATCTCCTTCTGTGTGCTGGCAATCTGGCGCTCCAGCTTGTCGATCTTGGTGATCTGCTGGTGCTTGATCTTGTCCTTGCCTGCCATCGGACTGAGGAACTTTTGGACCTCTGACTTGAGTGCCTCTGGAGCGGCATCTCCCATGATCGTCAACAGCTCTTCCAAGCGGCCACGGAACTGATCGGTCGGAGGTGCGCTGGTAGTCTCTGTCCCAGAACCACCAGCAGCTGCAGAAGCTGCAGCTGTTGCAACATCCTTGTCGACCTCTTCCACAGTGGTCGCCTCGAGCTTGACTCTGGTCGTGGGGGTGCCATCTTTCCATGGCGTACTCTTGGGTGGTGTACTTGCGAATGGGCTCAAAGTCGACGAACCACTTCCCACTTTCGCCACCTTGGTCTTCTCTTTGCCCTCCTCGTTGTTGGCCTGCTTCTTCTTCTTGTTGGATTTCGATCTGGTGCGATGCGGGACGGTCACCCACTGGACGCATGAGTAGTGCGTCCCACATCCCTGGCACCACGAAGCCCGACTCGACTGGACCTTGCCACACTCGCACTTCCACTGCGCATCTGTCAACTGCGCCGGCATCTGACTGCCGTGATGTGGTAGCAGCAACCCAGCTGCTCGAGTATCGGAAGTTGTCCAGTGCACAAGCCTCCTCCGGAGGCGCTTGCGGGCTTTGGCGCGCCGGCGGCGCAGGTTGCGATGCCAGCTCGGCTCGCGAGCAGAGAAAGCCACCAGGACCCAACAAAAAAGGAAGCAGCACACCGAAAGGCGCTATGGCGCGTCTAACCATAAAAGGGTGCGACGCTAAGGCTAGACCTAGAGGGGAAGGGAAATCCCCCCACAAAGCCGAAACCTTATAATTATGTGTTCCAAAAAAAAGTATTCCCCACTTCCATGTTGTTCTTTTCTCCATTGGACGCTGTGCCCAGGGTCCAAACAGCAAGTCGTTTTCTTGTAATTTGTTTTGAGGCTTAGAAGAGCTTTGGGTCTTTAGCAGTGTGGCTGAAGCAAGGCTCCTGAATTATCATTTACTGCCATTTACATAGTAGATAGGTAAAATGCATGAAAGTGCCTTAGGTGTTTGCATTTCTCGGACCCTCACACCATCCCAACAAACCTGAGGTTTCTGGCCTTCACCACGGGCACGGACCGCGCGCCCTTGGGCGGCTTGAAGGATGTGCGCTTGGTCGCTCCTGAACCGCAGCCAGGGAAGATGACGGGGGGGACGAAAAGGCCCAGCAGGGACAAGTGGGACTGGAAGGGATGAATATAGGGCTGCGGAATACTGTGTTTTTCAAACTTCCTTTCCTAGATGTTCTCCTTGACTCCCCAACAAAAGAAACAGATTGTATTTTACAATCCTGTCTTTTTTTGGGGGGTGGAGGGGCCTGATGAATCAAGAGTCCACATAAGCTCCTAAATATCCTCGATCCATCCCATTCCACCCCGATGGATGTCGCTTTTGGCAGTCCCAATGAGGGGGGTGGGTATCTGATGCGCAGAATTCCATGGGGCTTCGCAATGCAACATGCAAACATATAGCAGCTAGCATCCAGGAATCCCTTCGTGGTGCACACCAGGCTATTTCAGTCATTTTTCTGTTCCAGCTGTGGAATTCCAAAGTTGCACGTTTCTTCCCACGTCACCTCCGCTTTCTCGTGGGACCAGGCGGTCCTCACGTGGGGGATCCCCGGACGTTTCGCCGTCCGCGCTCCGCTGCAGGTGCAGAAGCACGGCACCGAGCCCACCAATCGCTTGCCCTCGGCGCAAACGTGCTTCAACCTTCTGTTTCTGGGTCGAATCGGACCGACCGGTGAGTTTTCCCGCTCGGCGCGGCAGTTGGGAGCAGATGGCAGTTGGGAGTGTGGCACTGGAGTGCCTCTGGATGGGCCAGATGGGATGAGTGGAGGGGAAGGAATGGCAGCAGTGGATCCATTGCGTCAAAACGTGGCACCTGTCATAAGCGAGAAGCCGAGAACCCAGGGAGAAGCTGATGCCGAACTGCACGGCTGCGGTGCACTCCCAAAAGTGGAACATGTTGTTCGGCATGGAAGTCTCACACACGAAACGGGGTCAAGGAATTGTTTTGTTATGTTGTTTGGATATGAAACGCATCAAGTGAGTGGTTTTCTCACCTGGGCCATTGTCGACTAGCCGGTGATTTTAGACTAGCCGACTAGCAGAATGTGGTTGGTTCTCGCTGACAGTTTCAACCGGTTCTGGATCTATAATTAGTTGGTTCTTTGGGACACTGCTGCAATTCATACAGGTTGTTGTGTTCAATAGTTCTTGCTTCAACGATCTGTATTGAGACCTTGTGATACTGTTGAACATGTTTGCGTGAACATTCCTTGGGTAGATGCCTGTTGACCATTCTACTGCTTGTGGTAGACGTCGGTGTTCTTCTTCACCAAGAAGAATGTCCGAAGATCCAAGCCCTGTAGGTTGCTGCCACAGTACGAGTCCGCGAAAAAGATGGAGTGGCCTGGTGGAGGGTTTTTATGTGAGATGGGAGTGGCTACAGCAATTGGTACGGATTCGGTGGTCAACATGTTGTTTCCACCAAAGGAGCTGCTAGAAAACGCGGTTTTGTTTTAGATTCCTTCAATTATAGTGCGGATGATTGCGGATGGACATATTTTGATCATCACAAGTTCATTAACTGGTGTGTTGCCAAGTGGTAGCATGAGTTTGGCTCTTTCGCAGGCTACAGGAAATTGGTTGTGTTTGAAGTACGGCCATGGTGAACACAAGGGGCAGCAACACCCACAATATGTTGAACATACACACTTCACTAGACCTCGATGTGTTTTCACATCGTTTGCTTATGCCTACAATGCATGATCATGCCAAAAGCTCACGTGCATTCCAGCCAGACGGGCAAGTGGGAATTACATGCAATAAGATTGTTGACTCCGTTTTACTCGCTGGCGAACAGGCTCCATTCCCAAGGAGCACTCGAAAGCCTCAAAAAAGGGGATCCCTCCATTAAACATCGAAGCCTCAGTGCTTTCATCGAAGCGCAGAGGAGTCACTCCAATGTTAATCCTCCGAATCCAAAAAGGGCAGTCTTCCCAGGCAATCCTTGCTCCTGGCCATTGAAAACTCCGAGGGCTTTGGACTTCAATAAGGTCGGGCAGCCGATCCGCCGATCCTCGATCTCTGTCCGACCGCAGCAAGGGCTGGAAGGCGTTGGTGCGCCAAGTAGTAGTCAGTCATACCGCAAGTCGCCCTATGAATCTTATAGAGGACTGGATAGGAACCTGATGAAACACCCAAAAAAGCCTCTCGCTTTCGTGAACCATTGTGAACCGGCTGAACATCTGCAAATAGAGTTTGGTAATAGTTTGCTATTGTGTTTTGGTCATTTTCCGTGTCCAGTGTTTTTTGCCAAAAGAATATCCAGTTCCATGGATTCCCATATGGAGAGTTTGGGGGACTTTTGCCTAATCATGGAGCCTGAGAAAACCCCGCAGCGCGGCGAGTCCTCGGGCCCCAAAAAAGCGATCCGCTTTCGTACCTTCGAAAGCTGATTGCAGACGCCTCACGTCGGGTCCAGTCGTACTGAACCGACTTCGGTGCGGTATATCTATCCGATTTATCCCAGCTCAGTCCATGTATGACCCCCTAACGCATCCCATATGTAGGTCGATATGCCAGACGCTTCATGGGACTGGCATAGGACTGCCGCGCCAGACACCACCCCCAACTCTCGGCAGTCCGTCCCAGTCCCAGACGGGTCGCGTTTGGGTATGCCCGACATGGAGTGTTTGGGCTTGGGAGCCCGACATGGATCCCCAAGGTCGGATCCCGAGACCGATCGCGTGCCGCTCGCTGACAGGCAGCTCCAGCTCCGCGAGACTGTACCGGGCTCCACCGGTGCACGTGCTGTCGTAGTGCTGTCATCGTTGCTGTGGGTGGACATGTCAGAGAAGTGGTGGCAGCACGTTGACATGTCGCTCGTTTTGCGTTTTCGCTCGTCTTGAACATCGGATCCTCCAAGTCGAGCCGGTATTGACTCCAAGAGTTTGTGGACATGTCAACCCGCAGATTGATTTGTAGGAAAGAACCCTGCATTCGTGCATCCGGTGAATGTTAGCAGTGTGTGTGTGTGTGCATATGTGTGTGCGCATGACATGCTTTTTATTTTTACAAGCTACTGAAATCAGAAGATGGATTGTCCAGGATGCAAACGCAAAGGTGGGACGGTCAATCTATGTGAATCTCACTACTACAATCTCATTGATGAAGATACTTAATCCCATCACTCTTTTCATCAGAAATCATCAGAATTTGTACACTTCCAAGGCATGCGAAATCAACATTTGGTGGTGTGATGCCGTCACTTGGGAGAAGCATAGCCTGATTAGGGGTGGTGGTCGGTGAATATCCTGGTCGTTGTGGCAGATTCCACACTCGTTGCACGGCTTTCGGCTTCTGCAGGCTGGACGCACGGCGTTCCCTCAACCAAAGCGACAGAGAAGTGGGGATCACCACCCCCCAACCGGAAAGAAGGCTGCTTTGCTTGGACACTTTCACCGGATTCGCTTTCCAATAGAAAGACAGCAAAAGACCCTCTTAAGATCTCTGCGTGAGAAATGAACCGCTGGGCTGCGAAGCTGTGAGTGCAGGCGGAGCGACGTGAGTGCATTGGTTGGTAGCGCGACAGACTGGGTGCCCATGTGGATTTTGTCCAGTATCAGAATGTGTTGCTTAAAGTGATTACTTGTATGTAGTATGCATATAATATTACTTATGGATCTAAGTAGGGAATAGGGAAGCCCAGCCACTAATTACAGAGGGGCAAGATGGCAAGACCCAACTTCATCACTCCCTTGACCAACTTGATCCTATTGAAACCTGCGGAGCTATGGCCGCCATATGGCCTGCACCACACCCCTGGAGTGGTGCACGCGGTGGGTCTGGTGCGTCGGAGCAAGCAAGTTGCAGATGTTCCAGCTGCACAATGTGGAGCAACCAATTGGAAGCAACCAACTCCTCTGTTTTTGATACAAGCTATACTTCAGGTATATATAGAACCCAGCCGCTCCATGTATACCATACTTGCCCACATTGAGGTGGTTCAGGGTGTCAATGTAGGCATAATATTCCATACAGGGTGTTTGGGTATTGTGAATGTGCATGCGATGTGTGTCTTCGTGCTAGCTGATGGAATCCAGTGTCCATGTTGCGCATGTTGTGCCGGCATTGACCAGCAATCCACAGGGTACCAGTGCCGAAGACGCTCCACCACAACCCACAGATCCTGCCGTCTCCGTCCGTTTGACTCCACGTGTCACGTCGAAAACCGCGCGCGCCTCTTGTGGTCGAAAGGTGGCGCCCAGTTATGAGAATGGCACCATTGGGACATGGGCTTCTTGGCCTCATGGGTGGACCCAAGTGGTGAAGCCTGGCCGCCAGATGGTCATCAAGAGGTCGAAAAGAGAAAGGAATATGAATATGGATTGTGTTGCCTAAGTGCTGTCGTAGTGTTATTTCGAGTGTCAATTTCATATGTCAGTGTGTCCTGAATCAGTTCATTGAATCAACTCACAATCAAATTCCTTGTGAGTTGTTGATGGTTGTTCAAAGAAATGTGATTCCCCCAGCTCGTACATTGGAACATGGGTGCAAGTACCTCTTCTATAGGGGGTCATGTCCCATTTTCTCTAGGGTTGTTGAAATCGGGTCCAGGTAGATGAATTGGTTCAATTTGGGGGTCATGCACATGGTGAGTCATGGTAGAGCAATGCCAGAGTTCGGACGCATTGGAACGTTTGGTTAGCCGTTATTTTTCTGGGAGACTGAGGGGGTCAGTAAAGTGGCCAAAAAGCTTCGTGCCATCCACTCCATCTACTCTCCATGCACTTGTTTCTTTCTCTGGTTGTTCCTGGTTTCTCACAAGAACTGGATGGTTGTCAAGCCCACTTCCCATCTTTGCCGCGACCACCCCTCTTTTGGACGCGAAGAAGTCTGAGGTCCAGATGAGCAACTGCGCCACTTTGGGGAATGAGGCAGGCGCCCAGGGGGGGGGCAGAGCCCTTAAGAATCCAGCCAAGCAGCTTCTTCAGTGTCCTTTTTGGAGTCTACTGACCCTTTGGATGTGACTGCAGGTGACCGAATCAAATGTGTCTGATTTCACCGAGGAAGAGAGACGTGTCTTGGAAAGAGAGACGTTGCATTCCCGACTGGTCTATCGGGTTGGTATGAGGATTGGAGGTAATGCAGGATATTCCAAAGACATAGGTTGTTCAGGATGGGTTTGAAAGGCTTTTTTGAAAGTTTCCTTTGAAGCTTGGGAGGCATTCCTACCAATCCCAATGCCTGACTGCTCATATTCTTGAGAATGGTCCAGCAAGAGTTGAATGACTCCTCATTGGGTTGGAAAGAAACGAGGCCTTGATAGAAGCTTTGTTCAACTGCTCATTGCGGTTGGGAGCAACAAGGCCTTCATAGCGCCTCGGTTCACATAGATACTTCAGTTTGGAGATCCTTGGAAGCCTTTAAGACCAACCCTCCTATAGGCTGCACGGCCGGACCGCACGAATGTCGCCATCCATGGATGGCAACATGTGAAAAAAGTGCCATGTCGTGCGCTTACTTGGCTGGAAGTTCAGGTCCAGTTGTCATTATATAAATAAATGGTAACCCCCCTAAAAAGAAAAATCCAAGACTACAACACCTAACGAAACACTGGTGACTAACACTCCCAGAAAGACAATGACAAGCAATCGGGTCTTTGAAAAACCGTCGCCCTCGGGTTGAGGACCTGTTGCACCCCCCTCAGTCACAATCAACCCCCTCTGGGCTTTCGGTAGCTGAACAGGCCGGAGGTGTCGAATCCTTCCAGGGAGTTCACTCTGGGCACACCGGTGTCATTTTGATGGAAGTCGATGTTGTTCTTCAACTTTTTTTGTTCAGATAAGTTATCGAAATCTGATTCATCTTGTGTGCAATCCAAGTTTTGCAAGATCGTAAACCGCACTCGCTGCATCCGGTCCAAGATGCGCGTCGTATGATGCCGGTCCGAGATGCCGCAGAGCGTTCCGTTCACCGACAGAGACTGCAGAGGCCACCAGCTGCGACGTGGGGCCTGAGCAAGGGCTCGTCAGCCTGTCAGGGCCTCATCGCGCATCGCGTAGGTTCGATCCCTACCGCGTCGCGTTGAGGATGCCACGCGTCGCGTACGGATTTTGCACTGACTGAAGAGAAGGATGGAGAACTGATGTGCGTGATGTGTGGAGGTTTTGCAGATTTTTAGCAGTTCTGAAGGCGTTGCTGCTGAGAATACAACGCCCAAGACATGGGGTTCATCCTTACCCCTTCCATGTCCAACCAAGTACCACCAAACTCCCAACATTGATATCACCAGCTTACCCGACATGCTGGCTTCCACCAGTCTCCAGGCAGACGTATGTGGCGCGAATGAAAGAGCATGGGGAGCCCAAGACATGCGGAATCGGTCCTGAAGGGTGTGTCCCAGAAAACCACTCAGTAAGTGGTGCTAAAAAATGTACTATCTTTGCCCATGCAAGTCCACTGCCACTTCCAGAAGGTCATTGGCCCCTCCCACGGGTCCCCCAGAAGAACAAAGAACACACTGCGGCACTGCGCAAGAAAAGTGGATAGCGTTTCAAAACCTTCTTGCAGAAATTGGGGACGCTCCTCTCAACGGGAAAGTTTGGTTTCGATCGCCAGCTCTGGGAGTCGAACGTCGCTCTGTCGTGTTTCACAACAAGGATGAGATCATTTGTCTTTCCAAGTGTCAGCAGTGATTCAGTTGCGGTGATTCCAGTTTCTGACCGAACTGTTTGGAGCTGTTCCATTGAGATTCCTCTGGTTTGGACGCTTGATGCTCCATCACCCAAGAGATTCAAGAAGACTCAAGACTCAAGAAGGCTGGACATGGGGACGGACATGCCAGAGCCCCCTTAAGGGGTGTCTTTTAAAGGCCCCTTTGAGATTAAGGGGTGATGTGGTGATGTTTGGATATTATACAACCGCTTTGCCCCCCTTGTTTTGGACCTCATCCTCACTTTCAACTTGTGTTTGTGTCAAGGTGCTTTGACAATCTTTGTAGCCAAGGCTTTGCACGGACGCCACCTTGAACTCTGAGTACTCCTACACTGCTGGCCGGAAAATGGTTGCCGCAACACTCGGGAAGAGATGATGAAGTGTACTAGTACTTCGTCCATTGATGAATCTGGCCCGCCTGGCTGGCCCACTGAAAATCTGAAAACTAATACGAACACATTTGCAAAGTCCTCATGAAGAATATATACAACTTTGTCATACTTTGTCCGGGAGTGTCGTAGTTTTGAGGTGATTGTTCTGCTCAGCAGTGGACCCGTTGAGAAGATGTTGATATCGCCTCTGCCTCTCCGTAACCATGCTTTACTTAAATCCGAGGATTCACGGTGAATGGTTAGGTGAGACATTCACCAGTGGTCTGCTGCAACACCATGGCTTTTGATGGCTTTTCTGCACATGGGCAAACAGACCTTAGCCTTAGGCATCACGGATCCAAACACATCTGAAGCACTGCTTCAGACAGGTCGAGAAGTTTAGTCGAGAAGTTTCGGGACCAAATCCAGCCAGCCACAAATCCTATATATATAGCGCCAAAACGTATTTTATGGTATCATCCGGAATAGCCTTGCCTTCATCCTCCGTCGCAGCCAAGTACGCACGCGTCGTCGCCTCCATCCACAGACCGACGACGGCGACGACGTGACGCGACGGAAGCAGGCACTGCAACCACTTGGCCCGTGCGCGCCGAGACTCCGCAGGGGAAGCCCAGCGCGCTCCGCGCGTGGTCCGCGCCAGCCAGACCATGTGTGAACGCGTTGGACCATGATATTCGTCCGTGTCGGTAGATGCGTAGAGATATGTAGAGATGTTTGCCAACATATTTGCTTACTTCCTGAAACTCTGAAGAAGTGGAAGTGAGTGTGGAAGTGCTATACTATAATACTCCAGAATGTTCTACTCTGTTAAGCTGTTCGGGACTGACAATTCATGGGAGGATGGAACCTCAATGAACCTCAGCTGTTTTTGTTTCGTTTGTGGTTTCTAACCACTCCAAGTGGTTGGCAACATGTTTTCAGCTCACCAAAACCGACACTGCACCGGCCCAACGACATGGGGACAACCCTTTCATTACCAGAAATTTTTGAACAGAACTGCATCAGATAAGAGACCGGCCTGTGACCAAGAGTCTGGCACACAGGTAACTGTTATCAATCAACTGTTGCTAGACTAAATCCTGAATCCCCCGGAGACAAAATCAACAGTCAGTATAGTACACCATTGGACCAGAGTCTGGTGTATTCTAGCAAATTATATGTTCATGTAAATATAATATATGATATAACACCATCCTGGATAAGATAGAAGTGAATCAAACCGAACACATGACCCCTGACTACATAACATATTTTATAATGCACACACCATATATCATATATATATATATATATCCAAGTTATGCGGCGTGTATATAGATCCTCCATGCTGACGGATCCTCCTCCTGATTGTCCCCTTGTGCAAACTAATCCGTGCTTATTTTTTGCCATGAGTTGACTTGAGAGATCCCAAACATTGTTGTGGGTCAGGTTTTTTATGTATTCTTTAAGGAGAATGTGCTTCCTTTCAAGCTTTGGTTTGAGACTCCAGTTGTGCAATGCATGATGCAACACATGACATCCATAAGTTTGGATGGGAGTACGAGTGCATATTCAACGTGTATCCACTATGTATATAAGTGCATACTCATGTACTTGGATAGGGAGCAATGAGTTTGAGCCTAGCTTCCTTCTTCGAGAGGGCAGGAGGATTGAACTGCAAGATCAGGAGTTGTTGGGAGCGGGAAGTCCATGATGAGACGACCTGGTCATGTGTACGCCAGGAGCAACATCAGCTTCAGCAACATCAGGCGTACGTGGCATGTGAGATTTGATGCAGGGAGCTTCCGGCGGAGGTCGTTCGTTGGTCTCGAAATTGCACTGGCAATGCGTACAGGATCAGTGCAGGCCAACGCGTGCCACGGGCGTGCTCTTTAGGGGATGCGTCCAGATTTTTGTGAACTTTCATCCGAAAGCGGGATGGGGATGGGGTGCCCGGCTGTTGGGCTGATGGATCTCCATCTTTCTGAGGGATTTTCATGAAACTCCGCCTCGCCTATCGGTTTGGCATGGCCTCATGGCTAACTCGCTTCAGATGACCATCTCGGTTGTTTAGCCATATAGGATCAAAGTTAAAAGCCTGAAAGCGCTGCGACGTCTAGAGTTTCGCCATGAGTCGCCCAGCGGCTTGCAAGCGTTTCCTCGCTCCAGCGGCAGCGCTGTTGGTTTATGTGTTCTCATTGTCTTGTGATGTGTATGACGTTCCGATGGTGAAGTTTCAGATGGTGAAGTGCATGGGGCGAAAGGTCCTTGCAAATCGCTGCAGATTGGGCAGAAAGGCCGCTGGTTGCCCAATTCCAATGAATGAGAAGCTGTATACAGATGTGCTTGACCTTGCTGGAGTCTTCGATAGAAACGAAAGGTTTGGAGAGTTTGCTGATGATTTGCTCCCAAGTGTGCCCCATCCAGTTGATGATATTGTGGCAGTGGTGAAACGACACGCTGAGAAGTTGTTCCCCGGCTGCACGTTGTCACTAGCTGGTTCGTGTGACCGGCAGGTTCACAACAAGTACTTCTCAGATATTGATATCCAAGTACACAATTTAACTCTTGGAGCACCATCAGAGGGAGAGTTTCACGACTTTTGCAGCCTTCTCGAGCACGACACGGATGTTCGCAAAGTGAAATTTGAAAAGGGATGCAAGGCAATTCGCTTGGAGGTTTGGGGCATTCCGGTGGATGTAGCATTCACTGAACAGTTTGATAAGGACCTGGCCATGCATGGGCCGGCGCAAACTTCTCGATTGAAGGAGCTCTATGAAGAATATCCTGGAGCTGTAAAGGCAGCGCGAGTTGCCAAATGGATCTTCCAAGACTTGAGGGGAATGGACGTGGAATACATTGTGAACGACATTGCACGAGACAGCAGCAAGCTGTGGGAGAACCGCAAACGTGATAGTCATGGCTGTTTGCTTTTTCGAGGAGTGGTCATTGAGCTAGCCCAGTTTCCAGGAGTCTCACACTATTCTTCTTTGCGTGAGTTGGAGAAGAAGGCCCGCACTGCAAGAGGCAGGGAAACACTGCTTGACCTCGAGTGGTCCTTGAAGAGAAGCCAAGTTCTTGCGAAAGTTCTTTTGCAGGAGCTACATTGCACTGGAGTGCGCAGCAAGCAGGCGGAGGACCTACAGACCTTGTGTCAAAACGTTTCCATGATTGAATATGAATGTCTCACACGAGAGAGAAACCAGACAAGTGCCAACAAGCTGGCCTTGCGAGTAGAAAAGGAAATGTCAATCTCTCAAGAAGGCGTAGATTTGGGGTTCTCGGTCAAATTAGAGTCCGACAATGCAAAAGGTAAGGCAACAGGTGTTATTCAACCCAGAAAGCAGCGAAAGAAGCGACAAGGGGAAAGAGACTCACATACCGCCTGGTCGAATACATGGGAAGGGAAGTTGATCCTTATTTTTGATGACATGCTCTTCTGTGTGGAGAATTCGAATGAGATCAAACAAGCAAAACCCTTGGAGCGTAAATTCATACAGGCATGGTGCACTGGTGTGGATGCTTTCTTGGAGATGGCAACAAAGAAACAGAAACACGAGCGATGGAAGAGCAGGACAATGCCAGAAGGCATGCACCAAGTGGCAGCAAGAATGAAAGCGCTCGGCATTGCGTCATGTGATATGATGTACAGCCTAGTCGAGGCTTCAGATTGGCCAGCAGCGTGGAAAGCGCCTTTGTTAGCTTTCCTTTGGTTTTGGAGGAGCAAAGCCAGTTCGTGATTTTGATGAGATGACAGCCAGCGGCTGTACAGGGGGTAGACGAGCCGTTGGAGCAATGCCAAAACTATGAAGCTGGAGAAAAATCTCAAAGTGGCCGAATGCTCCATATATATATATACATATGGATGTTTGAACTTGCTAGGACTGCCAAGACCAGATCATGACAGTCATGATGAAGGACACTCCCCAAGCTTTTCGTTTCAGGATATCATCTGCATTTCTATTGATTCAACCATTTCTTTAAAACGATATTCTCTATATAGATGATTTTCTCCCATTCCGCATCCATGTCCAACCCTCAATCCATGTCCACTATAGGAAAGCACGTGTCAGACTGGTTTGTCTCAGACCTTTTGTTTTGGGACCACACCGTCTCAGCGACGACAAGACCTCACCGGCGCCAGGGATCACGCCTTTACCGTGAGCTGGGTGCCTGGCATGGCTTACGAGCGTCACAAGCAGGCGAGGTGGACTGGGTCATCCCGCGAAGAGGGACCGACGGAGGGACGATTCAGCGATGGGACACCCAGGGGACACCGAGACAGCAGACGAAGCTGGTTTGAAAAAACAGAAGCAGATTGTGTACCGTATATATTTTAATAACAATTCATGTGTACTGTGTTGTACAATGTATGAAAACAATAGATACAGTCGTATTTTTTTCGCGATGTTTTCTTCTATATGCTGCTTGCAAATGCTTGCAATGTTTACAGCCGGTTCTTCAACTGCTCAAGTTCTTTGCCGCACTTTTTGGGAAACATTTTCCCATCGAAGTTGCCGATCGATCAAGCCCGCCGAGCCGAGCATCTCGGGGACCGCCGCAGGAGTGCGACTTCGCCCATTGGGAAGTGATGCTCCGGATGTCCAGTCGTCGCCTGGCCGCGGCGTTTGGGAGTCGACGTGCGTGCGTTCGTAGCGCGGAAAAAATGGGTACAGAATGGTACAGATCTAGTCTATACCGTATACCTCTTTTTTTATTGGGTCATAGAGTCATAGTCCCATTTTTCTATAGAGTACTTTGGAGGATGCTTGTATGTTGTTTGGACACACGAACCATTTTGGACAGCGGACAGTGGCTTCGGAGCAAAACCCATGCAACCATGAAGACTTGGCTGGATCCTTTCGGGTAGAAATGACACGCGTCACAACCATTGTCATCATCATCATCATCATCATCATCACCATCATCATCATCATCATCACTACCATCACCATCACCATCACCACCATCATCATCATCATCATCATCATAAACAACAACATGTTATTCTTCATCATTCATCATTCATTTTCTCATTCCTCACTATACCCTCCTCCTCCCTGGGCGCTCTTGAATCGAGCGCGCCGCGGCCCGCGTCCTCAGGTTATGTCCAGCTGGGCCGAGCCTTTGGAGCAATCCGTCCGGTCGGCCCGGCCCGCGGCAACGATCTCCATGCGACTGGAATACAAGCCTAAGACCCCTCGAGCTCCAATGTAGGAAGTTCGGCCATACATGGAGCGTCATGACCACAGACGCCGACGTTGACACTACTCTTAGCTGGGTTTGACCTCTTTGGGTGATGTTTAGAACAGTTTTTGTTGAATTGGTTTATGCATTTTGAGGTCTAGGTGGGTCACTGGGGAATTGATTGGTGAAGCCTGCCAGCGTCGACCTGAGTAGGTGACCTGAAGCGTCTCAGGGCTTGCAGAACCTCACGAGTCAAGTAGGGCACCTGACCAGGGACGTACTTACCTGTGCTTTTCAAGCTAGTCTGAACGCTTTGGTCAAGAGGGAAGTGCTGCCTATATTCTCACAGTTGCTTTTTCCAGCAGAACTCGTATCAGGCTCCACTTGTATCCGTTCAATGAAACCAGGGAGCGGCAGTGGAGTGGTCATATAGATGGGAAACGACCCACACCTGGGCCTTAAACATGGGCATCCGCAAGGTGCTGCTAGCTTTCGAACGGAAGGTGCTGCTGGCTTTCGAATCAAGCTTTGCTGGCCAATTGCTGGCAGGTTGTAAGGTTTGTTGTTTGCCACTTGGGAGGGACAATGGTTTCAGATCTACTCTCCCAACTATGGTTACGTGGATGGCACACCCTGTTGAATCGGAAGTGGTCTTCCAAGGGTCCAAGGCCGCCCACCGCCCAGGTTGGGACGCTGAAGCACCGGAGCGTCCGACACAGAGCGAGGGATTGGATCGGTTTGGGGGGGGGTTGGGAAGCCGATTGAAGGGAAACAAACGGATGGAAGATCCAAAACCAACGTTCGGCTTCTGTTTTATAGATCTAAAGTTGTAATATGTTGTAATAATCTTCTTCGAACTATTTGTTTTATACACCAAAAACTTGTTTTTGACGATCCATGTCTATAAAAGTATCATTGGTTTTGAGAGTAATAAAGGTTTGAGGTTCATGTCCCCCCAATGGAGGGACACCCCCGTTCCGTGAACGCGAAAGCGTTTGAATCAGTTTCTTGATGCGCTGTGTGACTAGGCATTCCGTCCTGATGAGAGAATCTCAGACCGGTAAATTTGGCTAAGATGTTGAGATTGTTGTTTCCTTATGAATCCCCAAACCTGGTGGTAACACTCCGAAACCCCTGAGCTCTCGATCCCCAAAGGCCTGAGGTGGGGTGGACTTCCTGGTCGAAGCCTTCTCTGAACCCTTCCAAGGTAGGTCGGGAGCCTGCCAGAGCTCCAGGTAGGTCGGTCTCCCTAAACGTAGCAGCCGACACACCGCCCGTACCGTACCTTCTTGTGGATGGGATGGCGTGGAGGCCCGGACCTCTATTTGGAGTATGAGGAGGGCACCGACTGGCCATGCACTGAGTGAAGATGTGGGGAAGAAATCCGGATGAAGGAAAAACGTCCAGAAGACCATCCTACAAGAATCAAGACATGTTTTGGTCCAAAATAGATCCCGTTGTTGGGGATCATGGGAACTTGAATTTGGCAGGTGGTCTTTTTCTTACCAACATTGATTGGACATTAAGACATGTGTCCTGGAAAAGAATATGCACCTCACTCAGAAGATCTCATGCATCTCGCCTGCTTCACCGTGACAAGACGTTGTTGGATTGTACCCGGACAAAACGGACGCGTGACAGAAAGGACTATAGTCCCTAGGGCTCCTGTCCCATATCCTCAGGTTCGGTGGTTAGACCTCCCTGGCACCCACCCGAACCTCAGGAGGGGGCGGCCAGGAGCCCTGGGCAGGGAGTTTAGAGCAAATGGACGAGTTGTTGGGTGCCTTGAAGACCCGGGGTCGAAATGTCCATTGTTTCGGTTCGGTGAAGCACAGGCACGCAAAGACAGGCACAGGCTGAATGAACAGAACCATGACCGCAAGGGTGACTGCAGCAGTTCGGAAAGGGCTTTTTGGTACGCAATGACAGTTCATCAGCTTTAGTCGGATGTCTACTCCAACCATCGAAACGGAGGTAGGACAGGAGCCCATGCCGAGATCCATATACCTCGACCCTGAGGTTCATCGGCTGCCAAAGCTTTGTGCGGGACACCAGCAGTTGCGATCCTCAGAGGCGCCCAAGACGGCCGAAGAACTCCCGACGCGGTGCTCGGTGGTTTTGGTGGGGGGAAGAGGAGAGATTGCCCCAAAGGGATGCCCAAAGGGTGGGGCTGGTTGGAAGGGTTGTTTTTTTGCTTTTGTCAAGTGATCATATCCTAAAAGAACCTGGACCTTCAACCATTTTTTATGATTTTGTCTATTGGGATTTCTCAATTTTCAATTTGTCTTATTCGGCCGGTTTGGTTGAATCCAAACAATATGCTTGAAGCTTCTGGAAGGCTTGTCTCTTTGGATGAATTGAGTTGTCTCTTCAGGCCCGAAAGTAACATCGATGTCGAAACCAGTTCTGAGATATGTCCCAAACACTCCATAGGACAGCCAATGACTGCCATATTTGATGCCTACATTGACCCCCCTGGCACCTCCCCAATGTAATCAAAAATGGCAGTCCCATGTGCCGTGTTTGGGTGTGATGGTCCTGTCGGCAAACTATACCCTGCCATACATGTGGCACTTGGTACAAAGATGCGTGAAGGGGAAGTGGAGAGCTTCTGGTCGAAGTCAGGAGCGTTTTGGGTTCTTCTGGTCGAATTCAGGAGCGCCGCGGAGCCACCAAGCTCCAGTGCTACTCCTTTCCTGGCAGAATTGGGCACACCACACCTCAAATCGCTTTGCCGCGACTAAGATGGAAAGCACATCCCAAGCAAACGTCTCGCCTTTGGGGGGTCCGCGAAAGACGACGACGCAGGTTTGTCAACGCACCTTTGTGACGGCACTGCGCTATATATTTGACCTGTTGTGACTCTTTGTGGTAAAGTGATCGCATGACATGGTTGGTTTCCTCTGTCAGGCACTCTTGCTTATACCACGAAAGGAGAGACCGATTTCACGACACCAGGGAAAGGACAAAGCTGCTTGAGCTCCTTCGCACTTCTTCCAGGGTTCAACCCCCACGCTTCACCTCATGACCGGGTCAAGCACGGTTCACGTGGTTTTCCTTCATCTCGACTAGAAGCAACACAGCGACGTGTCCGTCGCTGTGGGTTAAAACCTTCGCCCGTTTCACCCTGGTATAGGTTGACCTCTCCCAAGTCCAGTTATTCATGTCTTTTCGCTTCATGTTCTGTGGTCAACCAGGCTATTCCCTTGGCTCCCGGTCCGAAGTCATCGGTGCCCTCCCGCCCCCCTCGCGTTACCTCCGGGCCGAACGGTGCGAAGCGACGCGGAAGCGACCGCGGTTCCGCGACGCAGTCTGGAGTCGGACCGCGACTACGACGTGAAGGTGCGCGAGCGATGCCCGGGAGCTCGGGGGGAATGGAGTCGACCGATCGGGGACGTGGTGGTCGTGGAGGGAAGTAGAGATGAGTAGAGTGAAGGGAATAGAGTCAGGAGCGTACTGCCGATGGTGAAGGATCAAATTGTGTGCTGATTTGTGTTTTTTTCACGCCGCGAAACAAAAACACTTTTATGTGTTTTTTTCGTAGTGTGACTCCTTAAGGGCTGCTTGAGAAAAAACAGAAGTCATCGAAATCATGGAGCGTCAAGACAGGTTCTGGCTTCAGTGGCCCCAACCTATTCCTGTTCTGAGCTATATGTTGGATTATGTTAGGTGGGTTTCCTGCAGTTCTTGCCTGACTTCCGATTTTGTGTTGGATTCCTGATGTCTTTGTTCTGTTCACCGGGAACCACGGAACCTCGTCTCCCGCCACCGGACGGATGGACACGTTGCCGAGAGACCGGACCCAAAGAGGTACTTCTTTCGCTTCGCACCGGAGGACTAAGACATGGTGAGTGATCCTTTGTTTTTGTGCAAAAGTTGTGATCTCTGTTTCTTTTAGTTATTCCCTAGGGCTCCAGTCGTACCTGAGGTGTTCGGTGGGACGGGTGGCTGCCAGGAGGGTCCAAACACCGAACCTGAGGAGGTACGACTGGAGCCCTAGGGATTAGATTAAACATGGAAAACACACGTATACCATTCACGACCTATGTACCGTACATGGAAGAGTTAACGCTTGGGGCACCTTTTTCACCCATGTCGCATGCGACTGGAAGAGTGACTAACTTTAGGGCTTATAAATGGTGTACATGTTGAGTCTGTCCTATTACCCGCAACAGTCAGTGTCCAAGCAAATCACTATTTATTTTGAACAAGGCCTGCAACTGAACCGTCATCATCCAATCGCCGCCCCCTTGCCTCAGGTTTTTGAGGGGGGGACGTAAAAAAATGTAAGTTACATTTTGGGGGGGGGGCATAAATGTATGTTGGACCCCCCCTCTAATTACTTTTTGACCGGTGGCTTTCCTGGGAATTGACCGGTGGAAGTTTAGGCTTTTTTTTTGGGGGGGGGATGTGGGCTGGCAGGGATTCCCCAGGATTCCCCAGGGATCCCCCAGGGAATCACCGGTGAGTGCTCAGAGTGCAGGAGGGGGGGGAGGGGGTGGTAAAAATGTAACTTACTATGTGGGCACGTGGCAACTTACATTTTACAGGGTACATCTGAAAAGGCAACATATCACCTAGGCACATGGTAGCTTACATTTTACAGGGTACCCCTCAAAATGTAACATACTAACATACTAATCCTCAATGATACTCTGTGAATCCTGGAAGGAAAGCGTGTTTGTTGCAATTTGGAGCTTGCTGCACTCTTGAAGTTGCTGAGATCTGTTGGCTTCTAGGCAGAAGATGGCAGAAGTGATGATATATAAACAAGATATATATAACAAGATTACATCAAACAAGATTTGATTGCATCTTGCATTGCAGACGTAGAAAATGTAAGCTTCCATTTTCTACGTATATGGGGGAAAAATGTAAGCTTACATTTTCTACGTCTATTTTAAAAAATGTAAGCTTACATATTTGAGGTATCAAACCAGGACCCCCCCCCCCAGGAAAAATGTAACTTACATTTTTTTAGGTCCCCCCTCCCCTAACAGGTAGCGATATCATCCACAGTTACTGGTAATAGGATAGACCCAATTAAAATGTATGTAATAACATGTAATAGCTATTCCATACATGCCCTGGGCTAAGAATCCTTGGGTTCCAAAACCCAAAGCCAACCCTTCCCATTGGAGAAGAGCCAGGGTTTTATCGAGTCAGATTGAAACACTTACCCAGTCAGCCGGGATGCCTGTTGATGAGAAGAAGGGATGAAAAGTAGAGTCTTACCTAGGACCTAGGAAGTACATGGCTGAAGAACCTTGATGGGGAGAAGAATGGGAGTTAATCCACTGTTGATCACGTGGAACGTTTGGCTAACCTTAATACTTCCAGTAAAACGGAAGTGGATGGCATGGCATGGCCCCAAAAGGAAGACAATGTTCCAACAGGAGGTGCCATCCACTTCCATGATTATTCAAGGGTGTGTGCTGAAATCATATGACATGATGTGTCTCTCTCCCATTGCACTGCTCTTTTGGTGATGAGGGTCCGTAACCAAGTCCTTCCAGTTCTTTATTTTTGAGCTGCGCCGCAGCCGCTGCGCCACTGCAAGGCTTGGACTCCCATGCTGATAGCGACTACACTGCTGCCACTAGCAGGTCGGGAGGGGGGATCGAACAAAGGGTTAGGAACCGGTGTCTCTTGGTAACTTTTTGCCAAGCCTTTAGGTGAGCTCTTGGTGGTTTGAGGATCCCAGACGCGACCTTTTTGCACTCTCCATTCAGGGGCCGTACCCGGTCAGGGGTCCCTCAGACCCCTCCGGACGATTCAAGCAAGACCCCTCCATATGGGAATCCAGGGTCGCCTCTGGGATGGTATACGTTTCGTCTCTTCACTCCACAATCTCCAGAGGCCGCGCACAAGCGCTGTGGCGGCCTACGCGCCAGTGAACCTCACGACCGACAACATCCGCCAGAGGGCCCAGTGATGGAACGGAGCTGCATTATTGTTATATCTTGTTATATCTTAGAGGTGTTTGGGAACCATTATGTTTAATTGTTTGCAATAGACTATGAATCCTATATACTGAATGCCTTTTTTTTTTCTGAGAGATGCTGATGCTTAAAGGGCCCAGACATATGACGTATTTACAGTGCATGTTGGCTTGATCGAATCATGAAACAATGTGTATGGAGCTTAGGTGTATCCAGTGTCCAAGGCATTGATCGATCAACCCTGCTTATTTTTGCTAAATATATGTTTTCATGCAGTGAGGATGTACAGTTCAATTCTGATTACACTCCCTGACATAATCATGGTTACGTGAGCCAAACATGGCCTTTTGGATGATCATGTTTCAATCACATCCAAATACCAAACAAGTGGTGCTTTCTCTCCACTTCCATGTGGAGTCGCAGTATATGTCAATCATGGGTGCTCACTCCCACGCGATGGTTCACAGTTAGTTCAGATGTTTATAAATCTTCCATCTATTATAGAAAAGCACGGGGTCACCTGCCTGTAATATTCCAGCCCACTACTGGTCCAGTCCTGGCTGGAGGTTCTAGTTTTTAGGGAATCTTCTTCCCAAAAACCGCAACCAACCAACGGCCCCCGAACCCCGACCACCGAACTGCCGGAAGTACCCGCGGAAAACGACCCGAGGCAAGTACCGCTACGACCTTCTTTGGGATCCGGGCGACCGCCGGGCGTGCGTCTTCTGGGCCTGGCAGGCGGGGGGGTGAAGGGAGAACATGGTCCCCAAACAGGCTCGCTTTTGGTCAAGCTGAAATGATGGATTCATGTATCAATGGTACCATATAAGCTGTGCCTCATTGGAAGTACTGGACCTAATACTTGACCGAACTGATCTTCATCTCATCTCAGATCCCTGAAAATCCTGAGTGCTCCACCTAGCACTTTGTGTGATGCTTCTTGTGATCGACCTGATCTCCTCAGGTGATGACGAAGCCTGTGGGTGTCGATTGGCCACCGGAGGATCAAGACAACGCGACCATTGACACTCGCTTCGTGTCACCGGTGGGCGGTAGGGCGGTGGACCACGCGACCACGTATGGAACACGAGCAGAACAAGGACGAGCCAGAACGTAGGCGCCATTGAATTGGCGCCGGCCTTGAACGCCGCAGCGACACTGAAATCACACGTACGGTTCGAGACAATTGTAGGTACAGTTCAGTAGACGGATCAACTCTACCTCCAGACCGACAGAAATCAACACAAACAGAAAGCTGATTCTGAAAAGCGCAGAATCGCAGGGAGAACTTGGTTAATTTTTTGTTATTGTCCATGGTTTGGTTGCCTCAAGTAGCTGCCAAAATGCCCAGGCTTTGCCAATTGGGTTCGGTTCGAAGATGCTCGAGGTATTGCCTCCAGTGAGATGGAGCTTCGTCCTCAACCGGATCCGCAAAACTCCCAACAAACATTTCGTCCTCCCAACTTGAAAAATAACAGCATCCTTGCCACAGCTAGCTGTATTTTTTTGATGTAGATAACAGCCAGCAACATTCCGAGACTTAAGTGAGGATGTCGATTTGTTCATTTGGTGTTTGGTTTTTGCTCAGGTGTGAACTACTTCAGCCAGATCTTGAAGAGAACTGCAACTATCTATAGACATATTTATCGTTGGAAAGGAAGTGAGCATGGAACATAGTCTGTCGACCCGTTGTTTCTTTTTTTTGTTTTTTTTGTCACATCTTCAGATATGACATATACTGAACACTCACTCCTTCCACAACTCTTTCGCGAAATTCCACCGCACGACGCACGACGCATGCGAAGCGCCCAGGAAGGGGGTGGGCACACTTTCATCTATCACCGCAACATCACTGAGCATCGGTTCAAGGCCGGGCATGCGAAGGCATCGGGATCAGGTACCAGGTACCCGGTACATCCTGGTACCCACCGAATGTCCAAGGTAGAGTTGTCTAAGGGGACCAATCTTAAGCTCTTAAGGGTTGGGTTCAAGAACCTGGGTATATACTGTACATGTGTTCAGCAGTGCCAAAGGTTAGTGGATGTCCTATGGTGGCCCAATACTGTAGCCTGGTTCTGCTTAAGCCCTATGGGTGAATCGCCTTCCGGCAAATAATTTCTATGTGTTATCCTGGTTCCTTAAGCAAATCCAAGATAGTTAGTACCTTCACTCTGGGTGTAAAGAGCACACCTTTGTGAGCTGTTGAATTGCTTTCTGCAGGCAAATCATTGGCAAAGATGAGCACACTAAACGAACGCAACAACACAAAACCATACAAAACCATTGGCTTTGGTCCAGACATTGCCCACCCAGATTTTTTCAGCATTGCATCGAGTTACATGTTTGCAACATGTCCAACCGACTGAGTTGTTGAAGATGGCTGTATGGAGGATGACTCCATGTCCATGTCACAAAAATGTCCCAAATCAGGCAGGTCAACAATGATAAAGCACTAACAAAAGCATTAATTAAAAAGCAATCATGTGGGAAGTTTGTGATGCTTACAACGAGCTGATGGATCTCCCCCAGACCTTCACAATCTGACAGAATCTAACTTGTTTTAAGATTGACCCTAGAAGATCTAACTTCCATTTATGGACCCCAGAAGATGCAGCTCGTGTCTAAGCAACCTATATAAGTGTGGTTTTCATGTCAGCCTTGTCTGGGGCAGGGAGAAACAGATTGGATACATCAGAAAAAACTAAAACAAAAAAAACACGGTTTGGTCTCAACCGAAAACCGCAAATCACTGCACACGTCGCGCGGTTTCAGATCTATAATCCGTTTTTTCCAATCCGGGGGAATGAATGTGAGCGTCTTTCAGGTGACGAGGATCTCAGAGTCCTTCTAACAGTGATTCTCTTGAGGTTTAGATATGTGACGTGCAAAGCCACGTCAGGTCTCAGGTATACTGGAAACTCTCGAAAAGACTGTGCCGACCATGCGCCATTTCCGTTTTTTTTGACCCAGACCATCCACCTGGACCTCCCCTGGTTGGTTTGGTCGCTTAGCCAGGCCTGTGAAGGGGTCACTGTACTTCCAAGTTCGATCAGGAAGGTCACCATGCGAACAGATGCCAATTCCCCCCCAACTCAACCCCAATCGACCGTACTAGACTTCTCCCGAAGCTTAGTCCGTCACAGTCCCCCCTTGTCGGCACTGATTCCTTCGTTCTCGCGCGTCTCCCACGACGCGGACCGGAGCGGCCCGGACCGGACTGGTGACCGTGATCCGCAGTTTTCAGTCCCTATAGGGCTCCTGGCCGCCCCCTCCCGAGGTTCGGTGGGCCAGGGGTGGGTGGTTTTGGGGGGTCGATATAACCACCTGAGGTGCCATGGGCCAGGAGCCGGGAGTGACTTCGTAGAACGTCCCACGACTTCGTTCCGAAACGCGTGGGCCCCACAATTGGACCGAACGCGGACCGAACCTTGGATCCTGTCAGTCACGCCTCACGCGGCACCGGGTCACAGGGGTCCCAACCGTTGGGGTTCCTGGTGGCTTGGTCAAGGCGTTGAACCACGTGGCTCTGGTTTTGGGGTCGCCCCATCTCAAGCGACGCCAGTTGCCCCTGAGCAGCAACACCCAGTATGGCGCCCGCGTACGGGAACGCTGTACCGATCCCACCTACGACGGCGCAGCTTGCTTGGACCGCGCGATCGCGCGCTATCGCGTCGTTTTGGAGAAGATGAGGAGAAGAGGAAATGTTTATAGTTGATTCGGGATGCCAGGGGGGGAAATGGGGGGAAGAGTTGAAGAGGGATGAGTGAAGTGCAAATGAAAGGAGCGTATTTTGTTGTGTCGTGGGTGAATGAGTTGGTGCCATATGATCTTGTTGGGTGGCGAAACCGGCTTGCGAAAGATGACGTTAAGGAATGGATCCCCTGCCTTGAGCCTGGGCCTCTTTAAAGCTAATGACAACTTCCGAATCCACAACATTCTCAGGGGCAAAGTCTAAGTGCACCGGTTCTTCAAGGGCCTCCATGGCTCCGTGGGGTCTCTTTATTTAACAAAGCCTAACAAAGCTGCTACCAATTGTTGATGATGATGAATACCAATACCCTGAGGCACTTCATTCTATAGAGAACATGTTTCCAGCACTGCAGGAGGTTGATATGTGATTCTATAGTGGGGCAATCTGCCTTCAGAGCCTGGCTTTTCGTTTCATCATTATAAAGTCACGTCCCAAGGTACATCGGTATTCCCACACGGGATGCTGAATCAAGAACCAGGATCACATTAAAAAATGACGCTACGATTGATTACTCTTTTCATCCAAAGGCAAGAGCGATCGTGGAACGGCTGACCTAGTCGAGGCGCTTTTGTGGGTAAAGACAGAAACCCATCTTGGCCTCCCCCAAGGAGCGTTCAGTCGTCAAAAATGAAGGATACAAACACGTTCCAAGATCCCAAAGGATTGTTAGGCCTCAACCCATCCTTTTTGTATACGTTCTATAGCGTTCAGTCGTCAAAAATGAAGGATACAAACACGTTCCAAGATCCCAAAGGATTGTTAGGCCTCAACCCATCCTTTTTGTATACGTTCTATATATATATATATATGTCCTTTTTTTCGCGTATGTGGGTGCCATCTCAGCTGAGGAGTGGGGCTACCTGCTCTACCCGGGTGTGTGGACCGCTCCACCGGTACAAGCTGATCAGTGCCGTGGATGAAGAGATCAGAGAGCTGAAAACGATTTTTTTTTTACATTAGTCACTTCATAGAAACACGTTGGGTAATGTACTCTCTTGGATTGAAACACATGTTCATGTGTGGGGTTCTACTCACCAAGGTCTACAGTCTACAGTAAATATGTTCACAATTGTTGTTTTGAGTGTGTACATTTCTCCAGAACATAATTTTCCCACATCCAAAGCGTGTCTTCACATGGTTTTTCATATATGACATTTGTTAGACCGATCTGTTTTTAGCTCCAACAGGCTCTCACATCACATGGGTGAAGGATGTTTCATCGTTGGTTTTGCGATGTTTGTGAAAAATTCCAGGGATTTTGTTAATTAATTTCTAGGTCCACCAGTGGATACTTCTCGACAAACCCCAAATTTAGCCAAATGTTGTATGGCAAAATATTGCAAATAATGCCTCGACACATTTCCCAGGCATCTTCAAGTTGGCAGAAAAGACGCCCATGGTTGTTCATGTTACACTCTGCTGTCGCTCCTTGTGAGGCTGGAGAATGTGACTCTCCACTTCAATTGGCCTGCACTGCCGGCAAGCTCAGCGCGGACCCGACCGACCCGGCGTGTTCAGATGTGGTGCAGGTGTCGCAGAAGAGATGAGATGTCCAGGACAAATAGATGTGGATCCTATTAAACAATGATTTTAAAAAAATAAAATAACAAATTCCGGTAAAAACCAAAACAAAAACACGTGTCTGGATGAAAGCCGACTAAAGTACGTGAGCACCACGTGGGTCTGCTGACACTTGTGGGTCGGCTGGTAGGACTGGATCACGGTGTCTTCGGGTCGCTGTCCTCTGCGGTCGCACACCGGTAGACCCCCTGAAGCAACTACCTCTCCAAAAGGTTTCTGAGTGACTGACCATTCAAGAAACCAGCCAAGTAACCCTGGGCACGTGGATAGAGTCCTTTGAGGTCATCAAGGGTGAATTCAGACAGGTACTTCTTGTATTCGGATCCATTCCATCCCAATCGCATGGAATTGGGACCTGCCCCAGGTGAAACTACACAGGGTGAGATCTGGTGAGTGTGAGTTGACTTGGTCTGTCCTTCCTTCCGTCTCCAATGCCACTCGACCGGGACAATATTACAGGAGAATAGGAGGGATGGACACCACCCCCTGAAGATGAGTAGGGTTGGAACATTCATTCTTCCAATCGTTTCTGGGTGATTTCTGCAATTGGACGATCTAGAAAGTACAAGCAGCTCCACCCAGTAACTGGGTTGTGTCGAGACCTCCCTGACGATCTATGTTCCATCCAAGAACCACCCGATGTTTAGATGGTGCTGGTACATGATCATATTGCTTTGACCCAACATCTATGTATGGGGGGTTGTTCCATTGCCAGTAAGGCCTGCAACCAGCATCCTCCACACTTACAGTCCCATGGGTGATACCCTAGTGGCCCTAGTAGACCCTTTCATCCACCATCGTGACTCAACCGATTAGTAAACCCCCCCAGACATGGACGATAAAACCTTTGCGTATGGAGGGTTGAAATATCATCAAGAGTAACTATGCCCCACGATCTCGCCCGCGATCTTTGTCCGAGATCGAGGTTGGTTCTTGGGGATTCAGGTGAATGTTTGAAGGGCAAATCTTCCCATCTACAAGACTCACTGAAAAGGCTGTGTCGTGAATTGGCCGATCGATCGATGTGAATTGGCCGATGTAGAGAACACCTTCAAGTCTCCGAGTAGACGGAGGTAGACTTCAAGTCTCGCTTACTCTATGGCGGTGCTTGGCGGCGATCGCACCTCTCTTTTTCATCACTCCCGGGCTGGCAGCTACTTCCAGGTGCTTTAATTGCAAGGCCCATAAAACCTGTACGAAGCCTTCTTTGTCCCCAGCTGGTAGAAGCCTTCTACAGAAGAAGCTGCTTGTAGGCTTCTACCGAAGCCTTGCTTCCCACTCTTTTTGATTCGTTTCGCATGTCTCCTTCCCCCGTCGCTCGCCCTGTTTCGCTCACCGGCGCTCGTCGCTCGTCCAGGCTGTCCATTCGCTTCTTGACCGGACCTGCAGGCGCTTCGAACGGGATCGGAGCGGAGCTACGACGGATCGACGCCCGTGACTTGCAGCATCCTGCGCTCATGGGACAGTCATATATATGATCAGTATATATACATAAACACTTTCAATAGTATTTTTTCATACAAATAAGCATTATCATACTGTATAGTAGACAAATTAGTACGTTACATTATACATGGAGGTCCCTCGAACAAAAACAAGAAGAGAGCTGGTAGAGATCCAGGTGTTCGGAACTCGGTCTCACCTGGCCTTCTTCGGATCGATCCATGTCTCGTTTCCCGGTTCCCGTGGCCGGAACGGCGCCCGAGCTGGATGGACTGGGGACCGAGTTGGATGGAGCGGGGAAGAGTTAGATGGGATGCATTGACCATTGACACACCAAGAGAGGTTGAGAGACCTGAACTAGGATTTTGGGATGTGGGACAGATGGGATGGGCGACAAAAGGCTGTTCAACGTCTCTTGGCACAGGAAGAACCCCCCAACAAGAAGATGGCTGTGATGTGGTCGCCATGCTGTGTTTTTTAATGGAAGTGGCTGATTCCGCTTGAATCAGCTGCCCCCAACGACCGGCTGATAGTGGAGCAATGAACCGTTGGTCAGTTCGAGGCTGTGACCTCATCCAGCATGCTGTCGTTTGGGCTGGTTTATAGATACCCCTGATGTACCGCTTTGCAGTGAATCTGAGAACAGCAAAAAAGACAATCCTACCAGCAGTCACAAGACGGGGTGCTATTCATGGAGGTTAGGGGTGCCTAGTATCCACTCACTTAGGGACTAAACACCACCCTTTGTGCCTCCTGGTATATAATATCTAGCTATGTATATAGGAGGATTTAAACAAGTGCTGTATGTTCCCTCCAAACACCATCCCAACCTGGGTGGTGGATCTGGAAGTCGAAGTTCGCTTGGCACTCAGGTCAATCAGGACACTCCGTTTCTGATACGGATGTGCCAAATGGCCACAGTTCCATCCTTCTGGTGCAATTTCGTAGTCGTCACTGCTAGCGCCACCCAGTTTGGGTGGTTTATAGAGACCTCCTGACCATGTACTTTTACCATCGAAGAACGAGCCTTTGGGTGCTGCTGGTGGTGTAATCTTGTATTCTGCAATCCTTCTTCGGGTGTATGCCATGACCACTAACAGTCGGTAAAAGAACCTACGTAAATAATTGTAACTAACCATCACATCATCCACCGTTGCAGTTCCATGGGAGATACCCACGACATTGGGTATATCCTTCCTCCAGTCATGGAAGTGAATGGCAGGGTCCTGCTTTGAGACCCCTTTCCTCTACTCACAGGCTCTGCAGTTGGACCCGCAGTTGGAGGTTCTTGTCGTTTTTCCACCCACAATGACGCATGGACTCGCTGGTCCTGCTGGACGCTCGACAGCCCGGCCGGCTCGAACGCTAGACGTGACCGCCCGGAGCGGCAGGGTGGCTGGAAGATTTGGAACCCTCGGATCCCAACTACAACAGCCACAGCCACTGGGACAGCGTCTTTGCTTCGTCACGGAGACGAGACGAAGCAAAAACAAACAGATTTTGTTGTATAGAGATGGATGGAAGTCGTTGTTGTTTGTTTGGTTGTGGTTGTGGTTGTGGTTGTGGTTGTGGTTGTGGTTGTGGTTGTGGTTGTTGTTGTTGTTGTTGTTGTTGTTGTTGTTGTTGTTGTTGTTGTTGTTCTTGTTCTTGTTCTTGTTCTTGTTCTTGTTAAATGCGCGTGATTGTTTCGAAGAAAGAGTTGTGCCCTCGGGGATTTATGGGAGCATATGATGTGCTTTAGGAACAGCAAAGGACACCAACCTGACAAGCTAAGACTGCGGAGGTGGCCGATTCTCCAGAGAGGGTGATGGTTTGGAGGCTGACAGGTCCGCGCAGGTCCGCGCAGGAATGAAGCCTTTTAAGGTGCATGATCTCGGTCCTCTCAGCTGAGAACGCAGATGCCACAGAACATGTTTGTTGGTGTCCACAACGCCCCAGTCGTTTCTTTATGTTTAGCCCCTTGGGGATGGTCGGAGCTGTTTCAGAGAACGAGAAACGCCATCCAACCTCCATGAATCACTACCAGTCTGGAGATTCCTTCCCATACCATCCTGTTTGGGTGTGGCTGGAGTGCAACGACCCAGATCATTGGACACCCAGACAGGATGGTCGCATACATACGTACGTGTTTTGGGTTTCATGTTGGACACCCGCCGTTCTTCTTTCTGGGAGTGGGAGGGCGTCCTGCAATGGTGCGGCGGCGTCCTGCAATGTTGGAGTGTTGGTGATCCGGAGACTGATCCGCCACATCATCAGGTCATCCCAATGGATATTTCACAAAGGGATGAGTTGAAGTCGGCGTGTTTGACAGGCCACAAACATAGACCTCCAGTTCGAGGTCACGAACTGGTACTTGGGATGATTGAATTGACCATATTTTGCACGTACAGTTGAAACCACCAACCTTGCCATTTTCAGCCTGCCGTGAGGTGACTGCGAGTTCAACGGTTGGTATGTGGAAGTGGCTGACGCGGCCACCCCTACCGATTGGGTGGTCGGGGCTCTCGACGAAACGCGAACGGCGGAGGTTTAGGACTGCGGATGGTGCCGTTGGGCTCAGCCCACTTGTCTCCTTGCTTCAACACTCAGCCGATTTGGTGAACACTATTCAGAGTCCGTGATCCATGCAGCATGGAGAGGCAAATCCAAAGATTGGATGCTGCTAAACCAACAATTTGGTCCCAAGGATCCACCCTCTGAGAGGTCCCGGTGAGCAGGGAGACAGTTGGTGGTCTTGCCCGTGGTCTTGGAGGGTCCAGTTCGTACCGAACTTGAGGTACAGAAAACTGATCCCTAGGGTCATAGCCTCTTTTGGTTGTCAATCCATTGTTGTGACATGTTGTGACCCTGAGATAAGGATTCATTGGAGGGCTCCGGACTCCCACGAGCAATTTTTCGGATCCTCGTTCGTCACTCGCAACAGTTTGGTATGAGACTTCTCCCCTCATCAAAACTTCTCCCCTCATCAAAGGCTGTCTTGGCTTCTTCGTTTGGGAATCATGCTTTTGCTCTCTGAAGGTTGCACTCTCCATGAGGGGACCTGTTTTTCCTTCAAACACCGCCCACCCAATTCCCGGGCCCCTCGAAAACAGGCGTCTTGAGGGTCCGGACCTTCCCCCTGCGTGAGATCGGTAGAGAGTCGGTCCGACCCCGGAGGGCCTGAGCTCGGAGTCTTAGGGCAGTGCAATTCCTACCCTAGGGCTCCTGGCCCATATCATCAGGTTCGGTGGTTAGACCCTCCAAACCCACCCTAACCACCTTCTCAGGAGGTAGTTGGAGCCCTAGGGCTATACAACGTGTATTTTGCCGCCTTGTGAGCCATGCGTTTTGCGACTGTTTGGCCGGCCCTCAGAACCTCTGGACGTGTTTGTTACGACTTGGCCAGAAAGAAGAGGTGAACTTCAATCTCACTAAAGGCGAGGATACCTTTCCAGATCTTCCAGTATTATCCATGTGATTATTCTTTTTATTCAAATTTCCAGAACTGCATGTTTCTGAAGCCATGATTGGAGACCACAAAAAAGAACCAGCAACGCCGAGCTTTCTCAGCTCCCCTAAGATGTCGCCTTTCGTCGCCGACTCCTCTTCGACGTTCGTCGCCTATCCCTGAGAATCCGAGGTGCAGCAGGAGTGTTTGGCCTTGCCAAGGAGCTTTGAAGGCGACTGAAGCTCGAGACGGTGGCGGCGAAGAACGCGACATCCACAGAGTGTGAAAGAACGAGATCATGCGACCTGAAGCTTCATGTCGGGAGATCCCTAATTTGGAGATCCCTAGTGTTTCGGAGTGGGCTGAGTATAGGGCGTAGGGGATTCCAGCCAGGTGAGCCCCCTAAATGAAGGTGCTGGTATGTGCTTCAACATCTTCAACACGGTGATTGTCCCTCAAGGGCTTGATTGTCACCGTGAACCATGCAAGGTCTCAATGCTTCAGCAGGCCACTGAAGACTGAGGTTTTTCACAGACTGATTCAAAGGGAATCTGGAATTCAGCAGCATGTCACTTCAGAATCTGGAACACCAACCACGACAAAAAGGCCAGGTTTGACTCACTTTTTGAGGTCAAGGTCTTTATTGGAGGGTTGGGAAGGGCCCGAGACCAGGTCGAACCATTGGTGACCTGCCGCAGGGTCCTGGTACATATATGTATTCCCTTTCACTTTGACACTGCTCAGGCCAACTGCCAATACAACTGGCAGCTTAAGAGCAATGATTTCCCTTGCCTTGAAATTGTGTCCTTGACAGAAGGGGTTGTCGGGGGCAGCAGCTAACTGTAAGCCGGGTTCCACGGGGATTTTGGTGTAGCAGCGATTTAGAACAAGATGGAGCGCCATTCATGTAGAATCTTGATATAATATCTTGATTACTCTTTAGATGCGGGCCCTCCAAAACATATAAATAGGGTTTGGTTCGGGTCCGGACCCCTACGAAGAGGTCGGGTGCTCTCCCCTGCGAAGAGGTCGGGCCCAAGGAATCTTAGTGTAAGGAAGACAATCCATATGAAAATCCATCTACGCCACAAAAGTGTTGTATACATGGGAAAGGCGAGGCTCATGTTGATCCTTTGAAGACTATCATGAGCTTTCACAGTCTGTATATGAGGAACATGTGCACGGTACGAGCTTTCACCCGAAGACTCCTCTCGTACTTTGCAGCCAACGGCCAGGCTGCGATATTCACACCGGCTTGGAGTATGGCAAGGAGTGGGCCTGCGTCAGCAGCCGCAGCCGCTGCCAGTCGCCTTTGTCTTTGTTTTTTGTTTTTGTGGGAGCTGAAGTCGAGTCGGAAGACGGAACATTTTTATTTTCTGGCACCCCTTGAAAAGAATCAAAAGTCAGCAGGGCGGCCTTGCCATGGACCGTCGAGCTTTGGTCCACTTGAACCTGTTTCATGGAGTACGTTCCAAGAGAGGTAGCCAGTGACCTGAACTAGGCACTTATAGGACCCGTCACCTGGGGTACCTAGAACCATAGGGTACCAGGGGCCCTCAAAACCATGAAAAAGAAAGGTTTTCAAATACAAAAACCGTGTATCTTTTGCCAGGGAAAACCAGTTTTTTGATGGTTTGGGGGCCCCTTGGTAAAGGGTAATAAGGTACCGACTGTTGGGAGAGTCCACCAGTCGGGTCTTTGAACCTGGTTCTGGATCTGCCCATTTCGACCGCAGGACTACCAACTCCGTGTCCGGGAGGGGTGCACAGACGATGCAGCGTCTCTTGGCCTAACACTCCATCATGCTCCATCCATGGCACATATACCATATATACCCACCCTGTGCTCGAGCATTCCCATAAAAAGAATGTCGGGGTTGAAAACATGTGCGCTCGTGTTTTCAGGAGGCTGTGAGGATGATGTTATCATATTATGTTATTGTCGTTTGGCCCGAAACTGTTAGGTTGGACAACTTGGCCTCAAAGGAAAAGAAAACGCAGATGAAAGAAGAAAAACAGCAAAAATAACAAAACAACAAGCATGCAGAGCCAAGTGCCTTAAGTGCTTTTGGCTTAAAGCTAGAGGAGAGAAAGGAGGTGAAAGAAACATCCCGTGACCAAAGGGAAGAGAAGGAGGGAGATGTGATGAGATGTGAAAAAGAAAGAGGGAAGAGCAGGGGGGAGAGGTGAAATAAGAAGAAGGGAAGATAGGGGTTGCACGGTGCACCCCTTGACCTTGACAACAGGGATGCAAAGGCTCATGAAACTGCCTCTTCCCTAAAAGGAAGCAAAGGACACAGCCCTTGCCCTTGAACCCAAGAAATATAATGAAGGGGCTGAGGCAAAGCACATTGGCCCAAATAGTGGGACTCCAGTCGTCCGGTCCTGGTCTCGGACGCTCGGACGTTTTGCCTTAGCGCGGCAAGTACACCGACGGCTCGATTGGTCGTGCCTGTTCCAAGCTGAAGGAAGACGAGGAGGGGCAAAAGACTTCATGAGTATCAAACTTCCTGCGTTGAAGAGGTTCGTTTTGCACATCGAAGCTATTGGCGGTATCTCGAGGTGAGCCACAAGTGAATTTGGCTGGTGCTGTTGGAACAAAGGAGTGGCTGTCACAAACGGATTCGAAGGAGCCTTTCCAAGTTGAAATAGATTCAAGTAGATGGTGTAACTGTGATCCCTTGTGCATGTCTGGGGAGCAAGCAGACGACTCCCCACCCACCCTACTTGCTTGGAAGCTGGATCTTAACCCAGCTGCTAGCTGCTAGTAACTGGAACCGGAGCTGGGATGTGTGCGCATAGGTTCCTGATGGTGGTGTTGAGTATCACACAAATGATCTTATCTGGACACATGAATGATGGTTGCACTTCCAACACTTCGAACTTGGGTTTTCAGTTAACGCAATTGTCTCAATGGGAA